>CM075968.1:30065523-30156780 GCA_038048745.1 Coluber constrictor foxii
TAGCCTGCAATACTGCATTTTAACCACTGCGCCAATCACAGTGCAACTTCAAGACATTGAAGTATCTCTCAGCCAACCTCTCCAGCCCATGGTGCCCATTAACTCTCCATGATCCTTGGAGAAGAGAGATTCTTTCCATTATGTGATCATGAATGATAAAATTACGCCCAACCACCACGGTTGACGCTGGAGTAAACCCAGCATTTGTAGACCATGGATTATAATTTCACCAAGCAAACCATTTCAACCTTCATTGGTTTACTCAACGTTGTCCGAAACCATCCTAACAAACGACATGGACGGGATTAAGCACGTCTACTGTTACATCTTTGGAAACATAAATTCAGGATGACCTCAGAACCAATCCCTCTTCCTCGCTGGGATATCTTGGTTGCTTCCACGATTTCTGAGCAACTTTTGGCCAAGCTGGTGGAAACTTCCAAGAATTCCATTTCCAGAACACAGAGAGAGCAGCAGGGTTGATCAGAAGCAGCTAGGACATGTAGGACCTCTCCCCTTCCCTGCCAGACTCAAAATACATACTCAAGTTGGCCAAAAAGAGAGTTGATGAACCAGCAGCAGATAAGAACATAGCAAAACTTAGGAAACCTGTGGCTTCCACGTGTTTGCTTAAGCAAGCGGCAGAGCTGTGTTTAAATTTGGGGGGGGGGGGGTTGTTTTTTTTTAAACAGGATTAAACATGGGATCCTCTCCAACAGGTTAGACTTGAAACAAGGAGCCAGGCGTCCAAACAAAAAATCCAGAATTTCTGATCGGCAGATTTTTACGGTAGAAAAGACCAGGGGGGGGGGGGGGGAACCACTATAGAAAATGTCAACAGCTGCCGAGTATCAAATGTTAAGTTCTATTTATAATAATCGGCGTTCTCAAATCTCTTGCGTCTTTTTCTCCAGCTCTGCTTAAGCCATGATGACGTGGCTGATCGGGGCTTATTGTGCCCAGCTTGTAAAACCATGGTTTTCTTTACTGGTTTGATAAGGTTTTGGAGCTCGCTCCATCCGTGGGGGAAAAGAAGAGTTTACAACACCTTTGACATTATGAAAGCAACCAGAATCAATCAGAACTAGAAAGAACAACTGTAGTGATTGGCTCAACAACTGTGGCAAGGAAGGTTGAAAAATGGGGCGAAACTCATTTAATGCCTGTCTTGCTGATTGAGGTGGATTGTAAGAGTGACACCGAAATATAATTTTATCATATTTTATCTATATCTTAACCAATCTTAACAGAGTAACAAGGTTGGAAGGGACCTTATAGGTCATAGGTAATGCTCTCTACATGGCGTTCCCCTTGAGGAACACCCGGACGCTCCAACTGGTCCAGAATGCGGCCAGGCAGGTGGTTATGGGAGCGACGTGGCTTTTAAGTTTTATACAAATTGGATGTTTTAAATTCGTCTTGAGCCAAAATTATTTAACGTATTTTTAATAGTTTTTTCACTTTTGTATGATGTATTTTAACTTGAGGCTGTTCACCGTCCTGAGTCCTTCGGGAGTAGGGCGGTATATAAATCTAAAAATAAAATAATAAAATAAAATAAAATAAAATATAAAATAAAATAAAATAAAATAAAATAAAATAAAATAAAATAAAATAAAATAAAATAATAAAATAAAATAAAATAAAATAAAATAAAATAAAATAATAAAATAAAATAATGAAATGAAATAATGAAATGAAATGAAATGAAATGAAATAAAATAATATAAAATAAAATAAAATAAAATAAAATAAAATAATAAAATAAAATAAAATAAAATAATAAAATAAAATAAAATAAAATAAAATAAAATAAAATAAAATAAAATAAAATAAAATAAAATAAAATAAAATAAAATAAAATAAAATAATAAAATAAAATAAAATAAAATAAAATAATAAAATAAAATAAAATCCGCCCAAACAGACCCCAAACAGACCCTATCTACACCATTTCTGACAGATGGCAATCCAGTCTCTTCTTGAAAGCCTCCAGGGATGAAGCTCCCACAACTTCTGAAGGCAACTTCTGTTCCATGGGTTGATGGTTCTCACGGTCAGGAAATTCCTCCTTATTTCTAGGTTGAATCTCTCCTTGTTCAGCTTCCATCCATTATTCCTTGTCTGACCTTCAGGGGCTTTGGAAAATAGCTTGACCCCTTCCTCTCTCTGGCAGCCCTTCGAATATTGGAAGATGCTATCCTATCTCCTCTGGTCCTTCTCTTCACTAGACTGGCCATGCCATGCCCGGTTCCTGCATCCGTTCATCGTATGTTTTAGCCTCCAGTCCCCTCATCATCTGGGTTGCTCTTCTCTGCACTCTTTCTAGAGTCTTAAATTGTTGTTATTTTTCAATTTCTAATTTCATTTTTAGATGAAATTTTTAATCAATAAAATATATAAATAACAAATAAATAACTTGTCTCGCTCAGCAACAGAAATGTTGGGTTCCATTTTGGTCGTACGTTGAGGACTACCTTATAACAATAACAGAGTTGGAAGGGATCTTGGAGGTCATCTACTCCAACCCCCTTGCTCACACAGGAGTCCTGTCCTAGGGATTCGAACTGCCGACAGCAACAGTGCCAACCCTTCATGGCTTACAACCATGCCTTTCTAATAAAGTAAGTGTAGTATTTTGATCCCAAGCAAGCTCAGTTTTGCTTTCTGATATTCTGGCCGCTGTTTAAAATGGACTTTTGTGGAGTTTAATTTATTCGCTGTTTCCAACTGGGTTACGGGACATGTGCCCTGGGGAACTCCCGATACCATTAAACAAAAAGAATTAAAATAAAACCTACAGCCTTCCCTGAGGAACAATACTCTTTGTCTGTCTTCTCTATGGAAACTTTATGGAAACTTTGGTTGGCTTTCATAGTGTGATGATGGAACTACTCATTTTTTCAAAGTCCTCCTACGGGAGGCAACATTTGCATAACACCAAATGGCTTCGGGGCAATTTATGCAAATCTGACTGTTTTGAATTTTCCCTTCCTTTTCCCAGGACGGTATTTGAGGTCTCTTTTATTATTATTATTATTTCTTTTTAAAGACCAGGGCATCTCTGCATTTTAATAGCTTTCTAAAATTCATCTCCTCTTATCTAATCAGCATTCACCTCTCCCTGCACCATAGAAATAGATAAGATTGTTTAGCTTATGGCCTCTGGCTCTCAGAGGTTGTGTAGATAACAATGCTAAAGTCGGGCCTGAGTGAGTTGATTAAGGGCGGTTGACCTTGATCAGTTTCTTGGAAAGGAGAACACCAGAAACAGGACTGTCCCCCCAAAAGTCGGGGGTGGCCGACAGAAGTGGCCGACAGAAATCACGATATTGTTCTGGAGCAAACTTGATGGACATATCCATGAAGACCCAAAAGATCCCACTTGATTCAAAGGGGACTTTGTGATCAAGGAGAAATCTAAGCGTCAACAAGACAGGCCATTCTGATGATGAATTCCTCCTCTACTAATAGTAACTATAAAGTAAAGGTTCCCCTTGCACATACGTGTTAGCCGTTCCTGACTCTAGGGGGCACTGCTTATCTCTGTTTCAAAGCCGAAGAGCCAGCACTGTCCGAAGACATCTCCGTGGTCGTGTGGCCGGCATGACACAACGGCAAAGGCACACGGATCGCTGTTCTCTTCCCACCAAAGGTGGTCCCAATTTTTCTACTTGCATTTTTTACCTGCTTTCGAACTGCTAGGTTGGCAGAAGCTGGGACAAGTCACGGGAGCTCACCCCGTTACGCGGCACTAGGGATTCAAACCGCTGAACTGCCGACCTTTCGATCGACAAGCTCAGCATCTTAGCCACTGAACCACCACTTCCCTGTAATAGGAACCATAAGAAGATCCTAAGTCAACCTGGAGCTTTTCCAGATACTCAAGAGGCGTTCACACACATAACTGTGGAATGTATAAGTGACAAGCATCAACTAGAGAAGCTACAGATTTAGCCCCATCTAAGGAAGGAGACCTCAAATGCTGCCCTCAAACAAGTCCGTTGGCCACAACAATTTACCGGTAAGTTGAAAGCATTAAGCCACAAGAAGATGAATTCACACATTACACTAAGCCATCAACCAGGATTTCATACAACTGAAGAACAGAAGAATTGGGAGGGATATTGAAGATCATTTAACCCGACCTTTGCCCAGTTCAGAAGTCAACTACAATATCTTCAAAAGCCACACACAGACCCCTGTTTAAACACCTCTAGTGAAGTCTACATTCCTTGCTTCTTGTCCTGATCTGGAAGAAGTCGGAATAATTCTGCTTCATTGTCTTAAGAAAGCCCTCCAGATGCCAGTGGCTTTGACTGAAGTGGAGTGAGTAACATATTTATTTATTTATTTATTGTCATGTTTATATGCTGCCCTTCTCCTGAGGGACTCGGGGCGGCTCACAGAATAAAACAACCCAACAATAAATAGTTCTATTCTAATAAATAGAATTAAATAGAATTAAAATCTTAACATCCGATTTAAAAACCCAAATCCCCCAAATTAAAATGCACGGCAGATCAGGGAATTTGCTGAAAGAGCCATGTCTTTAGGTCGGCGCGGAAGGTGCGGAGGTCGGGGGCCGTCCGGAGCCCAGTGGGTAAACCATTCCAGAGGGTCGGTGCAGTCACAGAGAACACCCTCATCCTGGGGGGGCCACCAGCCGACACTGTCTGGCCGATGGGACCCGGAGGAGGGCAGTCATATGTGAGCGCACTGGGCGGTGGGAGGCCGGTAGGAGGTAGTCTTGCAAGTACCCCGGGCCCATGCCATGAAGGGCTTTATAGGTGAGCACCAACACCTTGAAGTGGATCCGGAGGAGACCGGCAACCATATAAAGAAGGGTCGCAGGAATTGGGTAAGTCTATTTTAATGAAACGAAGGACAATAGTGGACAGGATAGCAGTCTTCCAATATCTGAGGAGCTGCCATAAAGAAGAGGGGTCAACCTGTTCTTCAAAGCACTTGAAGGTAGGACAATAAGCCATGGATGGAAACCAATCAAGGAGAGAAGCAACCTACGACTAAGGAGAAATTTCCTGACAGTGAGAACAATTAACCAATGGAAAGGCTTTCCTCCAAAAGTTGTGGGTGCTCCAACATTGGAAGTTTTTAAAAAGGGATTGGACAACCATTTGACTGAAATGGTATAGGGTTTCCTGCCTGAGCAGGGGGTTGGACTAGAAGACCTCCAAGGTCCCTTCCCACAGTGTTATTCTGTTCTGTTCTGAAGTCTTCTCCACTCCAGCCTAACACAGCCAACGCTTCAACTATCCACCTTGTCAAGTTTTTTTTTTCCTTCTAGCCTCTTATCATCTTGGTTGTCCCAAAAGGTCAACTTAACCCCAACACATAGATGGGCTAAGCCAAAATGGGAAGGACAGAAAGATAACATCAAAGCCATCCTTGGAATGTCCTTAGCAGGACTACATGTTACAACCAAGATGAGGTCAACGGAGAACAACTGCCCCATACAATCACCGGGCATCAGAAAGAGATCACAATACCCAAAGCAAGAAGTGGAAGATTCATAAGGAATCTGGTTCTCCCACTTCTACGAATTGGAACAGAATGTTCTAGGAATAAACTGAATCATCCCATTGAACACCATTTAATTGCTAAAAGGTCTTGGGGCAGAACAGCCTAGAATCAGTTGAAAATATTTACACGAAAACACATTTATGGGTCTTCCTTGGGCTATTTATTCAGGGACAACTTCAAAGACCTTTAGCTATCTCCAGAGGGGACCACCTCAATGGCCCTACGGCTATGTAAAATCACAAGAAAATATTTGCTTAATCTTCTACCCAAAACTATGTCTCTTCCTAGGACCAAAGATACAAAGAGCAACCGAGTAGAGTAGAGTGAGTAGAGTAGAGTAGAGTAGAGTAGAGTAGAGTAGAGTAGAGTAGAGTAGAGAAGAGAAGAGAAGAGAAGAGAAGAGAAGAGAAGAGAAGAGAAGAGAAGAGAAGAGAAGAGAAGAGAAGAGAAGAGAAGAGAATAATGGGATGGGATGGGATGGGGTAGGGTAGGGTAGGGTAGGGTAAGAATGCATGGAATGAAATGGAATGGAATGGAATGGAATGGAATGGGACGGGACGGGACGGGACGGGACGGAACAGAACAGAACAGAACAGAATAATAGGATGGGGTGGGGTGGGATAGGATAGGATGGGATGGGATGGGATGGGATGGGATGGGGTAGGGTAGGGTAGGGTATGGTATGGTAAGAATGCATGGGATGGGATGGGATGGGATGGGATGGGATGGGATGGGATAGGATGGGATAGAACAACAGAACAGAACAGAACAGAACAGAACAGAACAGAACAGAACAGAATAACAGAGCTGGAAGGGACCTTGGAGGTCTTCTAGTCCAGCCAGGAAGTGTTAAATCTTTCACATTTTAGGAAGCAAATCCTTCTCTACAAAGGGAGACATCGTCACAGCTCAGCTCTCTATCGTCTTTTCTCCAAGCTTCAAAAGGACAATACAGGTCATCCTTGACTTACAACAGTTCATTCAGTGACCGTTCAAAGTTGTAACGGAATTGAAAAAAGGGATTTACGGCCATTTTTTTTTTCACACTTACAACCACTGCAGCATCCGCAGGGTCATCTGATCAAAATTCAGATGCTTGACAACTGATTTATATTTACGACGGTTGCAATGTCCGGCGTCACATGACCTCCTTTTGCCCCCTTCTGACCCAGCAAATTCAATGGGGAAGCCAGTAACAACTGCGTTACAAACCCAACAACTGCAGTGATTCACTTAACGACTGTGGCAAGAAAGGTCGTAAAATGGGGCAAAATTCACTTAGCAAATGTCTTGCTTAGCAATGGAAATTTTGGGCGCAACTGTGATCGTACATCGAGAACTACCTACAGAGTACCCTCCTATCTCCTCCATTCAAAGGCGTCCATTCTACCTTCTTCCTTTATCTCTCTGTTGGGAGACGTCATACCTCTTCACCAAATTATCCCTTCCATGGTGCAGAATGGAAGGGTCACTGGGTGGCCTACTTTTCATCCCTATTCTGCTGCTGTTACCTACACAAAAAAAGTTAAAGCATGCTGTCTGAGGAATTCTGGGAACTGAAGTCTGTACATCCTGTCTGAGGAATTCTGGGAACTGAAGTCCATACATCCTGTCTGGGGAATTCTGGGAACCAAAGTCCGTATATCCTGTCTGAGGAATTCTGGGAACTGAAGTCTGTACATCCTGTCTGAGGAATTCTGGGAACGGAAGTCCGTATATCCTGTCTGGGGAATTCTGGGGACTGAAGTCCGTACATCCTGTCTGAGGAATTCTGGGAACTAAAGTCCGTACATCCTGTCTGAGGAATTCTGGGAATGGAAGTCCGTACATCCTGTCTGAGGAATTCTGGGAACAGAAGTCTGTACATGCTGTCTGAGGAATTCTGGGAACGGAAGTCCGTACATCATCCTGTCTGAGGAATTCTGGGAACTGAAGTCCGTACATGCTGTCTGAGGAATTCTGGGAACTGAAGTCTGTACATGCTGGCTGGGGAATTCTGGGAGTTGATGTCCACCCATCTTAACATCACCGAGTTTGAAAAACATGGATTAAAACCAAAGCCTGTGTCCATCGGAAGCCAAACTTCAACGCCGTCTGGAAATTTGTCTTAAGAAGCAACAGCAACTGTCTATAGAGTTTCTCGGTCCTCCGGGTCATGGTTATTCCAAAGGTGCTTTTTTTCCCAAGAGGCAACTGGACTTTCTAGATTTTCTTCGAAGATGTTTCACTCCTCATTCAAGGAGCTTCTTCAGCTCTGACTGGATGGTGGGGAATGGAAGGATTTATACTCCTTGCAGACAACTGGTCATTTGCATTCTTCGAGAGAGCCCTTGAGGCCACTTGGAGATTTATCTGTGTCCTCGGGGACACCTGAGTTGTGTAAATGGTTCCTGTAGTCTGCAATTTTTCCTCAGGAAATCCGTTCCACTCAGGTGACCCTGAGGGCACAGATAAACCTCCAAGTGGCCTCAACGACCCTCTCAAAGGATGCAAAGGACCAGCTGTCTGCAAGGAATATAAATCCTTCCATTCCCCGCCATCCTAGTCAGAGTTGAAGAAGCTTCTTGGATAAGAAACGAAACATCTTCAAAGAATATCCAGAAAATCCAGTTGCCTCTTGACAAAAGAAAAATACATTTGGGACAAGCAACAGTCACGTTCTTAAGAGATTCCCAAAGTCGCAGGAGAAATGGGCAGAAATGAACTTTTCCTCTTACCTGAAATGGTGCTTTCCCCGTCAGGCACTGGTAAATGATCGTTCCAATGCTCCACAGATCAGCTTTGGCATCGTAATGTTGAGACATGATTACTTCTGGGGCCTACAACGGAGCAGAAAAAGACATGTGTGGTCTCACCTGCTTTGAAGTCACCCCCCCCAAAGCCTGCGAGCTGGCCCTCCCAGCAGAGGATTTGAGAAAGCTGGTGGATTTAAGTTTTCTTTGCAATATTAAAACTGGGTAGTTAATGAAAGGGAAGAGAAAAGCTACGCTATAATCTGGTCGGGAGCCTGATTGAACGAGGGAAGAAAACCCAGAATTTAATCCCACACGGCCCCCCAAAAATAAAGCAAAATTAAAAAGCAACTGTTGAGACCTAGGCTTCCTGAGTCATTAAAACACACAAGTACTCCCAAAAACCTCTTTTATTGTAACAGCTGTGAATTACGTTCATTCACAGCTGAGTCCCAATTAGTTGCAAAAAGTCCTTCGGGAGAAGTCCTTCGGGATAATCACCAATCTTTATCTCCTTTTACATGCTGCCAAAGGCCTACTTGGCAAAGCCACACAGAGTCCAGAATCAAACAGAGATGCCGAGTGGGAACAGAATTAACAATGTTGCTTTCCTGCAAAGGGCCCACGTGCCTTTGCTCCTCTTTTAAGCCTTATGGGAGGGGCCAATCATCTCCAGGCCTTACTCCTGAGTCGTCCCTTTTGTTTTAACTGTTCTTGCCTTCTGGCAGCTGTGTGCATGCATGCACTAGGAACAGGCTCCTCCTGTTCCTCTGCCTCTCTGATGTCCAACTCTGGAAGCTCATGCATAATTCCAACGTCCAACTCTGGAGTCCATGCATAATTCCCAGATGGCCCTGGCCCCATCTCTGCCTCCGATGCAGAGCCCTCGTCCGAGCCTTCCCCAGACTCCAGGACCGGCCCAGGTTCCTCCCCAACCTCCTCACTGTCTTGACTCGGCTGCCAGTTCCGCAGGCTGCTGGCAAACCCCAACAGCAGCCCCTCTACTTGATCCCTTGGGTCAGCTAACGCTGGAGGAATAAAAAGAGAGATTCAAACGTTCTCTCTAATGCAACTCAGCGGCCTGGTTTTCATTCAGTTGGCCGATGAGTCATTGGCCTCCAGCCAACCCCGCGGGGGAAAAAAAATGCCAACTAACACACCTTTGTACCAAAACAAAGAACGAAGCGTGCACGCAAACATTCTACCCAGGCGGCAACTTCCCAGCTGCCAAACAAGTTGAAACAGCAAGATAGAATCATGGCACACGTTGCCAAAATGTTCTGCTAAACTCATAACCGGCGGCACGCCAAATAATAATATTTTTTTTTTTAAAGTTGGCTTTTCTCATTCAAGCATGTCAACTCTGGGGATAGGGGGAATAAGAAGCCCCCCCCACTCGCACCTGCTCTGCTTCCAACAACGAGCCTGCAAGGTAGGTTAAGCGGACTCGCTGGGAAAGAAGGCAGAAGGGGAGGGCTTGCCACAGAGGCTGGGAGGGAGAGGTTTTCACAGATGTTCGAGAGAACCCTTGTCCTAAGCAATGGAGGGGGATGGACTAGATGACCTCTTAAGACCCCATCCGGTTTCACGATTAGCATTCTAAAGAGGGGAAAAAATGGGGGCCAATCCAACGGTGGCTCCCTATTCAAGGGTTTTCGTGCATCTCTTCCCCCTTAAATGCAAAAGGCCAGTCTTAAATTTCACGTCCTAAATTTGCCCCCACAAATGATGTCCCCATCACATCACATAACGCATCAGGCAGATACTCCTCGACTTACGGCCGTTCACTTAGTGACCGTTCAAAGTCACTGAAAACAGTGACTTGCAGTGACCTTCGGAACCAGCAAAATCCAATGAGAAAGCCAGATGCACTGAGCAACCGTCTTGCTAAGTTAAACAATGGCGGTGATTAACCACTGTGGCAAGAAGGGTCGTAAAACAAGGCAAAACCCACTCAGTACCTGTTCACACTCATTTGTGGTCGTAAGTCAAGGATTACCTGTATTTAAAACCCCGCTGGTCTCCCTCACACCAAGCTTTGTGTTAAAAATATAACACGGCCGAGTATCCCATTCTATTATATCAAGATATTAATAACTCTGCCGTCTCTGGCTTTGCTTGCAAGCAAAACACACACGCACACAACAGCAGCATCCGTAGTAGATATGCACAGGAAGGCATTGTGTGCTTTGGGTGAAGTCAGCAACCAACCAACACAAAGCACAACACTCCGAGGCCAGCAGAATGCCAAAAAAAGAATAATGACACCTTGGCTTCAGAATGCTGATGGCCCAGCCAACTGCTAGATGTGCGTGTGTGTTTGATTTCAGCCAGTTAACTGAAGGGAAAACAGCCTCCACTTTCTTCTTTTGACCCCTCCCAGATTCATAAGGGTCAGCCTTACCAGGTACACCGGACAGGAAACGTGACCAGGTGAGGTCGTTCAACTTGAGGGTAAAGCTACATTAAGAGAATCTTACAAATCTGAAAGCAAAAAAAAAAAATCCTGCTGCCACCTTTACAGCTGAGGAAACTAGGGAGGGTCCCTTCTGAGTCTCTTTCCCCACCCATTGTTCAACTCTGGGCTAAGCTGTCTCTTATCTGATCATTCCCTAGGCAGCATCTCTTTTCCCCATCTTCCATGGTATTTCTCTCCTTCCATTACTGCCGCGTGCTTTACAGCCTAAGAAACTAGGGAGGGGCCCTTCCGAGTCTCTTTCTCCCTCCATTGTTCAACCCTGGGCTATGCTGTCTCTTATCTGATCATTCCCTAGGCAGCATCTCTTTTCCCCATCTTCCATGGTATTTCTCTCCTTCCATTACTGCTGCCTGCTTTACAGCCTAAGAAACTAGAGAGGGTCCCTTCTGAGTCTCTTTCTCTGTCCCTTATGTAGCTCGAGGCCATGCCTTCTCTTATCTGACCATTCCCTAAATAGTATCACTTTCCTCCATCTCCCAAGGTCTTTCGCACATACTATTACAGTCCTCTCCTTTACAGAATAAGAAACTAGGGAGGGTCTCTTCCGAGTCTCTTTCTCCCTCCATCTCTATAAAAAAAGATGTTGAGACGCTAGGAAAAATGCAGAGAAGAGCAACCAAGATGATGAGGGGTCTAGAGGCTAAAACAGACAAAGAACGGTTGCAGGAACTGGGCATAGCTAGTCTAGCGAACAGAAGGACCAGGGGAGACAGGATAGCAGTCTTTCTATATTTGAGGGGCTGCCACAGAGAAGAGGGGGATCAACCTATTTCCCAAAGCACCCGAAGGCCAGATAAGGAATAATGGATGGAAACTGACCAAGGAGAGATTCAACCTGGAAATAAGGAAAAATTTTCTAACAGTGAGAACAATCAACCCATGGGACAGAAGTTGCCTTCAGAAGTTGTGGGAGCTTCATCCCTGGAGGCTTTCAAGAAGAGACTGGACTGCCATTTGTTGGAAAGGGTGAAGGGTCTCCTGCTTGGGCGGGGGTTTGGACTACAACAAGGGCCCTTCCAACTCTAAAAAAATAAAAGTGGCCACAAAGGGATAACAACATTCAGTGGATATCAAAAGGGATGTATCTGAAGACATATTGGCACTTGGTGCAACACATCACTGTCCTGTGTCCAGGAGTTTCCCGATTTATCCTCAAGAACCTGGCTAAAACCCTTGGCCTTGTTGACTTCTTTGTGGTGTTTTAAATCCTGGTCAAATCTCAGCCCGTCTCTCACGTTTTCCTCTTAGAAAGGGCTTCTAATGTCAGGTTCTCTTTTTTTCCACTCCGAAGGCTTCTTCCAAGGACCTCAGTCCACATGTTGCAACAGTCCTGCAGGCAGTCTGGCCAGTGTCTGGTCAGTTCAAAGGAACCGTTGAGGAACCTGTTCGAACTTTCCGACTGGTACATTCCATTTCAAGAACATAAAGCATCGGAACAAACCGTCAAGGCCAGGCCGGGTCATGTTAGGACAGGAGGAGGATTAGACCAGGGGTCTCCAACCTTGGCAACTTTAAGACTTGTGGGCTTCAACTCCCAGAATTCCTCAGCCAGCATGGATTAGACCAAGGTCCACCTTGTCCTTATTGTATCATACCATAAGCAGCCAAAGGCACTCCAAAAGTCACGAGAAAGGAGAGGGGTAAATGATATTTAAGGCTGGGGTTCTATCAACCAGAAGGATCATCAACCATCTCTTTCCGTGGTATTTCTCTCCTTCCATTACTGCCATATGCTTTACAGCCTTAGGAAACTAGGGAGGGTCCCTTCCGAGTCTCTTTCTCTGCCCCTTATATAGCTCTGGGCGATGCCTTCTCTTATCTGACCATTCCTTAAATAGTATCACTTTCCTCCTTCTCCAAAGGTCTGTCCCACATACCATTACAGCCCTCTCCTTTACAGAATAAGAAACTAGGGAGGGTCTCTTCTGAGTCTCTTTCTCCCTCCATCTCTATAAAAAAGATGTGGAGACTCTAGAAAGAGTGCAGAGAAGAGCAACCAAGATGATGAGGGGACTGGAGACTAAAATATATGAAGAATGGTTGCAGGAACCGGGCATGGATAGTCTAATGAAGAGATGGACCACGGGAGACATGATAGCAGTATTTCATTAGTTGAGGGACTGCCACAGAAAGGAGGGGATCAAGCTATTTAAGGCTGGACTTCTATCAACCAGAAGGATCATCAACCATCATTGGCTACTCCCAACTTAACAGCTCAGTAGCTACATGAATTCGCCATTCCCCTCTCAAATTCTGCAGAATTTAATATGATGAATCTGGCTTTGGACTCGCGTAGAGGTCTGGATAAGACTCGAGAAGGTTGGAAGAGGTCATCTAGCTCAACCCTCTACCCAGTCCAGGACCCTCTAGAGCAGAAGACCTCAAATTTTCTGGCTTGGCGGCCCATCAGTGGGGGGAGAAGGAGATAGTTCCTTGTGAGTGGTAGGCAGATTGTGCTAGCATGCATGCGGCTCCGATTGGAGCTTCGTGCATGAGCGCAAGATGGCCGCTGTTGGCACAAGGGAAGTTTTGTGCGTGAGCATAAGATGGCCACCGCTCGTGTGAGGGAAGGTTCGTGTAAGTAAGTGCAAGATGGCCACCGCTCACATGAGGGAAGTTTCATGCGTGAGTGCAAGATGGCTGCCGCTCACGTGAGGGAAGTTTCGTATGTGAGTGCAAGATGGCTGCCGCTCATGTGAGGGAAGTTTTGTGCGTTGGTGCAAGATGACCACCACTCACAGGAGAGAAGTTTTGTTCGTAAATGCAAGATGGCCACCGCTTGCAGAAGAGAAGTTTCACACACGAGCAAAGCTTTGTGCGCGCACACGCACTTACCCACTGCCCGCATGGCCCGGTTCCGAACAGGCCGCAGTCCGGTAGTGGGTCATGGCCTCGGGGTTGGGGTCCCCTGCACTAAAGTATCTTCAACAGATGACCATCCCAGCCTCTGTTGGGAGACCTGAAGGCCAACTCCCCACTTCATGTAGCAGCCTGTTCCCCTGGTCCAGAGCACCCAACAAGTTCCTTCTGATGTCTACCGTGAACTTAACATTTGTAGTTTGAATGCACCGCCTCTCTTCCTCCCCTCTGGAGCAACAGAGAACAAATCCAGCCTCTTTTATGACATCCCTTTCTAAGGTTTCAAAACAGGTCTCCCTGTAATTATCTATTCCGCAGACTAAACTTCCCGAGATCCTTGAAGGACTCCTCGCCCACCTTCAAGTTTCCAAATCTCTTACCTTGGTAGATGCTAAACAGCCCTGAGAGCCTTGAGCTGGTTCAACCAACGTGATTTACACCCAGCTCAAGAGATGCTGGACGAATCTATCCACTCGATTGCCTTTTCCGTAACAAACTCTTTCTCTGCACATTGGAGAAAGTTATCCAACCAGGTCGGTGTCATAAATCTTCTTAATGAATCAAAAAGGCTGCAGGGATATTATTTGCCTCCAGTCTGAATCAGCCACTCCGCTCACGTCTTACATCTGCTTCCTCTTTTCTTGCTGGGTGACTCCTGCCGTGAAGAACTCGTGTTCTGGCTGCAGGAATAACAACGGGCTCTCCGGGCAGTTCAAAACTCCCATGTCTGTTTGTAACCTTCAGTTAAGCAAAACGGTGGGTCATGGAGCAACCATTTTTGAACCGACGGGCTTCCCTCACCAAAGGCGCCCCAAAATCTGACTCCCAGGGGATTGATATTCAGCAAAGTCTCAAGAGCTGCGACGCGCTGCTGCGCTCGGATTTGTTGTTTCCAATGTTACGTGCCAGCTTCCTAACGAGGGAAATCCACCGGGGAGGCTGGCAGAAAGTCAGAAATCACTCTGGCTCACACTTGGTCCTTATTGCATACAAACTTCTTCCAATCGCACACGATCTGAATACACAACCTGCCGTCCCCAATCTAAGAGCATCAAGAAGATCTCTTTTACAACTTAGTTGCACAACCGATCAAGAACTCTTATCTACATTTTGGCTGAACAAATGGCGCTCAGCCGAGGATTACCTGCATTGTACACATGCAGCAAATCATAGAACATAAATTGTCAAGGGGGACCTTCGGGGGTCATCTATTCCAACCCCAACCCCCGCCCAAAGCAAGAATCACAAAACGGAACCTGTGGAAGGGATCATCCCGTTCAGTTTCCAACACAGAGCAGAATCCAGAATTCATCGAAGAGCAAAACAGAAGCATTGGAGAGGGTCTGTTGTTTCAATCTTTACAATGCCATCCAGGGACACTGGACTGCAGCCATAACAATTTTTAAATACGTTAGAATAGAATAACGAGAGTGGGAAGGGACCTTGGAGGTCTTCTAGTCCAACCCCCTGCTTAGGCAGGAAACTCTATACCATTTCAGACAAATGGCTGTCCAATTTCTTCTTCGAAAACTCCCACTGTTGGAGCATTCACAACTTCTGGAGGCAAGTTGTTCCACTGGTGAATTGTTCTCACTGTCAGGAAATTCCTCCTTGCTTCTCTCCTTGATTAGTTTCCACCCATTGCTTCTTGTCCCGCCTTCAGGTGCTTTTGAGAATAGCTTGACTCCCTCTTCTTTGGGGCAGCCCCTGAGATACTGGAAGACTGTTAATCATGTTTCCCCTGGTCCTTCTCTTCATCAAACTAGACATACCCAGTTCCTGCAATCGTTCTTTATATGTTTTAGCCTCCAATCCCCTAATCCTCTTTGTTGCTCTTCTCTGCACTCTTTCTAGAGTCTCAACATCTTTTTTACATCGTGGCAACCAAAACTGGATGCAATATTCCAAGTGTGGCCTCACCAAGGCCTTATAAAGCGGTATTAACACTTCACATGATCTTGATTCTATCCCTCTGTTTATGCAGCCTAGGACTGTGTTGGCTTTTTGGGCAGCTGCTGCACACGGCTGGCTCATAGTTAAGTGATTGTCCACTAGGACTCAGAGGTCCCTCTCACAGTTACTATTACTGAGCATTAGATCTTCCCTCTCCCAGGAATCATGCAACTTCCTAGGTCAGGGGTCTGGAGCCACATGTGGCTCTTTCATCCCTCTGCTGTGGTTCCCCGTCACTCAAAATATGCATCACAACCACCAATGTGTGATACCTGCTGGCATGCGATTGATTGAGCATTTCGACTCCCAGTAGGCCAACCATGGTTAAATCCAAGAAAAGTTTCAGAAGAAAACAGAACATTTAATTCAACAACATATGCTAGTTTTGTGGCCACTCAGGAAATAATCAGGCACGGGAAGGATTCTGTGACTCCCGGTGTTTTCTTTTCTGCGCGGAACAGTTCCAAATGGCTCTTTGAGTGTTTAAGGTTGCAGACCCCTGGCCTAGGTAAACAAACACCATCTTCACCATCTTTAGGTCCTCAAAATACAGAGTAACAAGACTTGGGATATAAGACCACGGAGCTTTGTGTAGGTAAGCTCGGACAGAATAACAGAGAAAAGGACACAACAACAAAACCAAGGTTGTCCACTCACAGCCTGTAACCACTTCCTTTCCCAGGATAAATGACAGCTGGCCTCATTTATCAAACACCGCTAAATGTAAAAAGCTGTTTTCCTTATCCCTCCTCATCGCTGCACCCTTTCGTGTGGTGTCTTTTTTTTTCTTTTTTTTCGAGCAATAGAAAAAGCTACAACTTGTGGCGCTTTCCGCGTTTTTCCAACTCTAAAACCCATTTGGGGAAAAAAGAAATTGCAAATAAACCAAGCTGCCCCTTACCATGTACATGGGAGAGCCGCACAGCGTTGCTGCCATCATATTATTCTGTAGGTAGCGTGCAAATCCAAAATCAGCTGCACGGAGAAGCAAATGGGGGAAAGGGGGAAAAGACAGAGAAAAAAATGACAATTGGCTTTAGCAAGGACCATTAAATATGAAAAGCTGTTTTCTTCCTCCCTCCTTCCTTTTGTGCTGTCTTTTTTTTTTTAATTGATAAAAACAGGAACAACCGTAACGGAATATTTTTTTAGGATTATTGTGATTAGGAAAAGCTGGGAGATCAGCCTGGACCCAAATTAACAAACCTATATTTTTCCGTTGGGGATGGCAAACCCAAATCATACTTCCTAAAATCCGCTGAAATCCATGGGGTTTACCACTATCACCTCAGAAAAACACAAACAGGACTAGAATCTTAGATCATATTGTAAACAATCTCTCTCTCTCTCTCTCTCCCCCTCTCTCTCGCCGTCTCTTTCCATCTCTTTTTTTCCATCTCTCTCCTTCCATCTCTCTCCCTCTCCCTCTCTTTCCCTCTCTCTTTTTCCCTCTCTCTCCTTCCATCTCTCTCTCCATCTCTTTCCATTACTCCTTCCATCTCTCTTTCCATATCTCTCTCTCTCCTTCCATCTGTCTCCTTGCATATATCTCCCTCTCTCTCCCCTCTCTCTCTCACCATCTCTCTCCATCTCTCTCGCTCCATCTCTTTCCATTACTCCTTCCATCTCTCTTTCCATATCTCTCTCTCTCCTTCCATCTGTTCCTTGCATATATCTCCCTCTCTCTCCCCTCTCTCTCACCATCTCTCTCCATCTCTCCATCTCTCTCTCTTACCATCTCTCTTTTTCTCTCTCTCTTTCCCTCTCTCCCTCTCTCCATCTGTCTCCTTCCATATATCTCCCCCCCCCCTCTCTCCATCTCTCTCCCCCCCCCCCGTGTTTTTTTCATAGCGTCTTTTGTCCCTTTCCTTTTCCACTTACCGATCTTGATCCGGATGTTATTCGGATTCGACTTCTTGCCACCCGTGAAGGAAAGCAGAATATTCTGAGGCTTGAGATCCCTGTGAATGATGCCTTTGCTATGCAAAACTCTCATGGCACCTGCAATTTGCTGGAAAAAGAGGCGGATTGTGTCTTCGCTGAGAGTTCTCATACCTATCGAAAGGAAGAGAGGGGGAAACAGCGGTGAACTTTGCTGATTATTATTGATTATTGCCAAACGGATTGAACTGCCGAAGGTTTTACACCTGGTACAAGTACAGATGAGGCGAAACCTGGCTCAGAAACAGTATGTGAGAGGGACCTTGGAGTCCTAGTGGACGATCCCTTAAATACAAGCCAGCCGTGTGTGCCGGCAGCCAAAAAAGCGAATACAATCCTGGGTTGTATAAATACAGGCATAGAATTCAAAAACACGTGAAGTGTTAGTACCACTTTATAAAACCCTAGTAAGACCACACACCTGGAATATTGCATCCAGTTTTGGTCACCACATTACAAAAAAAGATGTTGAGACTTTGGGAAAAGTGCAATGAAGAGCAACTTGGATGATTAAAGGTCTGGAGACTAAAACATATGAAGAATGACTGAAGGATTTGGGGATGGCCAGCCTAGAGAAAACAAGGACTAGGGATGTGATATGATAGCAGTATTCCAGTATTCGAGGGGCTGCCACAAAGAAGAGGGGATCAACTAATTCTCCAAAGCACCTGAAGGTGGGACAAGAAACAATGGATGGAAACCAACCAAGGAGACAAACAACTTGGAACTATGGAGGAACTTTCTAACAGTGAAGACAACCGACCAGTGGAACAGCTTGCCACTAGAAGTTGTAGGTGGTCCGTCACTGGAGGTTTTAAGAAGAAACTGGACAGTCACCCGTCTCCTGCTTGGGCAGGGGGGCTGGACTAGCAGACCTCTAAGGACCCTTCCAGTTCATATTCTGATTGGATCCCAACGGTGAGAAGCTGTCAACAACAAAACCAATGGGGTACCTTCTTCCTCAAACGTTAAATTGACGTGGTGCCAAGATTAAGCCCCGAAGAACTACCACCTGAATTAACACAACCTGTTCCTTGATACAGGTAGTCCTCAATTTACGACCACAACGAAGCCCTAAATTTCCATTGCTAAGCGAGACAGTGAGTTTTTTGCCCCATTTTTAAAAAAAATCTTCTACGTCTCTTGTTTTGCCTGTTGACGTGTTTTATTTATTTATTTATTGGTTCAATTTCTACGCCGCCCTTCTCCGGAGACTCAGGGCAGCTTACAATGCGTTAAGCAATAGCCTTCATACTTTTGTATATACCTGCTTAGTGGGGCTTTCGGCCCTCCCCCTAAGCAGTGTTCTTTTTTTATACAAAGGCAGTTTATTGCCCCCACAATCTGGGTCCTCATTTTACCTACCTCAGAAGGATGGAAGGTTGAGTCAACCTTGAGCCTGGTGAGATTCGAACTTGCAGTAATTGCAGGCAGCTGGTGCTAGTTAACAGCACTTTAGTCTGCTGCGCCACCAAGGAACAACAATTTGGATTAACGCACAATGTGTCTGAACCCAGGCCAGGAAGAACTGGGCAAGGAAGATTAATCAATCCAAGGACACGGCTTTCATCTTTTTGTTTGCGTGTTTTTAAAAGCTTTTTTTTTTCTTTTTTTCCTTGGAGGATTTAAATGCATTAGAGGCTGATGAGAATTACAAAGAGCTGCTGTTTAAAAAATTTATCAATAGGGCCAGGTCTCTTGTCTGGAGATCGTGAAGACTTCAAAAGTCTCTTTGAAAAGTTTTAATTTGTTATGTGTGTTGCTGGACAGAAACAACCAACTATCAAAAACATCTAGTAAGTTTTTTTTTTAAAAAAATTCTAATCAGATGGCTGGTTTATACCAGCGTTTGAATGAAAACATATTCCTCAATATCATGAATTGGCGATGAACTCCAGCCATTCTGCCTTAAATATTCCAGCATGGGAGAACACCCATTCAAATAAGGATGCCCCTTTTTTCTTGCTTGTTCATTGAAGATATTTCTTAATTAATCCGATACTCACAGGGTTTAGATAGAAGATAAACAATATGTACATGTATAAAAAGGGGAAAACCCTTCAAAATTTTAACAATTTACTCAAGGCACCAAACGATTTCTATAAACGAAAGCTGTCAATAAAATTTTCACGAGCCTTGGAGACCATCTATGCTTCGATTGTTTAGTCTGGCTGAAAATAGGTCCTGTTGGCATTAATTATGCCTGTAATTAAAAAGGAAAAAGCTACAACAAAAATTAGAAGTCCAGAACAAAATTGCGAGCGGAATACCATCTGGGCATCCCTATCAAACTGCATGGATGAAACTCATTTGATAAGGGATTTCGTGCCTGGTATTATTTTCTGTTTCTTAATATTGATGCTACCTGTGTTTCCCCGAAAATAAGACCCTGAGGTCCTATATTTTTTTGAACCCTGAAATAAGCGCTTGGCCTTATTGCCATGCGCTCAACAGCCCAATTGGGCTTATTATCAGAGAATGTCTTAATTTGGAGGGGGTGGGGCAGGGGACAAGATAATATTATGGAATAATCAGATGGCATTCTTAGAATACGTACTGTGCAAATAGTCAGCCAAATCTCCACCATTGCAATACTAAAGAGGGGAGAAGAAAACAGAAGAAACAATTCATCAGCTAAACCAGATTATTCAACATTCAGGTCAATAAATAAAATAACAACTAGCACCCTGCAGTTCGAGATGAAAAAGGGCATAAAACTTTAATAAATAAACAAAATCGGGCATGAATTCTTTAAAAGAAGGGCAAAATTAAAATCTATCTTAAAACGCTTCGGAATCTTAGAATCGCTCACCTCCATCACCAAATAAACGGAGTTTGCCATCTCCTAAAAAGCAAAATGAAGCCGTTGTTATTTCACATCGCCCGTTCGGAATTTGAATGATTCAAAGGAGGAAGGAAAAATATCATGTAAAATAAATAAACATGTGAAGTCAGACAGGCCCAGGCTTGTCACGCCTGCATCGCTCACCGTGGGAGAAAAAACAACAGACTTTTGCAAATTTCTCCTCCAGCTTTGCCGGCAAGGGAAACCGAGACGGTTCCTCCAGGTTGGCCCAGAACGAAGAGAAACGTCTGCTATTTTTGTGAGGTTGGGTTGCGTTTTGTTTTGTTTCTTGGGCGGGGAGGACAAATTTGGGGAAAGCTTCAGGGTTTATTTCTTTCGGACTTGTGTTTTCAGGAAAGAGGGATGATAGGACCTCCTGTGGTCCTCTCTAGTCAGCAATACATACCAAACTTCACTATTTGTTAAGAATCCCAAAGGTTTTTTTCAGGAGGCAACTGGACTTCCTTGTTTTTCCTTCGAAGAGGTTTCGCTTCTCATCCAAGAAGCTTCTTCAGCTCTGACGGGATGGTGGGGAATGGAAGGATTGATACTCCTTGCAGGCAGCTGGTCATTTGCATCCTTTTAGAGCAGTGTTTCTCAACCTTGGTAGCTTGAAGATGGGTGGACTTCAACTCCCAGAATCCCCCAGCCAGCAGTGCTGGCTGGGGGATTCTGGGAGTTGAAGTCTACCCATCTTCAAGCTTCCAAGGTTGAGAAACACTGTTTTAGAGAGTCATTGAGGCCACTTGGGTCCTCAGAGTCACCTGAGTGGTGCAAATGGTTCCTGTAGTCTGCCATTTTTCCTCAGGAAATCCATTCCTACTCCCACCCCATTCCAAGGGTCTTCATCCGAAATTGTATAGCTAAAAGTTTGTAGAGATTCTCAATCAACCAGGCCATGGTTGTCCCAGAAATGCAACACGTAGTTGAGCGTTTAGAGCAAGGGGAAGCCATCGGCTTTTCATTGGGCTTAATAAAAACACAGCTGAATTACTGGAGTGTCTACCACAAAGGATGGACTATGAGAAGCAGATGTTTGGGAAAACGTAAAGCAGAAGACTTGAGAAGAACCAGGATGGACCCAACGTATGCGGAGAGCTGCGTCCTGTTCTGGATTCGGAGCGTTGTATTGTGAGCGCTCACACAAAACCAGGCCATCGTTGTCCAGCTGCCTCCTGAAAAAGCACCTTTGGGACAACCATAACCTGGAGGACTGAGAATCTCTACAGACTTTTAGTATTCACTTGGGAATAAACACCCTTCAAATGTGTGTGCAGGAGTGTGAACGGATTTCCCAAAAAATTGCAGACTACAGGAACCAGGAGCACCAATCAGGTGACCCCAAGGGCACAGATAAATCACCAAGTGGCCTCAAGGACCCTCTTAAAGGATGCAAATGACCATCTCCGTCTGCAAGGAATATAAATCCTTCCATTCCCCACCATCCTGTCAGAGCTGAAGAAGCTTCTTGGATGAGAAGCAAAACATCTTCAAAAGAAAAACCAAGGAAGTTCAGTGCAAGGATAAAGATATGCAGAACGATTTCTTTCCTTGGCATGGTTTAATACGTCCAAGAATTCACACAACAGCCAATAGATTCTCTCCAAGTTCTCAGATCTTAGAAAGCCATTGCAGATAGGAAGAGAGGAATCTTCTGTTAAGCCCTCCTGGAGATATTTGCAGGACCTCATTTCTTACCAGAACAATTTGCAAATTAAAAAGTGCAATTGCATGGACTTGATCTGTCCGGTGCATGAGGCATCTGGATTGCTCAATGAATCTTAATAATTACACACAACCCACTGTAGGAAGTTAGCACCCACCCCTCTCCTGGAAAAATGAAATAATCTAGGAAATATTAAAAGGACAGAATATTTCCCCTAAAAGGGAAGCAAAAACTCAGCCCCACCCCCATACCTTTGTCAATGGGCCTGAAAAACTGAAAGATAGAAACCAAACACAAACATGTTTATCCTGGGAAAAATGATATACTTGGCTATCGAAAAGAACATCGGAACCAAATTAGAAGAATATAAGCAGGCAGTGTATCTATTGAAAATATTTTATTATATATCTAAAGTGAGGTTGGATAGACCTGATTGATTTAAAAATTTAAAATAGGTCGTCTCGTTTCCTCAGGAATGTAGTATGAATTTATTGTATAGGTTTGTATTAAACATTAGATTATTAAGGTATTATCTATACATATTTATGTTCTATATTCTGTTGTCTTGTTTTGTTATTTATTTGATGTGTTGCTGTCTTTTTAAACTATAAATGTAAATAAAGATTATTATTTTTTTTTTAAATAGATGTTTGTGGTAGAACTCATAAATTTAAAAAAAAATAAGACACCACCAGATTTATGGTCAGGGAATCCTCAACTTCCAATCCTATTTGTTTAATGACTATTTGAAGTTAGAACAATACTGGGGAAAAAGTGACTTATGATCGTCCTCGCACTTACGACCGGCGCAGCATCTCTACGGTCACATGATCGAAGAGTTTAGGAACTCGGCAACCAGTATGTATTTATGATGGTGGCAACATATCATTGCCATGGGCGATTTTCCCAGCCAGCTTCCGACAAGCAAAATCAACGAGGGAAGTCCGATTCGCTTAACAACTGCACAACTCACTTAACGAACTGCAGGGATTTGCTTAACAAGTGTGGCCAAAAAAAAAGATATAAAATTGGGCACCTCTCATTTAACCACTGACTTGCTTAATAATGGACCCCAACTGTGGTTGTAAGTCAAGGACTACCTTAATCCAGTAGTCCTCGATTTACGACTACAATTGAGCCCAAACCAGTGGTGGGTTGCTACAGGTTTGTCCCGGCTCGGGCGAACTCGTAGCGGCGGGAGGCTCCGCCCACCCAGATGCTTCTGTGCATGCGCAGAAGCGTTGCGCGCATCCTCGACTAAACCGATAGCAAAACCCACTCTCCTGGCCCAAACGTTTCCGTTGCTGAGCGAGTCAGTTGTTAAACGAGTTTCACCCCCATTTTACGACCTTTCCAGCCCCAATTGTGAACGGAATCACTATGGTTGTTAAGTGAGTCACACAGTTGTTAAGTGAGCCTGGGTTCCCCATGGACTTGGATGTCAGAAGGTCTCAAAAGAGGGATCCACCTGACACCCGGGGACACTTGTAACCATCATATGTACACGCCAGTTGCCAGGCGTCCAAATTTTGATCGCATGATTCATGCGGGGGGACGATGCAACGGTTGTTAAAAGTTGAAAAAATGCTCACAAGTCCCTTTTTCAGTGCCGGCGTAGCTTTCAAAGGTCGCTAAATGAGCTCTTGTAAGTCGAGGACGCCTGGAGCAACTGCTGTTCCAGATGAGCAGGAGAGGACATCCATTGTTTAAAATCCAGAATAATCACACTTCCGAGCACAAGCCTTCATTTAAAACTTCCTTCCTGGTTATTCACGTTTGGGCTATGAACTTGCAGAAATGCAGCCTTCCCAACGCCACGTAATCCAGTAAACAGGTCGCCTCCCTGCTCCTTCCACTCTGCTGTCCTCAACACGCTGCCTTTCCACGCCAGGCCTCGGTTTACAAACTGCCCCAGCATTGTGCAATGCAACCCAAACATGAGAGTTGAGCCTGGAGCGCACAAAGCCACAAACGGTTCGACTGCCTTCGTGTGCCGAGTTGAGGGTAGCTCTCAAATCCGCCTTGCCCAAAATGCAGATCTTCATGTGACGGTAACAAAGACTTCAACGTTTGCTGTCTCTCCTTCCCATTCCCTAGTATGAAATGCTGTTCCCAAGGATTTAGGCCCACTCAACCTCAAGCTCCAAACAAACCATCTTCTAATAATTATCTGATTCCAGATTGTAGGTCGACACAAGACACCAAGCTACAACCAAACCACCTTCTGGCATTCATTTGAAACTCTCCTCTCCAGATTCAAGGTCCACAGAAGACATCTAGCTACAACTAAACCACCTTCTAGCATTCATCGGAAACTCTTTTCTCCAGATTCAAGGTCCACCAAAGACACCTAGCTACAACCAAACCACCTTCTGGCATTCATCTGAAACTCTTTTCTCCAGATTCAAGGTCCACAGAAGACACCTAGCTACAACTAAACCACCTTCTAGCATTCATCGGAAACTCTTTTCTTCAGATTCAAGGTCCACCAAAGACACCTAGCTACAACTAAACCACCATCTGGCATTCATCTGAAACTCTTCTCTCCAGATTCAAGATCCACAGAAGACATCTAGCTACAACTAAACCACCTTCTAGCATTCATCGGAAACTCTTCTCTCCAGATTCAAGGTCCATAGAAGACACCAAGCCACAACCAAACCATCTTCTGGCATTCATCGGAAACTCTTCTCTCCAGATTCAAAGTCCACAGAAGACACCTAGCTACAACTAAACCACCTTCTAGCATTCATCTGAAACTCTCCTCTCCAGATTCAAGGTCCACAGAAGACATCTAGCTACAACTAAACCACCTTTTAGCATTCATCTGAAACTCTCCTCTCCAGATTCAAGGTCCACAGAAGACACCTAGCTACAACTAAACCACCTTCTAGCATTCATCGGAAACTCTTTTCTCCAGATTCAAGGTCCACCAAAGACACCTAGCTACAACCAAACCACCTTCTGGCATTCATCTGAAACTCTTCTCTCCAGATTCAAGGTCCACAGAAGACACCAAGCCACAACCAAACCACCTTCTGGCATTCATCTGAAATTTCTCTCCCAAGATTCTAGGTGCACACAAACAAACCATCTTCTAAAACACTTCTCTCCAGATTTTCAGTTTACACAAGACACCACGCTCCATCTCAACCACGCCTGAGACGAATGCAAGGTGTAAAGCCAGCAGGCATTCATGGGCACAGCCTACAACCGGTAGTATTTTTGCTGACCAAGCGGGGTGTGCTTCCACTTGGGCTCTGACGGCAAGCAACCATCGCCACCCAACTTGTTTTCCTACTGAAGGACTGACAAGCTCAAGATTGTCTATCATTGCCTCCATCCAAATTCCTCGCTGCCTGATCGGGAGCTGGGAACCGGCAAATAGGAAGCTGTCTTGAATTTAAAAATGAAACCAAATGCAAGCAAACCAGAAGCAATTTTGCCATTCCTTAAGGCCAGGTTTTGGCATTTAGTGAAGGGGCCAATGGAATAAATCAATAATAGCAGGGAACAGGCAAGTAGAGACAAGGATCTGTGTTAATCTTGCATAACTAGGCCCCGGTCTTCAAACATTGATTAGTTCACCAGCTGCTTGAGGCCAGCTACCATCTCTCACCTCAAAAGTAATCTCCTTTATTTAAATGATAAGAAAAGAAATCATATTATTCCCTTCCTTCCACATCCATTCCTTTCCTTCCCTTCCCTTCTCTTCCTTCTCTTCCCTCAGCCCCTCCCTTCCTTCTTCTTTCCTTCCTTCCTTTCTCCCTCTCTTCCTTTCCCTCCCCTCTTTCCTTCCCTCCTCTTCCTTCCTTTCCTCCCTTGCTCCTGCTTTATTCCTTTGTTCCTTCCACCCTCCTTTTCTCTTCCCTCCCTCTTCCTGCCTTCCTTCCTTCCCTTCCCATTTCTTCCCTTCCTCCCTCCCTCCCTCCCTCCCTCCCTCTTCTTTCCTCCTTCTCTTCCTCCCTCCCTTGCCTTCTTTTCCCTCTCTTCTCCCTCCCTCCTTCCCTTCCTGCTTTTCCTCTCTTCCCTCTCCTTCATTCCATTGTTCCTTCCATTCTCCCTCCCTTCCTTCTCCTCCCTTCTTCCCTCCCTCGTCTTTCCTTTCTTCCTTCTCTTCCTCCCTCCCTTGACTTCCTTTCCCTCCCTCTCTTCTCCTTCCCTCCTCCCTTCCTGCTTTTCATCCCTTGCCTCCCCTTCATTCCATTGTTCCTTCCACCCTCTCTCCCTTCCTTCTCCTCCCTCCCTCTCTCCCTTTCTTCCCTTCCCACCCTCCCTTCTCCCTTCCCTCCTTTTCCTCCCTTCCTCCCTTGTCTTTCCTTTCCTCCTTCTCTTCCTCCCTCCCTAGACTTCCTTTCCCTCCCTCTCTCCTCCCTCCCTCCTCCCTTCCTGCTTTTCATCCCTTGCCTCCCCTTCATTCCATTGTTCCTCCCTCCCTCTCCTTTCCTTCCCTTCCCACCCTCCCTTCTCTCTTCCCTCCTTTTCCTCCCTCCCTCCCTTGTCTTTCCCTTCCTCCTTCTCTTCCTCCCTCCCTAGACTTCCTTTCCCTCCCTCTCTCCTCCCTCCCTCCTCCCTTCCTGCTTTTCCTTCCCTTGCTGCCCCTTCATTCCATCGTTCCTTCCACCCTCCCTCCCTCCTTTCTCCTCCCTCCCTCCCTCTCTCCTTCCTTCCTTATCTCCCTTCCTCGCCACCCTTCCTCTTCCTCTCCTTCCTTTCCTCTTTCAGCATAAATAGTTCTATTCAAAGCAAAAAAAAAAAGCAGCAAACTTGAACTTCGCTAAGAATATGCTCCCTCCCAAAGTCATTTTTTTTTATATACAGTCAGGAAGAAGACGGTCCAAAATAATTTTCTAAGAGAGGCAAAGAAAAGAACAGTATTTTTAGAACAGTGTCTGGGTGACCTTGGCTGCTGAGAAAAGCAGACTGGACGTGCCAAGAAAACTTCACAAAACTTGTGTGCCGTGGATTAGTCAACCTCCTAATTAAGTGTCCAAGGTGCGACATACATTGAGCCAAATAGAACTCAACATCCTACATCATGCAATGGTAGAAATCTCTTCGCCAGCCTATCAGATCTGCTCTGCTTGTCTGCCAATTTGGACTGGAACCAGGTGATAAGGAAGGAAGGAACTGGGCTCAAAACAAAAAAAACAGTCGCTCTTTTGCTCCATCTTTTCCTATGACGGAGTGTGCACCGGAGTCACATGAGCCAAAAACGACCGGCAACCTTGCCTTATGACCAGGCTCCAACCCAATATTTCTGTGGCCGAGTGAGATGTTGTGTGAAGTTGAGTTTTGTCCCGTTTTACGACCTTTCGTATGGGGACGCGGTGGCTCAGTGGCTAAGACGCTGAGCTCGTCGATCGAAAGGTTCGATTCAGTTCAGCGGTTCGAATCCCGAGTGCCACGAAATGGGGTGAGTTCCCGTGACTCATCCCAGCTTCTGCCAACCTAGCGGTTCGAAAGCAGGTAAAAAATGCAAGTAGAAAAAGAGGGACCACCTTTGGTGGGAAGGGAACAGCGTTCCGTGCCCCTTTGGCGTTGAGTCATGCCGGCCACATGACCACGGAGACGTCTTTGGATAGCGTTGGCTCTTCGGCTTTGAAACGGAGATGAGCACCGCCCCCTAGAGTCGGGAACGACTAGCACATATGTGCGAGGGGAACCTTTACCTCTACCATTACTACCTTCCTTCCCACAATTATTAAGTGAATCGCTTCAGTTGTTCAGTTAGCAACATGGTTGTTAAGTGAATCCAGATTCCCCACTAACTTGGCTTGTCGGAAGGTCACAAATCACATGATCCCGAGACAGTGCAACCGTCATAAAGATGAGTCAGTTGCCAAGCGCCTGAATTTGGATCACGTGACCGTGGGGATTCTGCAATGGTCATAAGCGTGAAACATGGTTCTAAAGTCACTTTTTGCAGTGCTGTTCTAACTTTGACCGGTCACTAAATGAATGGCTGTAAATCGAGGACTACCTGTATTTTCAAATTAGAAATTATGTGAATAAGGTCAAGATCCACCTTGCTCTTTAAGCTCCATGCCAGGGTTCAATTATTCGTGAGAAATAGTAATGAAGTCACCCTCGGGGCCCTATGAATAATGGTGGCTGTCAATTTTGTGGCTCGTGTCACTCCGGTGCACATACAGGTGTCCAACGTAGGAAAAGACATAGCAAAGGAATGACGGGTGATTCAGCAAATCGTCACTACTTTTTTTTTTCTTTTTGAATAACAAAACGGCCCCACCCACCTGCCTACCTGTCTGGCTAAATCATGACCTTGTGCCACCCTCGTGGGGAGATTTTTGATTTGAAGCTCCTAACATGTGAAGGTTTTGCAATCTTTCTAGGCATAGAATGGAATGGGAATGGGAATAGAAATGGAGAAGAGAAGAGAAGAGAAGAGAAGAGAAGAGAAGAGAAGAGAAGAGAAGAGAAGAGAAGAGAAGAGAAGAGAAGAGAAGAGAAGAGAAGAGAGAAGAGAGAAGAGGAGGGGAGGGGAGATGATAAAATAAGATAAGATGAGGAGAGGAGAGAGAAGGGAAGAGAAGGGGAGGGGAGGGGAGAGGAGAGGGGAGGGGAGAGAAGATAAGATGTTAAGATAAGATGAGGAGAGGAGAGAGAAGAGGAGAAGAGAGGGGAAAGAAGAGAAGAGAAGAAAAAAGAAAAGAGAAGAGAAGAGAAGAAAAGAGAGAGAGGAGAGGGGAGAAAAGATGAGATGATGAGATGAAATGAGATGAGAGAAGAGGAGAGAAGAGGAGAGAGAAGAAAAGAGAAGGGAGGGGAGAGGAGAAGAAGTGAGAGGGGAAAAGAGAAGAGGGGAGAGGGGAGAGAAGAGAAAAGAGAGAGGAGGAGAGGAGAGAGAGGGGAGACAGGGGAGAGAGGAGAGGGAAATAAGAGGAGAGAGGAGAAGAGAGAATAGAATAAAATTAGCACAGAATTTAGAGTAGAGTAGAAAAAAGAATAGAACAGAATTAGCACAGAATATAGAAGAGAATATAGAATAGAATAAAACTTTATTGTCACTTTAATTGTACACTAATCAGCATACATTAAAATGAAATTTTGTTATGTTCAGCTCTCAAAGCATAACCATTATGCGTATACCCACATACACACACACATTATCTGTGACACAGAGAAACATCACAGTCTAATCCAAATTTATACATATGCATGGCGGGGAAAAAAGAATCCTGCAAGTTTATAAGATGGATGGCACAAAGAACAAAGCTGTCACAGAAACTGGCAATCCTGCTAGAAATTCTTCAAAACCTCCTCCCAGAGGGGAGCGACAGAAGTGGACCGTGGAGTGGGTGTGGGGGATCTCTAACAATGCTTTGAGCTCTAAGAACATAGTGCTTATAAGCAGTATCCTGAATAACAGGAAGCGAGTTTCCTATAATCTTCTTGGTTGTCCTCACCACTCTCTGTATGGACTTTCTGTCTGAGGCACTGCTACCACCAAATCAAACAGTGATTAGTTTGTTAAATTGCAAAGGATTGCAAAGAAACTCACTTTGTGTGATCCTGGGGTAGAAACCACCGTTTTCGACCCCAAGAGAAAGTCACTGAAAGTTGGGGTCTTACATATTGTTTCCGCTCTAGTTTTTAGTTAAGTAAGAAGCATGCAAATCGGTTATGCTAACCATCATACCTGCTCAAGACTGGGATATTTACTGCTTGCAAATCACACCATGATTTACAACAAATTTCAAACAATAAATATTCATTTACAAATAAGCAACCACATTAAAGCAGTATCTCCAGATTCCTAGCTGCACCAGAATTTCAGCTAGGTTCTGTGCTAAAAGACCCTTGCACTCGTAAAGCATGGCTTATAGCTTAATACTATAGACAACCAATTTTTGGCACCTTAACAAATCATGTTTATACAAATCATGACTTAACATCAAGGAAGACACCATCATATATCCATGCATATCTATGAGAGCCAGTTTGGTGCAGTGGTTAAGGTGCTGGTCTAGAAACCAGGAACTGTGAGTTCTAGTCCAACTTTAGGCATAAAAATCAGCTGAGAGATGTTGGGACAATCACCAGGAGACAGTGAGTTCTAGTCTCATCTTAGAGACAAAAGCCAACTGGGAGACTTTGGGCCAATCACCAGGAGATGGTGAGTTCTAGTCCCACCTTAGACATGAAAGTCAGCTGAGAGACTTTGGGACAATCACCGGGAGACTGTGAGTTCTAGTCCCACCTTAGGCATGAAAGTCAGCTGAGAGACTTTGGGCCAATCACCAGGAGACGGTGAGTTCTAGTCCCACCTTAGAGACAAAAGCCAACTAGGAGACTTTGGGACAATCACCAGGAGACGGTGAGTTCTAGTCCCACCTTAGAGACGAAAGCCAACTGGGAAACTTTGGGCCAATCATCAGGAGACTGTGAGTTCTAGTCCCACCTTAGGCATGAAAGTCGGCTGGGTGACTTTGAGACAATCACCAGGAGGTGGTGAGTTCTAATCCTGCTTTAGGCAAGTAAGCCAGCTGGGTGACTTTGGACCAGTCCCTCTCTCAGCCTAACCCACCTCACAGGGTTGTTGTTAAGGGGAAAGTACAGTAGGAGGAGGAAAGCCTATTACGTATATTTGCTGCCTTGCGTTATTTATAAAAATAATAAAAGAGGGATAAAAATCTAATAAAAATTAAACTGTTTGCTCCAAACTAATGCAGCTGCTTTTATGCTCCCTTCCCTCCAACCCTCAAAAATTCATAGCTGTAGCAAAAAAACCTTTTAGAGCAAACTTCAAGACGAGGTTCTAAAAATACTCCATACTACCTCTTTGGGAGTTTGAGCAATGAAGGCCCATTAATACCTTTCAATAATACATAAGTAAAGTTTTAAGTGGGTCACCCTTTTAGAGACAGCTTTCAGAGACGCACTTGGAGTTTCTTGGGGGAAGGAAGGAAGGAAGGAAGGAAGGAAGGAAGGAAGGAAGGAAGGAAGGAAGGAAGGAAGGAAGGAAGGAAGGAAGGAAGGAAGGAAGGAAGGAAGGAGATGGAGAGAGAGAGGGAGGAAAGGAGATAGAAGAGGTAAGGAGGGAAGGAAATGGGACAGAGAAAAGAGAAGAATGGAGGAAAGAAAGGCATAGAAAAAGGGAGGGAGGGAGAGAAATAAAGAGAAACAAAGGGGGAGAGAGAGAGAGAGAGAGAGAAAGAGAGAGAGAGAGAGAGAGAGGAGGGAGGAAACAAACAGGATAGAGAAATGAGAAGAATTGAGGAAAGAAGGACATAGAGAAAGGAAGGAAAGAGGATGGGAGGAAGGAAGGAGATGGAGGGTGAGGGAGGGAGGAAAGGAGATAGAGGAAGGAAGGAAGGAAGGAAGGAAGGAAGGAAGGAAGGAAGGAAGGAAATGGGACAGAGAAATGAGAAGAATGGAGGAAAGAAGGACACAGAAAAAGGAATGAAGAATGGGAGGGAAGGAGAGAAAAAGAAAGAAAGAGAGAGAGAAGGAAAGAAACAAAGGAAGGAGAGTGAGGGAGAGGAAAAGAGAGAGAAAGAGAAAGAAAGAAAAAAGAGGAGGGAGGGAGAGACAGAGAGAAAGGAGGGAGGGAGGAAGATAACTTGAGAGGCTAGTAAACACCTTCACAGGACAGACAGAAGCATAAACTCAGCCAGATGTAGCCCACTGTGGCTTTATAACTACATACAACCCCAGTTTCAGGGGCCCGATTCTGCCCAACTTCCTTTGAAATCACATCTTCTAATCGGATTTTGCACCCATGCAATCCTCGGCCACTGAAAAAAACACCATGAGGTGACAAGCAGGAGATTAGCTCACCCCATTCTGCTTTCAACATCATTTAGATTTTGCAACCGCACTTGGGAACTGCTCACTCAATACTTACTTTTTTTTAAAAAATAAAAATCAACCCCAGCTTCCTTTCTTCATTTCTTAAATCAGTTTTTGTTAAGTCTGTGGCTTCTGAAGAAGGTAAAAGAGGACATTTCTTCCCACGCTAAAACAATCATCCTTTAAAATATATATATATATTTTATATATACTCTGGCTTTTTCCATGGAAGTCTTTGCAAAAATATCTGGAAATTATTTGAAACAAGGCCTGTTTTGAGGAAATGCAAGCAGAGGGTTGTAGAATCATAAGGTCTGGAAAGGGACCTTGGAGGTCATCTAGTCTGCCCAATGAGGAGTCTTCAATCCAGTGGTGGGTTTCAAATTTTTTTACTAGCATGGTGGCGTGGTTTGATGGGTGTGGCATGGCATGGCATGGCATGGCTTGGTGGGCGTGGCAGGGGAAGGATACTGTAAAATCCCCATTTCCTCCCAATCAGCTGGGACTTGGGAGGCAGAGAATAGATGAAGGTGGGGCCAGTCATAATTTTTACTATCAATTCTCCGAACTACTCAAAATTTCTGCTACCGGTTCTCCAGAACTGGTCAGAATCTGTTGAAACCCACCTCGGACATGGGATGCGACACCCGGAAGAATACGCCATTATTTCACTTAATCCTCCAAGGAAAAATGGAAGGCAAACGAGGTCCAGGCAGAAGATGATGATCATGGCTTCAAAATCTAAGCAACCGGTTTGGACAAAACTCAGTGGCGCTTTTTCGTTCCGGCTGTTGATAAAAATAGGATCGCCAACATGATCGCCAACGTCCGATGACGGATACGGCACAAGAAGATGACGACAAAATCCAGGTTGGGTCTCCCTCTGATGACCTCTTCAGACCAAAAACCATTTTTTTAAAAAATTTGATTTATATGCCACCCTTCTCCGGAGACTCAGGGCGGCTTACAATGCGTTAAGCAATAGCCTTCATACTTCTGTATATTTATACAAAGTCAGTTTATTGCCCCCACAAACTGGGTCCTCAATTTACCCACCTTAGAAAGGATGGAAGGCTGAGTCGACCTTGAGCCTGGCTAAGATTCAAAATGCGAAATTAGGCATGTTGAGAGAGATTTATGTGGGCTTTTGATCAGTAGGTCCTAAGTAGCTAGAGGCAAGCAACGTTGAAATCCATACATTCCCCTTATCCATGAATCACAATCTACAATAGCTGGATTCAGAAACCACACCAAGCTAGATCAAGCAAGGCGATGCGGTGAACATGGCTACTGGCTAAGTCCCCACATTTCCACTTTTGAGGAAATGCAAGCAGGGGGACATAGAATTGTAGGGTTGAAAGGAAGGGACCTTGGAGGTCATCTAATCCAACCCCCGCCAAATCAGTTGTCTTCAACTGGGACAAAAAGGTTGTCCAATCTTTTCTTGAAAACTTCCAGTGATGGAGCACCCACCACTTGGAGAAGAAAGCCATTCCACCGCTTAATAATTCTCACCATCAGGAAATTCCTTCTTATTTCCAGATTGGAGCTCCCTTTGATGACCTCTTCAGATTTAAAAAAAAAAACAGTTAAAATGGGAAATAAGGCAAAAGTTGAAAGAGAGATTGATCTGGCCTTTTGATCCGAAGGTCCATCAGGAGTTGCAGGCAAGCAAGATTGAAGTAATCTTCCACCATCTCTTCCAAGCATCTCTTTGGTGGAAATTAAACCTCTTTTTAAATAAAATTTTTTTAAAAAAATGCTCCAGGTTGTAAACCAAAAAGAACTCCCAGGCTGACCGTTCTTTTCTCGTTAATTGAGAGTTTGCTTGAAGTGAAATTGCAATGAGGAGAATGCAAAAAGTGGACTTTATCTCAAAAAGTTAGCAAAACTCTGCTCTACCTTCTTGGGTGGAAAGGAGACGGCTGGGCTAAAATAAGTCATTTCTTTTCTTTTTTTTTCCATTCAAAAAACAGTGATTTTTTTCCATTCTCGAAACAGATTGTGAATTCTCTGAGAAAGAGGATTTTATTTATTTTTTTAAAATGCGTAAAGCTGAATCTGTATCTCAGACGAGCCACCATTCCAGTTCGTTGCGATTGGAGGCACACAAATCCCTTTGGCTTGCATTTATATCACAGGCCCCTCAAGCAAACTCTCTTTTCTGGTGGACTGGCCCACCTGAGCTCACATCTTCCTCTCATGGATCCCCTGTTTAAGCCATGGTTTGTCTGTACATTCCCCTTACTCATAAACCACCGTTTACAAGCCACAATAGTTGGATTCGGAAATCGCACCAAACCGAATTAAACGGGAAGCTTTCAAGAGGAGACTCGACTGCCATCTGTCAGAAACGGTGTAGGGCAGTGATGGCAAAACTTTTCGGCACCAAGTTCCAAAAAAGGCTGCACGCTCGTCTGGGCCGCGACCAGGAAGAGCAGCTGCCCAGGGGGCATGCGTGCACCGAAAAATGAACTTCTGGGTTCCTGGTGTGCGCATGCGTGCCAGTCAGCAAGTCTTCAGGTTATTGCCACTCATGCACGCACGCCAATCAGCTAGCCAGCATGCATGTTCACGCCAGAAAATGGAGGATCAGCTCTTCCGGTTTCCGGAACTGCTGCATGCACAAAGGCCAGATGATTGTTACATGCGCATACGTGCCAGAAAACCGGAAGAGGAACGGGAGACACTGCACGTGCCAGGCAACATGGCTCCGCATGCCACTTTGGGCACATGTGCCATAGGTTCGCCATCACACGTGTAGGGTCTCCTGTTTGGGAGAGGAGTGGTTGGACTAGATGACCTACAATATCCCTTCCAGTTTACAGTCTTCCACTTATGATTGTATGACTGTAATTTTGTTGCTTGTATCATTTGTCCCCTACAACTATCATTAAGTGTTGTACCTTATGATTCTTGATGAACGTATCTTTTATGTACACTGAGAGCGTATGCTGCAAGACAAATTCCTTGTGTATCCAATCACACTTGGCCAATAAAGAATTCTGTTCTATTGTATTCTATGTTAATCTACATACATTATTTCTACACATTAATGATGTATTTTATAGATGGCCCAAGACAGTTCCTCTCCACTCAACCATGGAAGCTGTCACTGCGTTTTTATTTTTACCAGCAGAGCTAATATTTCTGGACTATCAGACTTACCATAGTTATATTCCTTATCAGCACCTACAGCACCTACTACGCATGTCATTGCATTCTTTTGTACTTCTTCTAGAAACTTTCCTTTGTTCTCCAGCCAGTTAAGGTCAGGCTGGAGATTCTTTGCCAACATGTAATCTATTTTAGATAGTGAGATTTTTTTATTTTCTTATAATAAATATGAGTTTAATTAGAAGATGTTTCTTCGGTCTTATTGATCAAAGTATGCAACAGGATAAAAGCCACGATCCAACTCAAAATGAGGGCAATTACCCCACGCAAGGTAACGGGGCTGATTGCCGCTCTGACAGAAGCAACGTTCTCCAACCTTTCTGGGTTGGAGACCTGATGTGGGGGAGAGTAGGGGAAGGAACGATTTTGTGTACACACAGCTTCATTTGTGTGAGTAGCAGGTACACCCGCCACTCACGCAGCCCGGTTGCAAGCCGAGGCCCACAAGCTGGTTTAGAGCTTAAGCGATTTACAAAGCCAAGGCTGGTTAAACCCTGGTTAAATTGTTCTTCTCCAGCTGCGAGGATACAGATATCTGCTTAATTCTCCTTTTTTCCTCCTCCCTCCTCTTCCATTTTCCTTTTGTGCCATGTCGTTTTAAACTGTGAACCTGAAGGCAATGCAAGTTCCAAAAACTGTTCTGGGCCCTTTTGAGTTAAAACTCTTTAAATAAACACCTATCAAATAACAGAAAACACAACCCACTGTCCAAATTCCAGAGTCTTGTTTTCCAACGCAAAGGGAACGGACTGTTCTGCCCCAGCTATGAACCCCAAAGAACGCAGCACACCACAAACTCTATACAAAGCTTATTTTACTCAAATAACTTAGTCTTTATCATTCAAAGGCTTAACAGCTTACCAGAATTCTAAGATAAGGTAATCACAGATTTACTAGAGTTGGCAGAAAGCCCAGAAGCAATTTTGCAGATATGAAGGATCGTAAACTAAAGTTGTTCCCTACAGCTTGTTGCAAGCTGCATTCCTCCTTAAATAGGCTAAGGGAGTGGCCAATTAGCCCCAAGCCTTACTCTCGAGGAGATTCCTCCTGAGGAGCCACTCCTGCCTTTTGGCAGCTCATTGAGAAGAGGCTCCTCCTCTTCACTTAAAGGAGTTTCTGGAAGTTCTGAAGGCCCTGGCTGAATCCCTGCCTCTGGCACCACATCTTCTCCAGCCTCCTTATTGTCCGACTCGAGTGTCAGCTGCACAGGCTGCTGACACAGCACCACATCAGTCTCATTGTCGGAATCAGCTACAATCTGCACAGGCCGCTGACGGGCCACAACACGGACAGCTGGGTTTTCCCATGCATGCTGCAGCACCGAATCACACACAGACACAGACTGGCAACCTTACACAGTACACAACTTTCGTGTCCCATAGTTTTATACTGTATTATTTAAATTCCAGGGTTGTCAGAAAAGAGGCTTGATGGTGCCTGCTCCATTTCCAAGTTGGTGATAGGGGTGGGAAAACTAAACTAGCATACAGCTGGAAGGGACCTTGGAGGTCATCTAGTCCAACCCCCTGCTCAAGCAGGAAACCCTATCCCATTCTGGAGAAATGGCTGTGCAGTCTCTTCTTAAAAAGCCTCCAGTGATGGAGCACCCATAACTTTTGAAGGCAAAGCATTCCACTGATCAATTAATGTCCTCACTGCCTGGAAATTTCTCTCTATTTCTACTTTGGATCTGGGTTGATAAGCTTCCATCTGTTCCTTCTCATCCTGCTTTCAGGTACTTTGGGGAACAGGTTGATCCCCTCTTTTTTTGTGGCAGCCCCTCAAATTTTGGAAGACTGCTTTCAGGTCACCTGAGCAACTAATCTGGAAAAATGTGATCAACCCCATCACGCTTCTCCTCTGGTAATATTGTTCTACTAACCAGAGCATACAAATCCTTTGCTAGACCAATTCTCGAATACAGCTCATCTGAGGGGAACCCGCACTGCATATCGGACATTAATACAATTGAGAGAGTCCAGAGATATTTCACAAGAAGAGTCCTCCATTCCTCTACCCACATGCTTATGCCACCAGATTTGAAATTTTGGGCTTAGACAACTTAGAACTACGCTGACCTCGGTCTGACTTAAGCGTAGTACTTAAAATTATCTGCCACAATGTCCTATCTGTCAATGACTACTTCAGCTTCAACTGCAACAATACACCAGCACACAATAGATACAAAGTCATGGTAAACTGCTCCAAACTCGATTGCAGAAAATACGACTTCAGCAACAGAGTGGTCAATGCCTGGAATGCGCTACCTGACTCTGTGGTTTCTTCCTCAAACCCCCAAAACTTTAGACTGTCTACTGTTGACCTCACCCCATTCCTAAGAGGTCTGTAAGATGGCCCTCCATCCCTGTCCTAATATCTGTTTTTAAAGATAACGGTAAAGATTCCCCTCGCACATATGTGCTAGGCGTTCCCGACTCTAGGGATCTGCTCATCTCCGTTTCAAAGCCGAAGCGCCAGCGCTGTCCGAAGCCGTCTCCGTGGTCATGTGGCTGGCATGACTAAAACGCCAAAGGTGCATCAAACGCTGTTCCCCTCCCACCAAAGGTGATCCCTATTTTTCGACTTGCATTTATTTTTTTTTTACGTGCTTTCGAACTGCTAGAAGCTGGGACGAGTCACGGGAGCTCCCCCCGTTTACGCGGCACTTGGGATTCGAACCGCCGAACTGCCGACCTTTTCGATTGACAAGCTCAGCGTCTCAGCCGCTGAGCCCCCGCGTCCCTTTTTTGGTCCCTTTATATTCGTATCCTTTTCATGTACTCAAGTCGTGTTTATACTTGTATCTGTTATTTTATATATGCTTGACAAATAAAATAAAATAAAATAAAATAAAAAAGAATAGAATAGAATAGAACAGAACAGAACAGAACAGAACAGAACATAAAATAAAAAGAATAGAATAGAATAGAATAGAATAGAATAGAATAGAATAGAATAGAATAGAATAGAATAGAATAGAACAGAAAATAAAATAAAATAGAATAAAATAAAATAAAAAAGAATAGAATAGAATAGAATAGAATAGGAATAGAATAGAATAGAATAGAATAGAATAGAATAGAATAGAATAGAATAGAATAGAATAGAATAGAATAGAATAGAATAGAATAGAATAGAATAGAATAGAATAGAATAGAACAGAAAATAAAATAAAATAAAATAAAATAAAATAGAATAGAATAGAATAGAACAGAAAATAAAAATAAAAATAAAATAAAATAAAATAAAATAAAATAAAATAAAATAAAATAAAATAAAATAAAATAAAATAAAATAATAAAATAAAATAATAAAATAAAATAAAATAAAATAAAATAAAATAAAATAAAATAAAATAATAAAATAAAATAAAATAATAAAATAAAATAAAATAAAATAAAATAAAATAAAATAAAATAAAATAATAAAATAAAATAAAATAAAATAGCTCTTTTTCCCTTCTTTATTATTTCCTCCAACCCAGTTTGAAGCAAGAAAAAATTCTGGAGGGGGCGAGGAAAGCCTTGTTCCATTGCAACTTTGCCAAAAAAAACCCACACCAAATAAACAAACAAACACAAGCAAACAAACCCTACCACCCTTCGCAACCAAAAGACTACCATTCCCAGCATGCCTTGCTCACACGGAGGGCGGGCACCCGGCAGTGGCTCACGCCACAGAGTTCCCCCACAGAGGCATCAAATTGCAGAGCGTGACGCAGGTGCATCTCTGGGCCAATCAGAGCTGGCTAAAAGAATGTCAACAAACAAGGAGGCCTGGAGACCACATGACTGGGCCAGACAGGCAAACAAACCTCGGATGCACAATTGCAAAAAGCCAGCCAGTCGCGCAACCACCGCCTGCCTGTGTGGGAAAGCAACAACCCAATTAAAGGCGGCTCGTCTCAAAAAACAAAGGCCCCGGGGATCTGGAAGTTTGGCCCAGGGATCTGGGTTCCAAATAGGATTTAGGCAATTCTACCACCAAGCAGAGTGTGCATACACACACAGAGAGAGAGACACACACACAATTGCACAGCATTGCAAATCCTTGCAGAGGCGCAAACAACGTTGGTTAATTTCGTTGGGAAACTAACCCAGCCTTTCGCATGTTTCCTGAAGAGGGTGGAGATGCGCCCAGCCAAAGAGATATAAACATCCACCACGCCAAAGTTATTTCCAAAGAAGGAGAGATATAAAACAGCTCAACGGGAGAAAGCCAGATCCACGCCAGATCCCTTTTAATGCCACGAGATCCATCATTTTCTACTTGACTTAAAAAGGCTAAAAAATAAAATCAAAGCACAAATACAAAACAGGAAATGCCCTTCCTTGTTCCGGCTTCCATCTAATTCCTATTATAATTTTGTTTTTGTTTTTTTTTTGTTGTTAAAAAAAAATAATAATCACAATGTCACTGAACGGAAAGGGCCCCGAACTTCCCAAAGGGAAAAAAATAAATAAATAAAACAGGTTAAACCAGCAACAGTTAACAATGCCACAGCGATGAGATTTTAGACAAGGGCCACGCAAATACCGGACGGCTCAGATCCCCAAATTATAGCAATGCGCTCTTTAAGCCAACCATTTTTCCTTTTTTGCAGACTACCCTGCAGCTCTTTTAAGGATTACAAAACAACAACAACAACAACAACAATGAACCGTAACAGCTTTTTAAGGATTGTCCCTTTTTTGCCATTGCACCTCACAACAACTTGGCCCAGAGAATTTTTTTTCCTTATCCCATTACTCTGCTGAACACCTACCGTCTTTCCCCCAAAATAAGACCCTGTCTTATATTTTTTGAACCCTGAAATAAGCACTTGGCCTTATTGCCGTGCGCTCAAAAGCCTGATTGGGCTTATTATCAGGGGATGTCTTATTTTGGGGGAAACAGGGTAATTCCCACACCATTGTCTTATATCTAAAGATATTTTACCCATGTAGTAGGTTGGTCTATATTTCTATTATCCTTCTCATTTTTTCTACCACCTTCTCCTATGGGTATCTTATCATTATATTACTTTGTTGTTGTATATACATCAAGAGCTTATGCACCAGACACCAATTCCTCGTGTGTCCAATCACACTTGGCCAATAAAGTATATTCTAATATTCTATAGACAAAGTTTTTCATTTCAGCTAAAGACCACCAGCCCCCTGGGTTAGAGGTCAGTCTAGCTGACATTTTCATCAAATCTTCATCCTTGTTGTCATCCTCCTATAAAAAGCTAATTAAACAACACCCTCTCTTCACCCATCGACTTCGCCCATCAACCCTTCCCTCCTCCTCTCTCTCTCTCTCTCTCCCCATAAATCTTTGGGCCTGAATTCAGAGCAAAAATACCTGGAAGTCATAGAGAGCCACGATATTATCATGTTTCAGTTCCTAGAAAGAGAAAGAGAGATGGGGGGAGGCAACCGTTAGTTATCAAACAAACATAAACACAGATCATAATTCAGCTAACAAGGTTGGCTCTCCGAAGTCACTTCCCCTTTTCCCTTCCAATTTACCTTCAGTATCTTGATCTCCTTGCCCAAGAGAGTCTGGGATTTTGCCAAGTTTTTCTTGTTAATGCATTTGATGGCCACCTCGACTTCGGGTTTCTGAAAGTTAGAATATCAAGGGAGAGACGGAGACGGTGAATAGGAGTTCCCGGGTTTTCCATCACATGCTTCAACAGACCCACACAAAATTCGGTTCGTGAGGGTTTGTCGATCCACTCACAAGCAGCCATGCCCCCCAAACCCATGGTTTATAAAAGCCACTTCGTACCACAGACTGGGTCAAACGCAGATAAACAACATTGGCGATAGTTTTGAGTCACTCAGAACCGCAAGCTAGTCAGGCAACAAATTTGAGAATAATTGACAGTATAAAAGTTGGTCTGAAAACTTTGAGTTTATTCGATTTTCTGGTCTTGAGCCAAGACAAGTTCAGACTTGCCCTCTCTTGATTTAATTTCTTTTCCCTTCTTAACACGTCCTCTAGCACAAAACCGCTTCCAAATTAAATAAGGCCTCATTTCTAGCAACAAACTTTAGCAAAGGATGTGAACCTCCTTCAGTCTCCTCTCTTCGCCCTTCAAGTCCCCAAATAGATAATTGCACATTTACTTTATTATAACCTATGCAGGAGAGGATACAATAGACAAGATTTGTTTTTAGCAAGAATGGCTCAACTCTGCTACGAAAGCCATTCTGATTTTGCAAACTCTTTGCCCAAGATCCTTCCTATTCAAAAAAAAAAAGAAAAGCAAAAACAAAATCTTTACCACCCTTTTTCTTCCTCCAAAGATAACCATAACAACTTTGGAGAAGTTCCCACCAATATTAATACATAAAATGCAGGCCTTACTCTTCGCTCCCAGTCTAAAAGCACTCCAGGTGTGCTCCTGCCTAAAGATTATTAAGTCTCCCATAGCAACCAAATAGAAACCCAAAATATATTTATTTATAGACAACAGCAAGACAACAAGAGTTTTCTCTTTGCTTTGTGGCTGCTTCGAGATAGGAAAACCTTGTCAAGCCAGTAAAATAAGGCCTGGGTTTGCCTTATGCCTAAGCAAATTCTCCATTTCTTTCCCCTAATTGCATCAGCCCAATGATTCAGTCTCTGCCACTTTTGCAAAAGTTCCTTGAGAAAATCTTGGTGGATTTTAACAGATCTTTGGAGGTCTTAGAGAGGCACGCCATGACCTGCTTTGCCAGGCCTAATTTGGGATTAATTTGAAATTTGGGAGTTGCTCGAAAAGTCAGAGAAGGAACTGGGGGAGGGGGGGGAGAAATAGAGATTTAGGTCTAAAACCCCAACGTAGATTTAGAAGTTTTAACTGCATAAGGCGTGCATAAGCGCACTAACACGCCTATCGTCCCCATCATTGTATTTTTACAGTATTCCTGTTTTTGTTTCCGTTTGACAAATTACAATAAATAAAAATAAATAAAAACTTGTCCCTTTGCCAGCTGTTTGGACCAAGTTGGTTGAATCAACGATTCAATAATTACTCCTTTTTCACTGTCATATCAGATATTATCATTTCAAGAGAGAGAGAATCGAGAACGCCCCCGGCTTGTCTCAGCAGAAAAAATATCACCGAAAAACCCTCCCGTTTTTTATTTGTTTATTTATTTTTTTTGAAAAGGAAGCCACAACTTTTTTTAAAAATAAAATAAAAATAAAATCCTCTTTTACCTCTTTGTGCCTGCCTTTGAAGACCACGGCAAAAGCTCCATGCCCGATGAGATCTTTCCTGCTGAATTCAAATTTGCCAACCGCTTCCATGTCGTTTCTGAAGGCCGGAGTGGGGGGTGGCACAAAATAAAACAAGTCTCAAAAAGAAATACAAAATTGGAAAGAAGAAGGGTTGGGGGGGGGGCAGGAGTTGAAAGGAAACCCAAGTGTTGAGTTGGCCAAAATTTTTCTTTCCCAGAAGAGGAAAAAAGAAAAAACAGGAGCTGGTTTTCAAAGCAGGCTCCTCTCCCTCCTTCCCCTCCAGATCAATCTCACCAGGAACTAGAAACTTGAAAAAGTAAAGGTTTTCTCTGGACCCAGATGTGTGTGTCTGAGAGAGGGGGGAGTTTAATTCCCATGCTCTTGGGTTGGAAAGAGATGGGGTCTCTATCCTGGCAACCTCCCACCCACCCCTAACTCTGCGGGCCTGGGAAATAAGCACTGGGGAACCCCTAAACCAAGTTAACCCCCCCCCAAACCAGCAAGACAAGCTCGCTCCCCACCTTAAACGCCCCCAGGCGGACACGAGGCGCTCATCGCCCCCGGGAGCCGCTCCAATCCGTCGCCAAGGCCACCTTCAAGATCCCAAGAAGAGGGATGGGGAGAGAGAAAAGACCACTTTATTAAAGTCCCACCCCCAAAGGAAAAGGGGGAGGGAAAACTTCCCCCCACCCCCTCCCTAAGCCTCCTTAAGACCCAAGCCATCTTCAGGATCCCCCCAAAAAGAGGGGGCCTTTATTAAAGTCCTGCCCCATTAAAGAGGGGTGTGGGTGAAAAACCTCCCCCCCTCCAAGCCTCCTTAAAAGTCAAGCCACCTTCAGGAGCCCCAAAAGGGGGAGGGGAAATCTTTATTAAAGTCCTCTCCCCCACCCAGTAAAAAGAAATGGAGGTGGGGAAATCTGCCCCCCTGCCCCCTCCCCCTCCGCATCATTAAGCCTCCTTAAAAGCCAAGCCACCTTCAGGATCCCCCCCCAAAAAAAAGAGAGGGGGAAGGAGACTTTATTAAAATCCCCCCCCAATCAAAGGAAAAGGGGGGTGGGGAAATCCGGCCCCCTCCCCTCCCCAAGCCTCCTTAAGAGCCAAGCCACTTTCAGGATCCCCCAAAAGGGGGAGGGGGAGGCTTTATTAAAGTCCTAACTCCCCCCCCCCTAATAAAAGGAAATGGGGGTGGGTGAAATCTCTCCTCCCCTCCCCCCCGCCGTCCCATCTCCCCTCCTTGAAAGTCAAGCCACCTTCAGGATTCCCCCCTCCCCAAAAAAAGAGGGGGAGGGGAAAGACTATTTAAATCCCCCTCCCCCAACGAAAGGAAAATGGGGGGGTTGGGAAACCTCCTCCCCCCAACCTCCCCCCCCTTCCCAATCTTCCCCCAAGCCACCTTAAGCGCCGTCGCCTTTCGGGGCGATGCCGGGCCGGGCTCCGCGACCCCCGGTGCGCCCCCGCCGGCCGCGCCACCTCTGGCCAGATGCGCCCCGGGCCGTCGGATGCGGAGGCTGGGCTCTGGAGGGAAAGGACGGGAGGGGCGTCCGCCCCCCAAGAAACGCCGGGGAGGGGACCCGAGGCAGAGCGAGGAAGGCGAAGCGAAGGAGCCTCCCCGGCTGCGTTGCGCTGGACTTGGCTTGGTTGAGTTGAGTTGGGTTGGGTTGGGTTGAGTTGGGTTGGGTTGAGTTGGGTTGAGTGGGGGAGTCGCTGGTTCTGTAGGTCCGATCGGTCGCAAAGGCAGCGCAGGCGCCGCCGAGCCCAGGGCCGCCTGCCAGCCAGCCACCCAGCCAGCCAGGTCCAGCCTCTCCAAAGCAGCCGGGGAGGCGGGCGAGGGCGGCCTTTTAAAGGCGCAGCCGCCGCGGGTGAGTCAGGCGCCCGCTAGCCCAGAAGGAGAGGCTGGGCTGGGGAGGGGGAGAAGGAGAAGGAGGCTGGGAACTGGAGGAGGGGAGGGCTCCTCTTAAGGGGACAGGGCGAGCAGGGAGGAGAGGGAGACTCAGGGAGAGAGGAGAGAGAGAGAGAGAGAGAGAGAAAGAAAAGGAGAGAGGGTCCAAGACAGGGGCTGATGGAACAGCCTGCCACTTGAAGTTGGCCCTGGCATGAGTCCGTTTGAGGATGTGAAGGGGTTGGAGGTTTTTTGTTTGTTTGTTTGTTGTTTTTTGTTATTTGGACCGATTCGGGTCGCTCCAGCTGGGGTGGATTGCTGGATAGGAGGAGGAAGAAGAAGGAGGGAAGGAGAAGGAAGGGGGGCGGGGAGAAGGGGAAGGAAGAGAAGAGAAGAGAAAAGGAAGAAGGAGGAGAAGGGAGAGAAAGTAAAGGAAGAGGAGAGGCAGAGGGAAAGAAGAGAAGAGGGAGGAGGAGGAGGAAGAAGGAGAGAAAGTAAAGGAAGAGGAGAAGGGAGAGGTGGAGGGAGGGAAAAGGAAGAATGGAAGGAGAAGGAAGAGAAGAGGAAGGAGGAGGAGAAAGGAGAGAAAGTAAAGGAAGGAAGAGGAGAGGCAGAGGGAAGGAAGAGGAAGAATGGAAAGAGAGGGAGGAAGGAGAAGGAAGAGGAGAGGAAGGAGGAGGAGAAGTAAAGGAAGGGAAGAGGAGAGGCAGAGGGAAGGAAGAGGAAGAATGGAAGGAGAGGGAGGAAGGAGAAGGAAGAGGAGAGGAAGGAGGAGGAGAAGGGAGAGAAAGTAAAGGAAGAGAGAAGGAAGAGGAGAGGGAGGGAGGGAAAAGGAAGAATGGAAGGAGAGGGAGGAAGGAGAAGGAAGAGAATAGGGAAGAAGGAGGAGAAGTGAAAGTAAAGGAAGAGATGAGGCGGAGGGAAGGAAGAGGAAGAATGGAAGGAGAAGAAGGAGAAGGAAGGAAGAAAAGGAGGAAGGAAGAAAAGGAGGAAGAGGAAAAGGAGATTATTTTTCATAATCTTGGTAGCAATGGGGAAAGAAGAGGTTTATTTCATAATAATAGAAAAGGAGATTTCCCCCACCCCATAATAATAATCGAGGAGGAGGAAACTCACATAAAATATTCACAGTATCATCCTAAGAGCCATCCCTGTTCATAAAAACCAAAGCATTTAGCTTCTTCCCAGTTCTGTACAACATCCCAGTTCTGTACAAGGGAATGTTGTGATGTTGTGTAATAAAAAAAAATTATTAAGTCTTCTTTTTATGGCTATAATCCCTATTATTATTATTATTAGTCGCCCTGCTCTTTTATTAATACTGCCATTCCTGTGCAATTCTCACTGCTGCTGCTGTAATCTGCTCTAATTATTTACCCAAACTCCTACAAGGCAGATCGTGTTCTAATAAGTGCTACTGGTCTTAGTCTGAAATGAAATCTGGATTTGTTTAGACTTCTCCTGAAGGTAAGAGTTCCTCCCTCCTGCAGCTTTGAAGTGCCCGTCTCGCCTACTCTTTCCTTGTGGCCTCCCATCCCATCCCAGGCAGGCAATGTTCTGTTTACAAACAAACAAACGCAAAGCCAAGCCACTGGTTTTTAGGCAAAAAACAGATGCAAATGTCAGCTGGTGTAGGGGGGGGGGATAGCGTTGAATGGAAAGCTTGCAGGGTGCTTTCATCTGGGGGGGGGAGTTAATTTCCAGCCCCTTTTGCAGGCGGCTCAGGATTTGATTCCCGCGCTCCCGTTGATAACTGCAGATTGCAAAGAAGCAATAAAATATGTTTCAGCCCTTCGAGGCGGTCCAGACTAGAAGCACCACGAAGAGAACTCGCTGTGTCTTTATTGCGAGGTTCCATTGACAGAATCTTGCAACTCTGAAAATATTTCTCCCCTTCTGAAATGCTTCCCACATCTTCCCTCCTTCTGTGGTCTGAGACACACCAGGTGTACCTCCTGTGGCTCTTTCTCCAGTCAAGGAAGGGAAGGAAAATGGGAGGGAGGGAAGAAGGAAGGGAGGGAGGGAGGGAGGAGGGAGGGAGGGAGGGAGGAAAATGGAGGGAGGAAAGAAAGGGAGGAAAATGGGAGGGAGGGAAGGAAAATGGGAGGGAGGGAGGGAAGGAAGGAAGGAAAATGGGAAGGAAGGAAGGAGGGAGGGAGGAAGGAAGGAAGACAGAGGAAAATGGGAGGGAGGAAAGAAAGGGAGGAAAATGGGAGGGAGGGAGGGAGGGAAGGAAGGAAGTTGGGAGGGAAGGGAGGAAAATGAGAGGGAGGGAGGGTGGGAGGAAAGAAGGAAGAAAGGAAAAATGGGAGAGAAGGAAGAAAGGGAGGAAAATAGGAGGTGAGGGAGGGAGGAAAGAGGAAAATGGGGGGTAGGGAAGAAAGGAAGGAGGTGAGGGAGGGAGGGAAGAAAGAAGGAAGAAAGGGAGGAAAATGGGAGGAAGAGGAATGGGAAGAAGGAAGGAAGGATTCCCCTGATTTGAAAATGATTGACGGACTCTAAACCTGTATTCTCTTTCCTAATGGCCAAATCCCACTGCTCAGTCTTCTTCACCTTGTGGACAACTTCAGTTCCAGTTCTTCCTCAAACAACTGATTACCAAGACAGATGCATACTTGAGTGTGTTAAACAGTTATTCCAGCCTGAATCATCTTTTGTCCCCTATGGAACCATACATTTCTCCAGCAGCATCCAAGAGAAGGTTGCACCTCTGGTGCCTTGAATCAGAGAAGCCGGCCTTTAGTAAGGTCATTTCTTTCCATCCGCGTCTTTCCATCTCAATGACCATACCTACATGCTAGATGGGAGTAGTATCTGATCTAATAGTAATAGCAATAGCACTTCAACTTATATACCTCTTTGCAGTGCTTTCCAGCCCTCTCTAAGCAGTTTACAGAGTCAGCCTCTTGCCCCCAACAATCTGGGTCCTCATTTTACCCACCTCAGAAGGATGGAAGGCTGAGTCAATCTTGAGCTGGTCAGGATCGAATTGACAGCAGTGGACAGTGTTAGTCTGCAATACTATATTCTAACCACTGGGAGGGAGGGAGGGAGGGAGGGAGGGAAGGAAGGAAGGAAGGAAGGAAGGAAGGAAGGAAGGAAGGAAGGAAGGAAGGAAGGAAGGAAGGAAGGAAGGAAGGAAGGAACAATAGCAGTAGCACGTAGACTTATATACCGCTTCACAATACTTTCCATCCCTCTCTAAGTGGTTTACAGAGTCGGCCTCTTGCCCCCAACAATCTGGGTCCTTCTTTGACTGACCTCAGAAGGATGGAAAGCTGAGTCAACCTTGAGCCTGGTGAGATTTGAACTGCCAAATTGCAGGCAGCCGGCAGTCAGCAGAAGCAGCCTGCAGTTCTGCCCTCGAACCACTGCGCCACCGAGGCTCATAAAGAAACTTGGATAATCTCTGGATCTACTTCTAGCCCAATACAAGTGGAACTTTGTAGCCTATGCTATTCCATCCTCTATCAATAGTCAGATGCGAGATATGTGCCAGGAAGAAGAGTTCATTGATAAATTTTACCAATTTACGATCATCTGCCAAGAAGGCCAGTGGTGGACCGCCCCTGGTTCAGACTGTTAGTAAAACCAGCGCGAGGCTCCACCACTGACCCTGACATCTTCAGAAGCGATCTTAGCCTCCCGTTGCAAACCGGTAGTAGAACCCACCCCTGAAGAAGGCTATGAGTCATCCAGTGCTGGGTTCGCTCAGTCTGACTTAGGTTGTCCTTATTGAAGTCAACCCTAACAAAAGGGAGGGCCTCTTGCTTTCTGGTGTGACTATCCACACAAAAGCATTTGTGGAACATAAACCATTTGAGAAGAAGGAGGAATATAAGGAGGGGGAGGAAGGAGGAGGAGGAGGAGGAAGAAGGAAGAGAGGAAGAGAAGGAGAAGAAGAGGGGGAGGAAGGAGGAGGAGGAGGAAGAAGGAGGAGGAGGAGGGAGGAAGGAGGAGGAAGAGAGGAAGAGAAGGAGAAGGAGAGGAGGAAGAAGAAGGAGGTGGGAGGAGAGAGGAAGAAGGGGGAGGGGAGGGGAGGACAGAGGAGGAAGGAGAAGGAAGAGGAAGAAGGGAGGGAGGAAGAGGAGAAGAGAAGGAGGAGGAAGAAGAAGGAGGAAGAGGAGGGGAGGAGGGAAGAAGTAGAAAGAAGAGGAGGAAGAAGAAGGAAGAGGGAGGAAGAAGAAGGAGGAGGAGGAGGAGGGAGGAAGGAGGAGGAATAGAGGAAGAGGAGAAGGAGAGGAGGAAGAAGGAGGTGGGAGGAGAGGAAGAAGGAGGAGGGGGAGGGGAGGAGAGAGGAGGAAGGAGAAGGAAGAGGGAGAAGGGAGGGAGGAGGAGAAGAGAAGGAGGAAGAAGAAGAAGGAGGAAGAGGAGGGGAGGGGAGGAGGAAGGAGGAGGGAAGAAGAAGAAAGAAGAGGAGGAAGAAGAAGGAGGAGGAGGAGGAGGGAGGAAGGAGGAGGAATAGAGGAAGAGGAGAAGGAGAGGAGGAAGAAGGAGGTGGGAGGAGAGGAAGAAGGAGGAGGGGGAGGGGAGGACAGAGGAGGAAGGAGAAGGAAGAGGAAGAAGGGAGGAAGGAGGAGGAGAAGAAAAGGAGGAGGAAGAAGAAGGAGGAAGAGGAGGGGAGGAGGGAGGAGGAGGGAAGAAGAAGAAAGAAGAGGAGGAAGAAGAAGGAAGAAGGAGGAAGAAGAAGGAGGAGGAAGAATAATAATTTTGATATAGAGTATGTGGTTCTGTTTACTTTGTGCTTTGGACACTCTTGGTCAATAATTACCTGTGCAATTTCGTCTAAACATCTTACTTGGCTTCACGGGAACATTGGCCTAAAATAATCCTGATTTGGGGTAAAAGAGGTGGTAACTCTTTGGCATCCTTTCAGCTTTGAAAGTATTGGATGTATCACTGCTTTAATTATCAAAATTGGGCTCATTATGCTAAGTAGTTGCTTGATTATATAATGAATTCAGTGACGTCAGAGAGAATACCCCGGCTGCAAGGACGTGTTGGGGGGGGGGGGGGTTGCATGAGTTTGGGAGAATTCCACTGGAGTCATTCTGGGAAGGGTAATCGACGTCAAAAAGTTGAACCAGGGTTGCTGAGTAATCCTTCCCTTTGTTAGGCTAATTCCTGTGGTCACTCTGGCCTTACCTGGAGCTCACCAGATGTTCTTTGATGACCGCTCCTAGATTTTCCAGTCGGCAAGATCCTAGTTCTTGCTAAACCTGAACCATGGTTTACTGATTCTTCCACCGTTTGCTGTGTCTGCACATCTACACGATTTATAAGCATGGTGTCTGGGTTAGATCACTTTCTGATTCTGTGGCAAGGGGAACTCATCAACCCTTCTGGGTCCCCAGAACATTTGGTTGAACGTGTTGATCTTTCCAGAATGAATATATTCACCTTAATGTGTAGCCAAGGTAATATCTCAGTAGTTTCTTCGTTGTAGTTACAGCACTTAGACTTATATACTGCTTCGTAGTGTTTTTACAACCCTCTCTGAGCAGTTTCCAGAGTCAGCCTCTTGCCCCCAACAATCTGGGTCCTCATTTTACCCGCCTCGGAAGGATAGAAGGCTGAGCCAACCTTGAGCTGGTCAGGATCGAACTGCTGGCGGTCGGCAGAATTAGCCCACATTCTAACCACTGTGCCACCACAGCAATACATATGTCCATGTACTTCTCATGATAACAGCCCAAACATGGTTTGCCATTCCAGTCTTCTGGAATGTTTTTTCAAGTCATCTCAAGTCATTTATCTTTCATCAACTTATCTACTTTATCTATCTTATCCATCATCCACATCTATCTATCATCCATATCTATCTATCTAATCACATATATCATGTATTGTATCTATCCATCTCTATCACTCATCCACCTATCCAGTATCCTGGCTGGCTGGCTGTCATCCATCCATCCATCCATCCATCCATCCATCCATCCATCCATCCATCCATATCTATCATCACATATATCATGTATCTTATCTATCCATCCATCTATCCATCCATCCATCCATCCATCCATCCATCCATCCATCCATCCATCCATCCTCTATCTATCTATCTATCTATCTATCTATCTATCTATCTATCTATCTATCTATCTATCTATCTATCTATCTAATCACATATATCATGTATTGTATCTATCCATCTCTATCACTCATCTACCTATCCAGTATCCTGGCTGGCTGACTGACTGGCTGACTGTTATCCATCCATCCATCCATCCATCCATCCATCCATCCATCCATCCATCCATCCATCCATTCATCCATATCTATCATCACATATATCATGTATCTTATCTATCTATCCATCTATTATCCATCAATCCACTCATCTAGTATCTATCCATCCATCTATCCATCCATCCATCCATCCATCCATCCATCCATCCATCCATCCTCTATCTATCTATCTATCTATCTATCTATCTATCTATCTATCTATCTATCTATCTATCTATCTATCTATCTATCTAATCACATATATCATGTATTGTATCTATCCATCTCTATCACTCATCTACCTATCCAGTATCCTGGCTGGCTGACTGACTGGCTGACTGTTACCCATCCATCCATCCATCCATCCATCCATCCATCCATCCATCCATCCATCTATCCATATCTATCATCACATATATCATGTATCTTATCTATCTATCCATCTATCATTCATAAATCCACTCATCCAGTATCCATCCTTCCTTCCTCCCGTCCTTCCTTCCTTCCTCCCTCCCTTCCTTCCTTCCTTCCTTCCTTCCTTCCTTCCTTCCTTCCTTCCTTCCTTCCTTCCTTCCTTCCTTCCTTCCTTCCTTCCTTCCTATCTATCATCTATCTGTCTGTCTATTTCTTTGAGGAAGGGGGTGATACACTGAGGTTTTTCGCCATGCCCTGATTTCATTTTGGTGATCTCAGAATCTTTGGCTCTGTCCATCTCTGTCCAAGCTGCGCAATTGTTCCTCTACCCTTCCATTGTTATCAGCTCAAAGTCCTGCAAACAGGCCAACATTAACGTCCATCCTGGGAACCATAATCAGCTTGTAAAAGAAGAAGCAGCTGAACATACGAAGCTTTGGCTAGGTGTTCAACTTAGCCTGGATGGGGACCTCCTACCCTACCACCTATTCAGAGGCTGTAAGAGACTAAAGTCTCATGGGCTGGATAGGAGCAGGAAATGAGCTGTGAGCGTGAAGCTCAGAAGATGCCTGCTTGGCTCACCACAAGAAGCTGCTTTCTGCTCTATCAATTGGCTGTTTTGCACATCTTGCAAAAAGCCACATCAAGAAGTTTTCATTTTGTTCAGAAGCAAAACTTTCCCACTCTGGAAAGGCACACGGCTTCCTTGCTGGCAGATCTGGGAGAAAAGTTTGCACCCAGCTCTTTCCCAAAGGTGCTAGTTTATGCTACGTAGCACAGATGGAGGTGACTAAACGTAGAAGCCTCTCTCTTCTGTCTCCAGCTGTCCTATCTGGTGCTCTCCCTTGGCTGTTTGATATGCCAAGCTCTTTTCCTTGCTAGGGGGCAGCACCCCCCAAAAATAATAATAATAACAACCCAGATTGGTGCATTGGGTGGCAGCCTCTTATCTTTTAAGGGTGACCTTGTCTCAGTTGGGATGCTAAGTTAGTGGTTGAACAGCAGATAAACAGGAAATGCTTAGGGCTGCAAGTACGATTCTCTGTGTGTAATGATAGGCACCAACCACATAGCAAAGCGTGGAGGTGGAGATGGAGATGGAGATGGAGATGGGCATGAAGAGAAGAGAGAAGAGGGGAAGGGAAGGGGAAATAAGGAGGAGGGGAGAAGAGAAGAGAAAAGGAGAAAATAGAAGGGAAGAAAGGAGAAGAGAGAAGAGGAAATAGGAGGGGAGGAGGGAAGAGAAGAGAAGAGAAGAGAAGAGAAGAGAAGAGAAGAGAAGAGAAGAGAAGAGAAGAGAAGAGAAGAGAAGAGAAGAGAAGAGAAGAGAAGAGAAGAGAAGAGAAGAAGAAATAGAAGGGGAGCAGGAGAGAGGAGAAGAGAAAAGGATAAAATAGAAGGGAAGAAAGGAGAAGAGAGAAAAGGAAATAGAAGGGAGGAGAGGAGAAGGGAAGAGAGGAGAAGAGGAAATAAAAGGGGGAGAGAAGAGAAGAGAAAATGGAGGAGAGGGGAAGGGAAGAGGAAATAGAAGGGGAGGAGAGAAGAAGGGAAGAGGAAATAGAAGGGAAGAGAGGAGAGAAGAGAAGATACACAGAAGAAAAAAGAAAACAAGAGGAGAGGACAGATTTCTGCCAGCTTCATTGACAAATCCATCTCGGTTTTTTGGCAGAAGGAACTGAGCCTTTAAATCAAATGTTTCTCAACCTTCCCAGCTTGAAGATGTGTGGACTTCAACTCAGCCCAACATGAATTCTGGGAGTTGAAGTCCACACCTCTTACAAATGGTCAAGGTTGAAAAACGCTTGATTTTAAAGCATTTCCTATTCGCTCCTTTGAATATTGCACTCCCGGCCAGCTAGGTGTTTTTTTAAAGTCACACTTCATAGAGCACCTTTAGAAGTTGAATTTCTGGAAATAGTTGGTGAAGTAACTGAGTTTCTAGATCTGACGTTGCTTGTCTTCCTCTAGTGAGTCAGTTTGATTCCAGCACCGGAGTGAGTCACCTACCAGTTTGATCTTTCAACAAAAGTAAACAAGGGCCAAAATAAATATTATTATTATTATTATTGTTAATGATGATGATGCTAGTGTTGAGCTCCTGACCAGTCACAAGAGCCATGCTGCCGAAAAGCAAGACCGAACATTGAGATCTTCAGCTCCAGCGATGAGGTAGGAAAAGTCCTCAGCTGATTCACAAAGAATCCTGGGAATTAATTATGTCATTGAATTAATGAATTGGCTCCAGCCTGGGAAATGGGCCTTCCCTAATCTGCTGACCTCAAGTAGCACTGGGAGTCCAGCTGAGTGTTGTGTATTCACACTTCAGTTGCTCATAGGCAAAACTAAGATGTAGGAGGCCAGCCTGGTTGCGTTGAGTTCTCAGTTACATCACTAGCAAGAGATGTTGTGATGAAGTATCATCCATGCTGGAGCTCAGAAGTATGTGTGGCCTCCTGCATGCGATGAGGCATGGTCATAGGTAGGAGAACCAAATCTGGGTTGCAAGAATTCAGATGACTTCTAGAGGGCAGTAAAGAGACAGAAAAGGCTTGCATGTGGCTGCCACCTAGTGGTCGTTCCAAAATTTTGCAACACAACTATGGTAGGCGTTGTTCAAGGGTCAGCAACCTGTGGCTCTGGAGCCGCATGTGGCTCTTTCATCCCTCTGCTGTGGCTCTCTGTCACTCAAAATATGCGTCATGACAGCCAATGTGCGACACCCGCCAGCAAGCGATTTATTGAGCTTTTCAACCCTCGGTAGGCCAACCATGGATAAATCCAAGAAAAGAAAAATTTCAGAAGAAAACAGAATGTTTAATTCAACTACATATGCTAGTTTTGTGGCCGCTCAAAAAATAGCCAGGCACGGGAAGGGTTTTGTGGTTCCCGGTGTTTTCTTTTGTGTGGGAAACGGGTCCAAATAGCTCTTTGAGTGTTTAAGGTTGCAGACCCCCGGCCTAGAGCAGATGTGTAAACTCAAAGCTGGGTAGGTGTGGCTAGAGGGCCATGTGACTGGTGAAACTGAGTGACGTCGAGTTGGCCACACCCACCCAGGTTTTGTGACTCCCGGTGTTTTCTTTTCTGTGGGAAATGGGTCCAAATGGCTCTTTGAGTGTTTAAGGTTGCAGACCCCTGACCTAGTTGTACCTACCTGCAGTTGCAGACAGTATAAAGCAGGTAGCAAGGCCTGAGAAGTAGCCACATCACACATCTGTGCATAACAGGCATAGAGCAGTGGTAGATTGCCCCTGGTTCTGGCCGGTTCACAAGAACTAGTAGTAAAGCCGGCGAGAGGCCCTGCCCACTGCCCCGGATGTCGTCATCAGCGATTTGTGCATGCTCAGAAGCAAGGCCCGTGCGCGAGCGAAGTGAGGGGTGAGTTCTACTTACCTTTACTACTGGTTCGCAATGGGATCGCGTCATCAGCGAGCGCATTCGCAGATCACTGATGATGACATCCGGGGTAGTAGGCAGGGCCTCCCACCCGTTTTACTATCGGTTCTTGCAAACTGGTCCAAAACGGGAGCAACCCACTGAGTAGAACCGACCCCTGGTATAGCGAATGCAGTCAGTGACTTCCATATTCCAATTTTAGACTTCTGTGCATATGTATGTGTGTATAAATGCACTACACAAACGGCACTGGGATTGCCACTGAAGCCAGTGATTTTCCATTTTCACTTGGAAATTCACTTATAGCATGATCAGAGGTACAAAGGCAGAGTTTGAGTCTACTGCCCTAACACTGTATGTATCAATTTGGAAAGGAATACTTCCTTTGGAAGGAGGAGAAGGTAATGATTTCCTAGAAAATTTGAAAAAAAATGCACACAAAGCCTAATTTCCCCCCAAAAAGTAGAAATAACAAGCTTGAAAGAAAAGTAAGAAAAAGAAAATTAAGTACAGTAATGAGAAACCGTAGGAGGGAGAGAGGGACTGGGGGAGGGAAGGAAGGAAAGAAGGAAGGAAGAAGGAAGGAAAAACAGAAAGGAGGAAAAGGAGGGGAGGGAGAGAGAAAGGGAGGAAAAAAGAGAGGAAAGGTGGAAGGAAGGAAGAAAAAGAAGGAGAGAGGGAGGAAAAAAGAGGAAGGGTGAAAGGAAAGAAAAAAGGAAAGGGGAGGGAAAGGGAGGGAGGAAGAAGAAAGAAAAAGAAAAGAAAGAAAGAAGAAAGAAAAAAGAGGAAGCATGGAAGGAAGGAAGGAAGGAAGGAAGGAAGGAAGGAAGGAAGGAAGGAAGGAAGGAAGGAAGGAAGGAAGGAAGGAAGGAAGGAAGGAAGGAAGGAAGGAAAACAATTTCAGCATATCGTCTCCATATCCAGTATTAAATAATATATAAAACTGAATTGCAAGGGCACAAAAGAGCCTCGTCTAAATTGATTCATCAACATTTTTTTAAAAAAAAATTCTTTATATGCCGCCCTTCTCCGGAGACTCAGGGCAGCTTACAATGCGTTAAGCAACAGCCTTCATATTTTTGTATATTTATACAAAGTCAGCTTATTGCCCCCACAAACTGGGTCCTCAATTTACCCACCTTAGAAAGGATGGAAGGCTGAGTCAACCTTGAGCCTGGTGAGATTCGAACTTACGGTAATTGCAGACAGCTGGTGTTAATCACAATGCTTTTAGTCTGCTGAGCTACCAGGCTCTTTTATATTCTACCTTGAGTTTGATGCCTATCCCAAAGAATGCATCTGATAGACCCCAAGATTTACCTGGCTCTTTTCACATGGTTATAGGGATCTCCTTGGACACCACCACCACCCCCAATCCCAGATGTGAGGTCTCCTGTCCAGCTCAACCATCCACACCAAAATGAAGTCAACTCTGAGTGACACCACCAGCCCAAACAACCATGAGGCATCCTTGGCTTCAGAGGTGATTGGAGTGACTCTCTAGGATGTATTTTGACAGACCGGTCTACTCTCCTGGCCTCTTGGTCTCTCCACTAAGTCCAGATCAGAACCAACCCTTGCATTTACCAAGACCAGCTCAAGACCACCAGCCAGGGGTGAGCTGCTGGGGGTTCTCAGGGGTTTGGGAGAACCCCTAGCTAAGATTCTGTGCAGTTCGGAGAACCCCCAAATCCCACTCCTGGCTGGCACTGCCCACCCCACCCTGCTCTTCCCAGGAGTCCTCACGTGGCCCGTTTTGGATGCAGATAAATGCAGGGCGCTCGAGGAGGGTGAAAAACAGGCCTCCCGGCCTCCGGAGGACCTCTGGAGCCTGGGGAGGCTGTTTTTGCCCTCCCAGAGACTCAAGGAAAACCGCCAGAGCCCGGGGAGGGCAAAAATGCACACACACCCCGCTGCCATGGTGCAGGAGGTCAACTAGGCCACGCCCACCATGGCCACGCCCACCCAGCAACCGGGGCAGAGAACCCCATTGCTAACATTTTTGAAGCCCACTCCTGCCACCAGCTCATTCTACAAGGAGGCAACGAGCTGAAAACTGGCCCTCCGAAAGAATGAACGAGATAGGCTCCTTAACTTATCTCCCCACTTTCGTCTGCACTGCCGTGCAATTATTCCAGAGTCGCTCGACCTGTTTTGCATCCTCTGAAACAAGGTCATGTTAACAGAGCCGTTGGAGCGGGCCCTGCCAGAAGCGGAACAATTTAAGGATCGGATTTCCAACTTCATCTGTTTCTTTTTCTCATCTGGAGACGAAGTTTCCAGAGGTGCGCAAGGAGATCCCAGGAAGATGCCAATTCTCTCGGTCACTCCCCATGACGTTGGCGGCAACCCAAGATCTGTCTCTCCTCCATCCAAGGGGTATGACGTCAGTCCCCCTTTCCCTGGCCTGTCTTGGGATTTGCAAGAGTCGCACAACTTGATTAGTAAAAGTGTCTCAGCAAGATCACGTTACTGCAGCATGACCGGGGAGGATATCCATGTGAAGCTCAGCTGCGTCATACAGGAAAGGAAGCAATTTTTTTCATAGAGTAAGGATGAGATCACGTCCATAGGGAGAACTCACTTCGCTGCTGTGGAGTCCTTGGTGCTCTCTGAGCTGGGTTGTTTTCTTCCAGACGTTTCATGACCCAGCTAGGTAACATCATCAGGGCTAGTAGAAAAGCACCCAACTTAGAGTGTACCAAGGATTCCACAATTCAACCCTGAGCTACAAATATTATCTTCTATTGGTCAGTTCGCTGCTTTCATGTTTGCCATAATCGTTGACATTCACTCCAAAATGTCCTTTGATTGGCTGAATTCCATCTGGTCTTCTCTTTTCTTCTCCAATCCAATTTTGGAGTCTCGTGGTAGGTTTCTAAGATGGCTGTTTCCACTCCTGAATCAAACACCAAACTGAGACCCTTTTGTTCTGATCTAGGCTTCCTTAGAAAGTATGCAGCACAATCTTAGTCCTGGCAAACCTCTTTCATTCATACGCCTGCGAATTATTGTCATTCCCAGTCCGAAAGGCTTCTCAAACAGTCTTTCAGGGGAATGTTTATAAACACCCAACTTATCTCCCTTGGAATGCTGCCAGAGAACTAATTGCCACATGCAGGGCAAGGCCAAACTTGGCACAGGGTCAAATAGAACTTATCAAAGCTTGAATCGGCCAAATGAACTAATTGCTTCCTGCAAACGCTCACGTCCCGTTCACTCCTCTTTTATATCTTATGAAAGGAGCCAATCATCTCCAAGCCTTACTCCCAAGTCAACCCTTTTTTCTTAATTGTTCTTGTCTTCTGGCAGCTCTGCACATGCGCACACAAGGAACAGGCTCCCGCTGTTCTTCTGCCTCGCTGATGTCAGACTCCGGAGGCAGCAAAGAACTCCCAGATGGCCCTGGCCCCCTCTCTGCCTCCGACGCAGAGCCCTCATCCGAGCCTTCCCCAGACTCCAGGACTGGCCCACGTTCCTTCCCAACCTCCTCACTGTCCGAATCTGCTGCCAGCTCTGCTGGCCACTGGCGAGTCACAACAGCCTTTTTATTCCACCTGTACAAAACAACTATAGAACACAAAAATCTTTCCAAATTGTGAACCAGGTTTAGGGATCTCAAAGGTTCTTTCCCAAAAAGCAACTGGACTTTTTTTTTAAAGTGGTTTTTCTTTCAGAATGTTTTGCTTTTCATCCAAGAAGCTTCTTGAGTTCTGATTTCAGTTCACCTTCTTAGATGAGAAGCACAATGTTTTCAAGGAAAATAACCAAGAAAGTCCGGTTTGCCTCTTGAAAAAAATCATCTTTGGGACAATCATGACCTGGATGGTGGAGAATCTCCATAGACAGGTTTAGGAATCTATACAGGTCAGTTAAAGAATCTGTGATTGAACTCACACCTTGCCTTAAGCTAGGCTCATTCCAATTCTGTTACTCTGAATCAATCTAAGATGATCAAAGGCCTGGAGGCTAAAACATACAAAGAACGATTACAGGAACTGGGTATGTCTAGTTTAATGAAGAGAAGGACCAGGGGAGACATGAGAGCAGTCTTCCAATATCTCAGGGGCTGCCACAAAGAAGAGGGAGTCAAGCTCTTCTCCAAAGCACCTGAAGGCAGGACAAGAAGCAACAGGTGGAAATTCATCAAGGAGAGAAGCAACTTAGAACTAAGGAGGAATTTCCTGACAGAACAATTAATCAGGGGAACAACTTGCCTCCAGAAGTTGTGAATTCTCCAACACTGGAAGTTTTTAAGAAGATGTTGGATAACCATTTGTCTGAAGTGGCACAGGGGGTTGTGGTGTAGAAGACTTCCGAGGTCCCTTCCACCTCTGTTATTCTATTCTATTCTATTCTATTCTATTCTATTCTATTCTATTCTATTCTGTTCTGTTCTGTTCTGTTCTGTTCTGTTCTATTCTATTCTATTCTATTCTATTCTATTCTATTCTATTCTATTCTATTCTATTCTATTCTATTCTATTCTACTCTACTCTACTCTACTCTACTCTACTCTACTCTACTCTACTCTACTCTAAAGTTATCATGGTTTTTCATTACAGGTTGTCCACAATTTACAAGCAGAATTTTCATGCTAAGCAAGGTGGTGGTTACACCTTAAACCTGACACTCACTCACTCACTCACTCACTCACTCACTCACTCACACTCACTCTCTCTCTCTCTCTCTCTCTCTCTCTCCCTCTCCCTCTCCCTCTCCCTCTCTCCCTCTCTCCCTCTCTCCCTCTCTCTCTCTCTCTCTCTTAGTTGTTCTCCCTGTCAGGAAATTCCTCCTCAGTTCTAAGTTGCTTCTCTCCTTGATTAGTTTCCACCCGTTGCTTCTTGTCCTACCTTCAGGTAGGACTTTCACAGATAGGAACCAAGGAAGGAAGCTGAAGGACAACGTCCTCAGTACCAACCCAACATCAAATACCTACCAGAGATCATTGCAGTTCCCTCCCCGGATTTCCTAAGTTATGCCGTTGTAACACATTTTACTGCTCGTTTTACTGTCCAGACTGATTTGGTTGGCTATCAGCAAAGCTGTTGAGCTGGCAATGGTCCATATCAACAAACTAGGTGTCTGAACCATCTCTGTGCCAGCCATTAATTTCCAGTTTGTTTTTTATTGTCCTACAGTTAACTGCCAAGATCCTTATCAGCAGGTGGAACTAATGTCTGCATTCAGCGTGTTATCAAAGACGCAGGTAAAGAAAGAAAGAAAGTACTGTAGGGAGGGGAGAGATTCCACCTCCCTAGAACTGTAGGGAGGGGAGAGATTCCACCTCCCACCAAGCTAGGAAGGATCAAATTTGGGAGAATCCAACCATTTTGAATCAAGAATCCAAGGCAAGGTGCCAACACTACCATTTCTGTCCTGAGAAGGTGGCATTAACCTAACCTTGCAGGTTGCACTAAATTAGCTCATAGAATAACAGCATTGGAAGGGACCTCGGAGGTCATCTAATCCAACTCCCTGCATGAGCAGGAGAGTCTGTGCCAGGGGTCTGCAACTTTAAACACTCAAAGACTCATTTGGACCCGTTTCCCACCGAGAGCCACAAAAGAAAACACCGGGAGCCACATAACTCTTCCCGTACCTGATTATTTCTTGAGCGGCCACAAAACTAGCATAGGTAGTTGAATTAAATGTTCTGTTTTCTTCTGAAACTTTTCATTTCTTGGATTTATCCATGGTTGGCCTACCGGGGGTTGAAAGGCTCAATAAATCGCGTGCCGGCAGGTGTTGCACATTGGCGGCTGTGACACATATTTTGAGTGGCAGGAGCAGAGAGGTGAAAGAGCCACATGCGGCTCCAGAGCCACAGGTTGCTGACCCCTGGTCTATGCCATTACAGATAAATAGGTGCCCAGTCTCTTCTGGGAAGTCTCCAGTGATGGGGCCCCCACAAATCCTGAAGGCAACCTGTTCCATTGGTTGATTGTTCTTGCCGTTAGGAAATTTCTCCTTCATTTCAGGTTGGTTCTAGAATGGAATGGAATGGAATGGAATGGAATGGAATGGAATGGAATAGAATAGAATAGAATAGAATAGAATAGAATAGAATAGAATAGAATAGAATAGAATAGAATAGAATAGAATAGAATAGAATAGAATAGAATAGAATAGAACAGAACAGAACAGAACAGAACAGAACAGAACAGAATAATGGAATGGAATGGAATGGAATGGAATGGAATGGGACGGGACGGGACGGAACGGAACGGAACGGAACGGAACGGAACGGAACAGAATAGAATAGAATAGGGAATATAGAGTGGAGTGGAGTGGAGTGGAGTGGAGTGGAATGGAATGGAATGGAATGGAATGGAATGGAATGGAATGGAATGGAATAGAATAGAATAGAATAGAATAGAATAGAATAGAATAGAATAGAATAGAATAGAATAGAATCTGGAAGGGACCTTGGAGATCTTCTAGTCCAGCCCCCTGCTCAAGCAGGAGAACTTACACTATTTCAGATAAGTGACCGTCTAAACTCTTCTTTAAAACCTCTAGTGATGGAACGCCCACGATTTCTGGAGGCCAGCTGTTCCACTGGTTAATTGTCCTCGCTGTTAGGAAGTTTTTCCTCAATTCCAGGTTGCTTCTCTCCTTGGCTAGGTTCCATCCATTGTTTCTTATCCTGCCCTCAGGTGCTTTGGAGAATAGCTTGACTCTCTCTTTTTTGTGGCAGCCCCTGAGATATTGGAAGACTGCTATATTAGCCCCCTATGCTACTTCCTAGCATAGGGGGCTAATGCCTCCTACTAAAGGCAGCAATTAAGATGCAGCTGCCTGCAATTTCTGCGAGTTCAATCCTAGCCAGGCTCAAGGTCGACTCAGCCTTCCATCCTTTCTAAGGCGGGTAAATTGAGGACCCAGTTTGTGGGGGCAATAAGCTAACTTTGTATATATATACAGAAGTATGAAGGCTATTGCTTAACACACTGTAAGCCGCCCTGAGTCTCCGGAGAAGGGCGGCATATAAATAAAATTTTTAAAAAATGGACAGGCTAACAAAAGAGCTAAAGGAAAAAGAAGAGACAGAGTACTACAAAGTATGGTATAAATGGTACCAATGGTATAACACCACTATTGAAGAAATATAATTAGAAGAAGGATAAAATAGAAATGTAAATATGCGTACAAATAACTTCCTACGGGCAGATAAATTTGTAGAGGGAAACCTGAAAACAAAGGTATAATTTATTTCAATTACTAAGGGAGGAACTCTTAGGGAATTATTAGAGAGGGGAGGGGGAAATAGAAAAGGAAAATTACTAGGTTAAGATTAAGGGGAATTAGTATAATTGTATTAACTGAAAGACCAATACGAAACAAATGCTTCAAAGATTAACTTATTTACATGTTGTTTGTTGTGTAAATGTAAGTGTTTTTATAGATGTTTTATATGTGTTTTAATAAAGTTTACAAATTTTAAAAATTAAAAAAGAATGCTTCTTCAGCTCTGACCGGATAGTGGGGAAGGGAAGGATTTATATTCTCGTCATTCAGGTCTTTGGTCCATGGTTGTCCATGATCTGGTCATCCAGGATGACTGAGAATCTCTACAGACATTTAGTTATACCAGTGGTCGGCAACCTTAAACCCTCAAAGAGCCACAAAGGTCCTAACCGGAAGCCCCCATTCAATTATGGAGCTGACCGGAAATCCAGTTTCCCCCACCATAGAGTCTCCTCCTAGCATGGCGTCCTTTTTCCTCTACCTGTCCTAACCGAACGCCCTATCATTTGTGGAGTTGACCAGGAACAGGGAGCCGCAGCAGAGGGATGAAAGAGCCACATGCGGCTCCAGAGCTGCGGGTTGCTGACCCCTGAGCTATACAATTTGGGATGGTGTGGGAGTAGGAGTGGATTTCCAGAGGGAAAAATGGCAGACTACAGGAACCATTTGCACCACTCAGGTGACTCTGAGGACACAGATAAACCTCCCAAGTGGCCTCAACGACCCTCTCAAAGGATGCAAAGGACCAGCTGTCTTCAAGGAGTATCAATCCTTCCATTCCTCACCATCCTGTCAGAACTGAAGAAGCTTCTTGGAGAAGAAGCGAAATGTCTTCAGAAGAAAAACCAAGAAAGTCCAGTTATGCCTCTTGGAAAAAGCACCTTTAGGACCACGACCTGGATGACTGACAATCTCTGCAGACTTCAACCAAGATACGTTTCTTTTCAAAAGCCGCAATTTCCAGAAAGTTTCCTGTCTCTGCAGTTGGAACTCCCATTCTCCATTTTTTTAAAAAAAATTGATTTATATGCCGCCCTTCTCCGGAGACTCAGGGCGGCTTACAATGCGTTAAGCAATCGCCTTCATACTTTTGTATATTTATACAAAGTCAGCTTATTGCCCCCACAAACTGGGTTCTCAATTTACCTACCTTAGAAAGGATGGAAGGCTGAGTCAACCTTGAGCCTGGTGAGATTCGAACTTACAGTAATTGCAGACAGCTGGTGTTAATCACAATGCTTTAGTCTGCTGAGCCACCAGGCTCAGTTTTTGCTTTCTTCTTGTTAGGAATCCCCACAGCATGTTTTAATGCAAATAATAAAAACATAGTAGGATTACACAGACTACTGTAGGTTGCAGGAACTGGGTATGTCTAGTTTAATGAAAAGAAGGACCAGGGGAGACATGATAGCAGTCTTCCCATATCTCAGGGGCTGCCCCAAAGAAGAGGGAGTCAAGCTATTCTCCAAAGCACCTGAGGGCAGGACAAGAAGCAATGGGTGGAAACTCATCAAGGAGAGAAGCAACTTAGAACTAAGGAGAAAGTTTCCTGAGGGTTAGAGCAATGAATCAGTGGAACAACTTGCCTGCAGAAGTTGTAAATGCTCCAACACTGGAGATTTTTAAGAAGAGATTGGACAACCATTTGTCTGAAGTGGTGTAGGGTTTCCTGCCTGGGCAGGGGGTTGGACTAGAAGACCTCCAAGGTCCCTTCCAACTCAGTTATTCTATTTTATTCTACATCCCAACAGTATAATAACACGAAAATCAACTTTTTGTGCAATCCCGCTCGAGCGGTTCAGTTTTTTTTATAAATTCCTGGAGCTGGTTGAAGTTAGGAGTTTAATTTTCCGTTGACAAATGACACTCCTCAATGGCATTTTAAGACTTTTGATGCAAAATCCAATTTTTTTTTCCAGAGCCATGCAACCCCAGCATTGCAGCGAATACCCTGGACTGAGTCCTTGTTGCAAAAACTACTTCAGTTTCTAAAGTCCTGGCTTCCTTTTGCCAAATTTAATAATCTCTGCTGCCCTCATCTGGCAATGCATGAGGTTCTTTTTCCCTCTTTTAAAATCATAATTAGGCTATGCAGGTAAATCCTTGACTTACGTCCACAATTGAGCCCAATATTTATGTTGCTAAGTGAGACTTTGTTAAGGGGGGGGGTTGCCCCATTTTACGACTTTTCTTGCCGCAGTTCTTGAGGGAATCTGGCTCCCCATTGACTTTGCTTGTTGCAAAAGAGGATCATAAGAACCCTGGACGCCGGGACCGTCATAAATATGGGTCAGTTGCCAAGCGCCTGAAGTTTGATCTACATGTTCCTGGGGATACTACAACGGTCGTAAAGTGTGAAAAACGGTCCTAAGTTGCCTTGTTCAGCGCCGTTGTAACTTTGAAGGGTCACTAAGCAAAGTATTCTAAGTCAAGAACTACCAGTCCTTAACTTACAACCATTCATTGAGTGGTCGAAGTTAGAACGGCTTTGAAAAACAATGGCTTAGGATCGTTTTTCACACTTACATGATGTAATATATGTGGGTATGTGTATAATTCTCTATTTATCTGTATTCATTTATTTATTCTGTTATATTGTGTAGTCTATATTGGAGATGGAGACCCTTTGAGAGCTGTATGCAATATCACTTTAATGTATGCTGATTAGTGTGCATTCAAGTGACAATAAAGTTATTATTCTATTCTATTCCATTCCATTCCATTCCATTCCATTCCATTCCATTCCATTCCATTCTATTCTATTCTATTCTATTCTATTCTATTCTATTCTATTCTATTCTATATTCTATTATATCACTATTCCATTCTCTCTTCTCTTCTTCTCTACTCTTCTACTCTACTCTGTTCCATTCTCTCTTCCCTTCCCGTCCCTTCTTTCTCTTCTACTCTACTCTACTCTACTCTATTCCATTCTCTCTTCTCTCTCCTTTCTACTCTGTTCCATTCTCTCTTCTCTTCTCTTCTCTTCTCTTCTCTTCTCTTCTCTTCTCTTCTCTTCTCTTCTCTTCTCTTCTCTTCCATTCTCTTCCCTCTCCTCTCCTCTCCTCTCCCCTCCCCTCCCCTCGTCTCCTCTCTTCTCCTCTACTCTGTTCCATTTTCTCTTCTTCTCTTCTCTTCTCTTCTCTTCTCTTCTCTTCTCTTCTCTTCTCTTCTCTCTCTCTCTCTCTCTCTCTCTCTCTCTCTTCTATTCTATTCTATTCTACTCTACTCTACTCTACTCTACTCTACTCTACTCTACTCTACTCTACTCTACTCTACTCTACTCTACTCTACTCTACTCTACTCTATTCCATTCTCTTTCCTCTCCTCTCCTCTCCTCTCTTCTATTCTATGATCAAAATTCAGGTGCTTGGCAACTGGCATGTACTTATGACAGTTGCAGTGTCCCGGGGGCATGTGATCGCCTTTTGTGACCTTCGCAGCAAGCTCCCGACAAGCCAAGGTCACCTTTGCAGATTCACCTCATGGTCATCCGGTTGACTTAACAACGATGTCAGATACATATTGTAAAATGGGGCCAAAACTGACTTAGCAAGGGCCTTGCTTAACAACGGACCTTTTGGACATATTTGCGGTCATAATTCGAAGACAAACTGCAATCACACCCTGCAACTTTCCCCAATTCCCTGAGGACTAAATTCTCAGAGGTTCCACCCTGACCAACACTGAAATTGAAGGTTGATTCCCCCCTCCCCACTTTGTTTTTGCAAGAAGATGGGCAGGGGTGGTGGTGTATTTTAAATACCCCGAGCAAAAGAGAGTAAATAACCCTGTGGGAATATGATGACTATGTGGCAGGTCAAAAACTTTATTCATAGGTTTGTATGCTGGGAAAAGAGAAGACCGGAGGAAGTGAGAAACCTGCAAAATCTGGCGTGAAAAGCACGTTAACTTAAAAGGAAATAAAATAAAAAGGGAACCGTAAACCCACCTCAGCCAACCGAAGGAAATCAGAACAACAATAATAATCATCATGATAATTAAAAATGCTCTTTTGCTTCTCATGGAGAATTTGAAATTAATTCCACATCACATTGCTAGGAATGTTTAGATGTTGCTTTCTGAACACCGCTGCATCGGGGGAGACCAGAGTCTGGTTCCACCCCCAGCATTCGTTGGCAACCCCTGAATTGCTGCAGTCCAAAGCAACCCCGTCGGTCATAGAGGTCCGTGCACTAACACCGTTGTCCAAAGAGTGACCAAGACCAGGCTGCCGCAGAGTCTGAGGGAGGTGCAGGGTGGCAGGTCGGAGGAAGACGAGGTGCAGGAGCAGACTTCGCTTTCCGATCGGCTTTCATCATGATATCCCTGCTTGGAGCGGCCCCCGGTCCTGGAGCGCTCGGCTGGTTCTGGCGCATCGGCCTGCATGTCGCTGCACACCAGCCAGTCTTTCGCAATTGAGCGGGGATAGCCTGATTCGGCCTGCAGATTGCTGTCCGTAACTTTCCAATACTCCTTGCCCTTGAAAAAGTAGGTGGCCCCTGGAAAAAGAGAGACAGAAAGAAAAGTGGATGTCCAGACATGGAATGGGACAGTTTGCCACCGCCAACTCAACACGGCCAACTCAACACAGCCAATTCATCACGGCCAACTCACCGTGGGACAGTTCGCCACAGTCAATTCAACATGGCCAACTCAACACGGCCAACTCAATATGGCCAATTCATCATGGTCAACTTGCCGCGGGACAATTCGCTACAGCCAACTGAACGCAGCCAATTCATCACGGCCAACTTGCCATGGGACAACTCACCACAGCCAAATCAATGCGGCCAATTCATCATGGACAACTCGCCATGGGACAGGTTGCCACAGATAACTCAACACGGACAACTCAACATGGCTAATTTATCATGGACAATTCACTGTGGGACAATTCACCACAGTCAACTCAATGTGGCCAACGTGGTGTCAACTTGTAAAGCATTCCTGACCTGCTCTCGAGTTGCCATAGGCAGGGGGATGGAGAATCGAACATTGCAGCTGCATTGAGGAACTTGCACTTCAGTCAAAACGAAGCACATTCCAGCCAGCCATGTTAAGGTCATATCCACACAGACCCACAGTGACCGGAGGGAGAGACCCCTATGACCTGTGAAATTGCTTCATTGGAGAATGTGACTGATGACACACCTTTGGGGGGGGAGGGGGGAAACAGGGTCAGAGCCAGGATGCGAATTAAGTGAGGTGGCTTCACTTGGTCCGTTCCAACATGAAGCTCCTAATAAATAACTGGATTTCTTTTGAAGATTGGCTTGAGGCTCATGATTTAATTAGGGCAGTGATGGCTAACTTATTTGCTTTTGCGTGCCAAAAGTGGGGGTCGCAGGGGGGGGGGGTCGGGCGTGTGTGAGCCCACACCCATAATTCTATGGGCACCACCCGCATGTGTGTGCACCCCCTCGGGCTCTCCCTGCTTTTGGCACGTGATGGCACTGTGGGCCTGGTGAGCCTGTTTTTCGCTCTCCCCAGGCTCCATAGCCTTTCTAGAAGTCTGGGGAGGGCAAAAACAGCCTTCCCTACCCACCCTGGAGGCCCTCCGGAGGCTAGAAATGGCCATTTCCTGACTTCTGGTGGGCCCAGAAGACCCGGAAATCAGCTGGCCGGCGCATGTATGTGCTCTGGAGCTGAGCTCGCGTGCCCACCGATATGGCTCCATGTACCACCTCTGGCACGTGTGCCATAGGTTCGCCATCACGGAATTAGGGCATCAGTCGGAACCCTGACACACAGCCAATTCATCATGGCCAACACGCCATGGGACAACTTGCCACAGCCAACTCAACGCGGCCAATTCATCATGGAAAACTCACTGCGGGACAATTCGCCACAGCATTCCCCTTACGTCCAGCAAAAGTTGTCTCAAAAGTAGCTCTCTGAAGGTCCAAACTCACCATCTGACCAGTGCGTGGCATCGTCCAGCTGGCTGGGAATGCCTTTCCACAGCGTGCTTTCTAAAGGATAACCTGCATCCATTCTCTGCTGGTGGTCATCGTAGCACCAGTAGAGATTGTCTTTGAAGAAATAGGTCCTGTCGTTCTGAGCCCAGGAAAAGGCTGCGTCGATGCCTCCTGGGGGCAAGCCGAAATCCGAGATGAGCCGAGGGTAGCCTTCTTCAACGTTGTTGTCTTTGAACACCCAATATCGGTCTCCTGGGGAGAAGAAAGAGGTAAGTAAGCAATTACTTCTCCCTCCTTTGGGCTGTTGGAAGTAATATCCATCTGGTTCAGTTCCAAGCAGGGAGAAAGAGACTGGAAACATGGAGGCTGATTGGAAAGATGGTTTAATGAAGCAGAACCATCAAGCACATGGTCTTAGTGCGGCTGACCACATGGAGTTGAGAGAGAGGGGTACCGTATTTTTTAGAGTGTAAGACACACTCACCCCACCCCTGTAAAAGAGGGTGAAAATTTAGGTGTGTCCCACGAGGCCAAAAACCCAAGGCATGGAGGTGGCGATGGTCTGTGGCAATCCCCGCAGTCTGGAACAGCTGATTGAGGGTATTCCAGGAGGCCGATCCCCCTGCCAATCAGCTGATTGTGCTGAATCAGGCTGCAATAATGTGCTGTAGTGGCATTTGCAGCAGCAATCACATCCAGAAAGCACACACAAGTAACTGATTCAGCAGGATTCAATAATTTCTCTTTATATATAATATAACACATGAAGTAAATATACAATACCAAAAGCAGGTTTTCCAACGTGGTAGTTAATACAAGCAAAACACAAGCAGAGGAGAGGAGTTTCAGTTTCAGTTTTAGTTTCAGAGCTCAGCACAGCATGTGGCTTTAGTACAGAACAGTTGAGCTAAGCCATGCCCAGGCTCCTTGCTGTCTCCTTGTTGCTCACACAGCAAATACTGTTTCAGTTTCCAAACAGCCCTCAACTCTCCCACACAGTGACAGGAGGCAAACCAGATGAATACTGATGGATACTGGTAGGCAGAATTTTTTTTTCTTATTTTCCTCCCCAAAAACTATGGAGCGTCTTATACTCCGGAGCATCTTTTACTCCAAAAAATACAGTATTTATACCTTCTCTTGGACTTTGCACTTGAGCTTTTCTGTTCCTGTGCAAGAACATGTATTCTGTTGGCTGTTGTAGGGGGTCAAAGCTAACTTTGTAGTTTGTCTGAGCCAAGCTTGGTTGAAGTTTGGCTGATGAAATGAAAGGGATTATTGGGCAATTCCTATGGCAGCTGAAGGCTAACCCTAGCCTGATCTTGCTGCAGGAAGTAATGGATTACCAAATCTGCATTTCTAAAGCTGCCCCAGCTCAGTATCTGCTTTGGGGTGGGGGGGAGGAGACAGGGAGCTGGGGCTCTGAGTTTCTGCCTCCCTTAAGATTTTTATTTCTCTTTTAGGGGAAATATTTTATCCTGCCTTTTTTAAAAAAAATATTTCTCAAAATATTTCATTTTTCTAGAAGGGCGGTAGCTTCCCACAGGGCCAACCTGGCCCAAAATGGTCCATAAATCAATGACGGCATCAGCTCACACGGCATTAAGAAAATGAAAACAACCTTCAACATGAATCTCCAATAAGGAATGAAACAAACTTTTCATCACAGTGGGGAAACCAAACGTTTGGGGAAAGGAGAGTCACAAATGAAAAGCATCAGGGGTGGGATTCAGCCAGTTCGGACTGGTTCAGGGGAAGCGGATGTTAATTTTACATCTGGCTCACCGAACCGGTAGTTGCAAGGATTGGCTGGCCCAGCCCACTCATCCCCTCCCCTCCCCTGCCAGGAGCCTCCATGTGGCCTGTTTTAGATGCCAGGTAAGTTCAGGGTTTGCGTGGAGGCTCTGGGAGGGCAAAAAATGGGCCTCCCAGAAGTTCCGGTAAGTCCGTAAACAGGCCCGTTTCCAGCCTCTGGAGCCTGGAGGAAGCCATTTTCACCGTCCTGGAGGCTTGAGGAAAGCCTCCAGAGCCTGGGGAGGGTGAAAAACAGGCCCCCTGAAACTTACGGAAGTTTGAGAATGGATCTGTTTCTGGCCTTGAGAGGGTCTCCAGAGTCCGGGGGAGGCCGTTTTTCCCCTCCCGGAGGCTTGAGAAAAGCCTCCAGAGCCTACGGAGGGCAAAAACGACCCCCCCTGCCATGGTGCCAGATGCTGAGTAGGCCACACCCACCATGGCCACACCCACCCAATAACCGGGCAGAGAACCGTGGCTAAAACTTTTGAATCCCACCCCTGAAAAGCATGGGAGATGTTCCCTTCTACCTTTGAAGAAGACTATCTTATGGTCGTGGGTCCTCTCATATACCGCATCCACACTATCCAAGTTGAGAGGCAACCCCTTCCAGAAACGATGGATCTGAGCTGGCTGAAGGGACACCAGATGCTTGTTGCGAGTCAGTCTCCAAAAATACTTGCCTAGATGGAGAAACTCTAATTAGTAACAACAACCTATTCACAAGGCAACCAGAAGTGAGGATTTAGCATACCACTGGACATGTCTCTCGTTTCCAGAAGTCATTAGACCAGGATTGCCCAACCTGGGAAACTTTTAAGATGGGTGGACTTCCAACTCCCAGAATTCCCCAACCAATTACAATGGCTGTGGAGGGTTGGGGAATTCTGGGAATTGAAGTTGCCAAGGTTGAGGTAAATGCTGGAAATGCCATCAGATACCAGGATCGTATTATCATATGTGGTGGACGTGTCCACAAGCGAGGAATTACTGGATTAAAATTAGAACATGGCTAGAGGAAATGATACAACAACATATTGATCTAAAACCTGACTGTTCCTATTGGGTATCTTACCAGAGAAATATAGTAAAGAGAATACTTATTTGATTGTACGTATTGTAACTGCAGCGAGAATTGTATTTGCGCAAAATTGGAAAGCAGAGAAAATCCCTTTAGAGGGAGAAGTAATTAAGAAAATATTGGAATGTACAGAAATGAATAGATTAACATTGGTAATTAATTAAAAGGAAGAATCGGAGTATTTTAAAGTATGGGGGCAATTATATCAATGGTTAGAGAAGAGATATATATAAAAATTTTAGATAATTGATGAATTAATATAAACGTAAGAAATTTGGGAAGAATGATGTAACAATCTAAATGAAAATATAAAGGTATGATAGAAGTACAATGTGAAAATGATGGAAGAGGGAGTAGAAGACACAAAATATGCACTCAGATGTAACACTGAATGTTTAAGGATGTATTGTTTGTTTGTAAATTCGTTTGTTTAAGGAAAAAAGAGAAACATCGGCTTAAACCTTTGGTTAAACTAACCCACCGAGCTCCAGCAACCATAGAGTCTTATCTAGAGAAGCCAGACCCTGGGGAATTCTGGGAGTTGAGGTCCATCCATCTTAAGGTTGCCAAAGAGTTTTTATAAAGCCTTGGTAATGTCAGAGAGGCAATCAGCCCCATTACCTTGCGTGGGGTAATTGCCCTCATTTTGAGTTGGATCGTGACTTTTATCCTTCTGTATACTTTGATCAATAAAACCGGAATACATCTTCTAATTAAACTCATATTTATTGTAAGAAAATAAAGACATCTCACCATCTAAATTAGATTACATGTTGGCAAAGATTCCCCAGCCTGACCTTAGCTGGCTGGAGAACAAAGGAAAAGTTGTTTTTTTTTTGGAAGAAAAGGAAAAGAATGTGTACATGCGCAGTAGATGCTGATAAGAAAACTTGGCAAACTACGGTAAGTCTGACAGTTCAGAAATAATAGCTCTGCTGGTAAATATAAAAACGCAGTGACAGGTAAGGCCACACCTGGAATATTGCATCCAGTTTTGGTCACCACATTACAAAAAAGATGTTGAGGCTTTGGAAAAAGTGCAAAGAAGGGCAACTAACTTGATTTAAGGCCCAGAAACCAAAACCTATGAAGAACAGTTGCAGGAATTGGGTTTGGCTAGTCTAGAGAAAAAAAGGACTAGGGGAGACATGATAGCAGTATTCCAATATTTGAGGGGCTGCCACAAAGAAGACGGGGGTCAAATTATTTTCCAAGGCAACAGAGGGCAGGACAAGAAACAATGGATGGAAACTAATCAAAGAGAAAAGCAACCTGGAATTAAGGAGAAGCTTCCTAACAATGAGAACAATCAACCAGTGGAATTTAGAAGTTGCCTTCAGAAGTTGCAGGTGCTTCATCACTGGAGGCTTTCCAGAAGAGTCTAGACAGTCACTTATCTGAAATATTATAGGTTCTCCTGCTTGAGCAGGGGGCTGGACTAGAAGACCTCCAAGGTCCCTTCCAGCTCATTCATTCTATAGAAAGGCCTACATCTCTGATAGTTGCACATGATCCAGGAAGTCAAATACTCCCTGCTCTAAATTGAAGAGATGATATCTGGAGTTGGGATGGCAGAACATCAATGCTGCTCATGTGCAACCCAAATTTCGCCCGATCCTACTTCAATAATCCCTTCAGCTTCTATTCCTTCCCAAAGAAATGGGGGTGTATAATTTAGCTTACGGGACTTGTCTGAAATGATATAGGGTGTCCTGCTTGGAGCTCTTCTAGTCCAGGGGGCTGGAGTAGAAGACCTCCCAGGTCCCTTCTAACTGTTATTCTATCCTTCCTTCCTTCCTTCCTTCCTTCCTTCCTTCCTTCCTTCCTTCCTTCCTTCCTTCCTTCCTTCCTTCCTTCCTTCCTTCCTTCCTTCCTTCCTTCCTTCCTTCCTTCCTTCCTTTCTTTCCTTTCTTCTCCATCACTGGAACTTTTTAAGAAGAGATTGTATAGTTACTTGTCTGCAATGATATAGGGCCGTGATGGCAAACCTATGGCATGCATGCCACAGGTGGCACATGGAGCCATATCAGTGGTCATGTGAGCATTGCCCTCGCTCAGCTCCGGCACGCATGCACACGCCGGCCACCTGATTTTCAGGCCTTCGAGGCCCACCGGAAGTCAGCAAATGGGCCGTTTCCGAATCTGAAGGGCCTTGGTGGTGGTGGGGAGGCTGTTTTTGCCGTCCCGAGGCTCCTAGAAAGGTTCTGGAGCCTGGGGAGGGGGAAAAACGGGCCTACCAGACCCACTGTGCCATTGTGTGCCAAAAGCAGAGGGAGCACAGCGGGTGGGACACATTGAATTATGAGTGTGGGCACTTGCACAGGCAACCCTCTCCTCGCTCTCCCCGTTTTTGGCACACGACGGCAAAAAGGTTAGGCATCCCTGATATAGGGTGTCCTGCTTGAGAAGGGGTTGGACTAGAAGACCTCCAAGGTCCCTTCCAGCTCGATTCTGATTCTGATTCTGGACTAAACTAAAAAGGTAGCAAGAAAGGATTAAATCTGTTCCTTTCGTGCTGTAGAGATTTGTGTAGCTCAGTGGACGACATCTTTGAAGAATTTCTGGTCTCTCAAAGGCAGAGCCCAAATCTCTTTTAGTCTGTTGAGCCTGGATAGCTCAACAGACCAAAAGCCTGATATTAACATTCAGCTGTCTGCAATTACTGTAAGTTCGAATCTCCCCAGGCTCAAGGTTGACTCAGCCTTCCATCCTTTCTAAGGTAGGTCAATTGAGGACCCAGTTTGTGGGGGCCATAAGCTGACTTTGTATAAAATATACAAAAGTATGAAGGCTATTGCTTGACGCATTGTAAGCCGCCCTGAGTCTCCGGAGAAGGGCGGCATATAAATCTAATTAAAAAAAAATTTCACCATATATATATGTATGTGTGTGTGTGTGTGTGTGTCAAGGTAGCCCACCCTTCTCCATATACATATTCAGGAGATAATTGGCTTTCTACACTTTAGCAGCTGGTGACATTGTATTTACACTCTTGAGGGACATTAAACCCAGGCTGAAAAACAAAGGAGAACAAGGCAGAACTTTTAACCCCCCCGAAACATCTGCAGAATAGCTCAGTTTAAAATAATAATAATAAAAAAAAGAATTACCATTCTACAAATTCATCTCACTTTGCTCCTTCTTTCCTCTATTTGACATTGATCTACGCGGGAATAACACCCCATCCTCAAGAAGGGGGGGGATCTATAAATCCTTTCGTAACGGCTAAAAGGGGAATCGGAGGAAAGATGGGAAGATGGAAGAAACCCGGGGAATCCAATGTGGCCCGTTTGCATCTTTATGAGCAATTCGATGCGATTCAGTCAGCATCTTCTTTGCATCGGTAATGAGGCTTTTTACCGCGCCGTTGGGGGTAAGGCCCGCCATTTCGTTTCCGACATCTTTGGGAGAAAACGCCATTGATTTTAAGTGGCTTCTTCTCCTAAACGATATTTTAGAAGTTCAAAGCGCTCCAGAAGTTAATTTGACAGGATGGAAGGATGCCATGAGTGATGCAGAGATGGGAAACCGGCACGGGCTTCGCATACCAACGCTTTGTGGCAGCTCTAAACCAGGATGAGAAATTTCCTGCTTGATGCCCTTCAAAAAGGTGGAACTTGGTCGAGATTAACCAGGGGAGGAATTTGCAGGAAGAAAGATTACAAGGCTGAAACAGCGGGGTACTGAATTTGGCAGCGGTTGAACATTCCTCATTTCTGCTGTGTGTGTGTGTGTGTGTGTGTGTGTGTGTGTCCCAGATATTCTCTGAGCTTGGTGATTTTCTTGCAAACGTTTCGTGACCCAACTAGGCAACATCATCAATGCTAGAAGGGAGCGGTTTACTTCCTTCTAGAAAGGGGTTTACTTGAGTATTGATGATGTAACCTACTTTGGTTAGATCAGGGAGCACCAAGGACCCCACAATAATCCTCCTCCTCCTCCCCTCCTCCTCCTCCTCCTCCCCTCCTCCTCCCAATCCCCACTCCGTTCTAGCACTGATTATGTTACCTAGTTGGGTAATGTAACGTCTGTAAGAAAACCACCATCCTCAGTGCTAGAAGGGAGCAAGGTTTACTTGAGTACTGATGATGTAACCTTCTTTGGTCATGAAACGTTCACAAGGAAATCACTAAGATCAGGGAGCATCAAGGACTCCACAATAATCCTATTATTCCTCCTCCTCCTCCTCTCCATTCCAGAAGCACCATTCCCTTCGAGCACTGATCATATCACTTAGAACGGTTGTAAGTCGAGCACATTCCCTGTATTTCTGACATCCGCTCACCTCGGAAAAAGAAAACCTCTCCGCGGATTTGAGCCACGGCATCGAAATGCGTGCTGCATCGATTGGGCACGTCTCTTCTAAACCTGATGAAAAGAAGGAGAGATTTAAAAATAAGCAAAATAAACAACACTATCATCCCACTCAACTGTCTGAGCCAAATCATTTGGCTCAAACACAAATGAAACTCTTTGCCAAAAAAAGCCAACACAGTTCTAGGTTTCATAAAGAGGGATAGAATCAGGATCACCTGAAGTGTTAATACCGCTTTATAAGGCCTTGGTAAGGCCACACTTGGAATACGGCATCCAGTTTTGGTCACCACTATGTAAAAAAGATGTGGAGACTCTAGAAAGAGTGCAGAGAAGAGCAACAAAGGATCAGGGAACTGGAGGCTAAAACGGTTGAAGAACAGTTGCAGGAATTGGATATGTCTGATTTAATGAAAAGGAGGACTAGGGGAGACATGATAGCAGTCTTCCAATATCTCAGGGGCTGCCCCAAAGAAGAGAGAGTCAAGCTATTCTCCAAAGCCCCTGAAGGCAGGGCAAGAAGCCTTGGTGGTGCAGCAGACTAAGTGCTGTTATGTAGCAATTAGTTGCTGCAATTAGTGCCAGTTCAAATCTCACCAGGCTCAAGGTGGACTCAGCCTTCCATCGTTCCGAGGTAGGTAAATTGAGGACCCAGATTGTGGGGGCAGTAAGCTGACTTTGTAGAAACACCGTTTATGGGGGCCCCCAAAAAACCCTAATAAGCAGGTATATACAAAAGAATGAAGACTATTGCTATAAGCCCATTGTAAGCCACCCTGCGTCTTCGGAGGAGAGCGGCATATAAATTGAACTAATAAATAAGAAAGAAAGAAAGAAAGAAAGAAAGAAAGAAAGAAAGAAAGAAAGAAAGAAAGAAAGAAAGAAAGAAAGAAAGAAAGAAAGAAAGAAAGAAAGAAGCAATGGGTGGAAACTGATCAAGGAGAGAAGCAACTTAAGGAGAAATTTCCTGACAGTTAGAACAATCAATCAGTGGAACAACTTGCCTCCAGAAGTTGTGAATGTTCCAACACTGGAAATTTTTTAAGATGTTGGATAACCATTTGTCTGAAGTGGTGTAGGGTTTCCTGCCTAAGCAGGGGGTTGGACTAGAAGACCTCCAAGGTCCCTTTCTACACTATTATTCACTTCCAGCTCATTCAGTTCAGTTCTGTTCTGTTCTGTTCTGTTCTGTTCTGTTCTATTCTATTCTATTCTATTCTATTCTATTCTATTCTATTCTATTCTATTCTATTCTATTCTTTCTCGCCAATTTCAGCCTGACTGATTTGAAATACGCCAAGGAGAACAAAGACAACAGAGGAGACCTATGTGCTTGTCTGCCTTAAAGATCTTCCCCCTTCATTTTTTTTTTAAATTAACATCCTGGGAGAGACTCTTTTTATCAACCAGGTTTGCAAAATCCAGGCAGCATATAGGATGGGGATGACCTATTTTCCCGGCGTTTTTTTTTTAAAGAAGCAAATTTTTTCAGCTCGAATTTACTCAAATTCATCAAAGTTATCACAAAATTATATCTGCCAAAGAGGAGAGAAATTGGGTGCAATCGAGCGGGCTGGGAAGCCGTGGCTTGCTTGCGCTCCGCTTCCTGCAAAAAATAAAATAAAATCAAATGACTTTGAAGGGGAGAGCACCGCTAACGTCTCTTCATCGCTGGGGATTGTGAAAAATGGGACATGAGAGATTGGCCATTTTGAAGGAAGGTTAATTTTTTTGGTGCTTCTCCCAGAATGAGTTTCATCTTCGAAACGTGACTGAGGCCACAGAATTGCAAGCTCACTTCATGGGCCAGGATGAAAGTTCAGCTGCTTTGGATCTTCATGGAAGGATAACCATTTTTGCCTTCTGATCAGAAAGCCACCTTATCGTTATTGGCCAAGTTTGGGTCTCTCCCAAAAGAATGAGAAGAATAAAGAAAACTTGGTGGTGAAAATCTTCAGGGAATCTTCATCAGGTAAGGTAAAGGTAAAGGTTCCACTCGCACATATGTGCTAGTCGTTCCTCATTCTAGGGGGCAATGCTCATCTCTGTTTCAAGGCCGAAGAGCCAGCAACGCTCTCCGAAGACGTCTCTGTGGTCATGTGTCCGGCATGACTCAACGCCAAAGGCGCATGGAACGCTGTTCCCTTCCCACCAAAGGTGGTCCCTGTTTTTCTACTTGCCTTTTTTACCTGCTTTCGAACTGCTAGGTTGGCAGAAGCTGGGACAAGGCATGGGAGCTCACCCCGTTACGCGGCACTAGAGATTTGAACCGCTGAACTGCCAACCTTTCGATCAACAAGCTCAGCGTCTTAGCCACTGAGTCACTGCATCCCTCTTCATCAAGTATCAGGTCCATAGTAGATCACTCCTGGATCACTCCTGGAGAACCAGGTTCAAACAAAGATTGTGTTTGAAACTCATAGTCATATCCTCATGGTCCCATTAGTGTTTAAAACAGGATTCCTGATCTTTCCAGAATGGGAATTTAGAACATAATAACCTCATCTACCAATCTATCTTAGATGTTTTCTTGTCCTTGTGTGTCCAATCACACTTGGCCAGTAAAGAATTCTGTTCTGTTCTGTTCTGTTCTGTTCTGTTCTGTTCTGTTCTGTTCTGTTGTAGTCTAGTCTAGTCTAGTCTAGTCTAGTCTAGTCTAGTCTAGTCTAGTCTAGTCTAGTCTAGTCTAGTCTAGTTTCATCTTATCTCGTCTCTATGTTTCCTCTCCAGAATTTGGTCTTCAATCCTGTAATATCCATTACTTCTGAGGACATCTGATGGCTGTTATGTACCATCCTTGTTTAAAGCACTTGGGCTGCCACAAAGAGGAGGGGCGGTCAAATTATTCTCCAAAGCACCAGAGGGCAGGACAAGAAACAATGGATGGAAACTAATCAAAGAGAGAAGCAACCTGGAATTAAGGAGAAGCTTCCTAACAGTGAGATCAATCAACCAGTGGAACAGAAGTTGCCTTCAGAAGTTGTGGGTGCTTCATCACTGGAGGCTTTCAAGAAGAGTCTAGACAGTCACTTATCTGAAATATTATAGGTTGAGCAGGGGGCTGGACTAGAAGACCTCCAAGCTGGAGGTCCCTTCCAGCTCATTCATTCTATAGAAAGGCCTACATCTCTGATAGTTGCACATGATCCAGGAAGTCAGATACTTTCTGCTCTAAATTGAAGAGATGATATCTGGAGTTGGGATGGCAGAACATCGATGCTGCTCATGTGCAACCCAAATTTCACCCAATCCTACTTCAATAATCCCTTCAACTTCTATTCCTTCCCAAAGAAATGGGGGTGTATAATTTAGCTTACGGGACAGTGGAGCGATTCTCAGGGAAATCTGGCAGGATGGGATGGTCATCTGCGTTCGATATTTCGGGCTTAGCCGTTGGGGACACAGATTCTCTGACTCCTGCAGAGGAAAAACAAGGATGGGTTAAAGCGAAGTGGACATCAAAACAGATCACCCAAGCCGATGTTTCCAGAGACAGAATCTTCTAAGATCATCTTTTAATGACCCCATAATCCCTTGCGGGGTGGAGTCTGGGCAACTGAATGAAGCTAGCAAAACGTTTGCTGGCCGAATGCCCTTCCTGTCACCAATGCGAAGTTTTGTTCTGCAGATCTATTCTCATTGTGCCCAGAGAGAGAAATAGCTGCCTCTACCTAGGATCGAACTCACAATCTCTTGATTGTGAGGTGAGAGTAGCACCTCTAGGACATGCACCACTCTATAGCATCTTCTAAGAACCCATCTTCATATTCTCCACCATGTTCCCCTTGGGCCTTCCCATTTTTTAATCTGGCATCTGATGATTCCCCTTTCAATGTGAGTTCCCAGTTCCTAAAACACTCCAGATTACTAGCCCATGCCTCAGTTTTAACATCTGAGAAATCTGATATATCTCTGAATGGAGAAATTGAATACGTCCAGTGGTGGACTGCTGTTGGTGATGTTCTGGCCCCGTGCCCAGAAAGAACAGCCCCTCAGACACCCAGAGGCTAAGGAACTGGCAGGCAACCAAGTGAGATGATAACAAAAGATCGGCAGCACTCTGCAGTTGCTTGCCAACGTGTTTATTAAAAAGTCCGTCACATACACAGCACAGCTAAGACGCCGGGCCGATTCAACACCGGGATCCACGTATCTTTGTTTTTGTTCGTCACAAAGATATGCCTACGATCCCTCACTTATATAGTCTGGTAAGAGGTGTGGTCCACCAGCTAATCACGACCACGCCTTTTCCTCTGCTGGGCTCTTCTGTCTCTCCGACGCTGGCGAGGGTCCAACCAAAACTCGCTCCCCTTGTCAATGTCCTCCTGTGGCTGCGGGGACGAGCTTGGCTCTGGGCCTATCTCCTGCCCTTCGGTGTCCTCCGGAGGCATTGCCAGAGAGGAGAGTCCTGGAGAAGGAGGCCTTGCCAACTCCTCTCCCTCACTCTCAGAGTCCTCCCCTGCTGATGACGCAGGCTCAGGCAACGGAGCCACAACAGGTTCAGGCCGGTTTGGGCGAATCAGTAGTTGCAACCTGCGGGTGGAGTGGGCCCTATCACCTGCCCAGGCACAATCCCATCCTATAGCCCTGTGTTTTTTAACTCCACATGCAAGTGCAAACGGCGCATGTGAGAGAATTGCTGTGTTTTTTGATGCCATACGCATGGATGGTGCATGTGAGAGAATTGCCATGCTTTTTGATGCCATACGCATTCATGGACGGTGCATGTTAGAGAATTGCTGTGTTTTTTGATGCCACAAGGATGTACGGACGTGCACGCTCACATTTCCGGTGCTGGGCGAACCGGTTGTTACAGTATGTGATGCCCATCTCTCGTCTCCTTTCTTCTTCTACCCAGCCGAGACAAGAAGGCCCCCTACAAGGCCAACTCTTTGTGAAAGTTGGCTCTCACACTATCTACTTATGTAAATGCTATTTTTTATTAGCATTTACTTCTACAGGGAACTACTGCAATTAGAATGGCCTGTCATTAAAATGTTAAAGAGTTGGATACTGCAGTTCTCACTTTTAGGGAAAAAGAGCCACAAGAACGCTAAAGGAGCCTGAGTAGCGTAGGGGGCTAATGCCTCCTACTAAAGGCAGCAATTATCATCCAGCTGCCTGCAATTTCTGCAAGTTCAATCCTAGCCAGGCTCAAGGTCGACTCAGCCTTCCATCCTTTCTAAAGTAGGTAAATTGAGGACCCAATTTGTGGGGGCAATAAGCTGACTTTGTATAAATATATACAAAAGTATGAAGGCTATTGCTTAACGCATTGTAAGCCGCCCTGAGTCTCCTGAGAAGGGCGGCATATAAATCAAATTAATAAAAAAATAATAATAATAAATCTGGATTATCGTCAATGCAGGTAGTCCTCGATTTATGACCACAGCGGAGCCAAAACCTCTGTTGCTAGGCGAGAGAGTTCTTAAATTAATTCTGCCCTATTTCAGGGCCTTTCCCCCCATAGTTATTAAGTGAATCACTGCTGTTGCTTCATTAGTAACACGGTTGTTAAGCGAATCTGGCATCCCCGTTGACTTTGCTAGTCAAAGGGTCGCAAAAGGGGACGCCCCAGGACACTGCAACCATCATAAGTACATGCCAGTTGCCAAGCATCCGAATTTTGATCACGCAATCACGGGGATGCTGCAATGGCTGTAAGTGTGGAAAACGGGCATAAGTCCCTCTTTTCAGTACTGCTGTAACTTCAAGCGGTCGCTGAACAAACTGTTGTAAGTTGAGGACTACCTGTCTTGGCTTCTAAGGTTTGTTTTTTTTAAATAATAAAATATGTAAAGGTAAAGGTTTCCCTCGCACATATTGTGCTAATCCTCCCCGACTCTAGGGGGTGGTGCTCATCTCCGTTTCAAAGCTGAAGAGCCAGTGCTGTCCAAAGACGTCTCCGTGGTCATGTGGCCAGCATGACTCAACGCCAAAGGTGCACGGAACTCTGTTCCCTTCTCACCTAAGGTGGTCCCTGTTTTTCTACTTGCATTTTTTTAAACGTGCTTTCGAACTGCTAGGTTGGCAGAAGCTGGGACAAGTCACGGGAGCTCACCCCGTTACGCTGCACTAGGGATTCGAACCGCTGAACTGCCGACCTTTCGATCGACAAGCTCAGCGTCTTAGCCACCGTGTCCCTGTGCCCTTGTCCAATTAGCTGGGAGGTGTCTGACATTCACCGTACAACTGCCAAATCCGGACTTTGTCTTCATACGGCAAATCATATTTCAAGGGGTCTCCGACCGGTCCCTGGTAGTACGGCCTCATGATTGATTCCATGGCAGAGATGTGGGTTAAGCCGATGGCGTGGCCAAATTCGTGGACTGCCACAGCGAACAAATCCATCCCGTCGGTATCTGAAATTAAGAGGGAAGACGCACGTTAGACCAATGCATAAATGAGGCGCTTCTATCTTTCCCTTAAGTTCTCGTACACAGTATCTGGTCCATATTAGATCATCACTCACAGAGAACCAGGTTCAAACGAAGATTGTCACTGAAACTAGTCATAGTCAGTGGTGGGATTAAAATAATTTAACAACCGGTTCTCTGCCCTAATGATTTCTTCCAACAACCAGTTTGCCAAACTGCTCAGAAAGTTAACAACTGGTTCTCCCGAAGTGCTGCGAACCGGCTGAATCCCACCACTGGTCATAGTCATATCCCCAGGGTCTCATTAGTGTTTAAAACGATATTCCCAATCTTTCCAAAATGGGAATTTAGGACACAATAATCACAGGTTATTGCAGGGACATGGTGGCTCAGTAGCTAAGACGCTGAGCTTGTCAATCAAAAGGTTAGCAGTTCACCGGTTCGAATCCCTAGTGCCGCATAACGGAGTGAGCTCCCGTGACTTGTCCCAGCTTCTGCCAATCTAGCAGTTCGAAAGCACGTAAAAAATGCAAATAGAAAAATAGGGACCACCTTTGGTGGGAAGGGAACAGCGTTCTCTGCTGGGTGGGTGTGGCGTACTCGGCCTCCTGGACCACAGCGGAGGGGGTCAGTTTCACCCTCCCCAAGCTCCGGAGGCTTTTCTTGAGCCTCTGGGAGGGTGAAAATGGCCTCCCTCATGCTCCAGAGGCCCTCCGGAGGCCAGAAATGGGCCTGTTTCCAGACTTCTGGAAGGCCCGTTTTTTGTCCTCCCCAGGCTCCAGAGGCTTTCCTCAAGCCCCCAGAGCTCTGAAGGCCCTCCGGAGGCCAGAAACGGGGCCATTTCCAGACTTCTGGGACTTCCAGGAGGCCCGTTTTTTACCCTCCCAAAACCTCCGTGTGGGCCCTACACTTACCTGGCATCCAAACCAAGCTGCCTGGATGACTCCTGCGAGGGGTGCAGCCAGCCAGTCCTTGCAACTACCAGATGTAAAATTAGTCCTAACCGGCTGAATCCCACCCCCCCCTGATCACATGGTTTCAAACTCTTTGGTGTTTGAGGGTGGTCTTTGGTCCTTCTCCTGCCCCACATACCTGATGACCGGAAAGTCCAATATTCATCGTCATCAAAGTGAGTGTCTCCAGCAGTATGATGTTCTCCTGGGAAGAAAGCATGGGCTACCGTGCCCCCAGGGCCATCAAAGGGGTAGTCATCATTGTGATCGGTTTTGGAGAAGTCAATCTGGATGTCCGCATTGTTGCCGGCCACTTCATGGAAATTGAGGGGCGTGATGTCACTCCATACCTTCAAGGCGTAGTACATCAGAGCGCGAACCGTGTCGTGGCCCAGGTGGGATTCTTTCGGGAACGTTCGAACCCTGAAAGAGGATGAACTAGGATCAACGCAGCATCCTTCTTTCAAATATCTAAGGAGATTCTTGGTCATGGTTGTCCCAAAGCTGTTTTTTTCCAAGACTTTCTGGTTTTTCTCGGAAGACGTTTCGCTTCTCATCCAAGAAGCTTCTTCAACTCTGACAGGATGGTGGGGAATGGAAGGATTTATATTCCTTGCAGACAGCTGGTCATTTGCATTCTTTAAGAGTGTCATTGAGGCTTTGGGTCCAGAATGTTAAATTTACTCAGTCACAGAACTTGAGGGAAAACTTTTACAAAATGTTTTATAGGTGGCATTTAGATCCTTTTTTAAATTTATTTATTTATTTATTTATTTATTTATTTATTTATTTATTTATTTATTTATTTATTTATTTATTTATTTATTTATTTATTTATTTATTTATTTATTTATTTATTTACTTACTTACTTACTTACTTACTTACTTACTTACTTACTTACTTACTTACTTACTTACTTACTTAAATGTATAAACCGCCCTTCTCCTTGCGGACTCAGGGCGGTGAACAGCCAGAATAAAACATGGTATACAAAAGTTAAGAACAATTAAAAATTATTAAATATTATTCGGCCAGAATTAAAATCTCCGGGGGTAGGTCAATCCAGAGGGCGGGCGCCGCCACAGAGAAGGCTCTCCCCCTCGGGGTCGCCAGCCAACACTGTCTGGCCGACGGCACCCTGAGAAGGCCCTCTCTGTGCGAGCGTACTGGCCGGTGGGAGGCTATTGGCGGCAGAAGGCGGTCCCGCAAGTACCCAGGCCCTAAGCCATGGAGCGCTTTAAAGGTGGTCACCAACACCTTGAAGCGCACCCGGAAGACCACGAAAGACAACTAAGAAATTGTCATGTATGTATTCTAATGTTCAGCCAAAATGCTGGAGATGTGATTGTTTAGATGCTACATATTTCCATATATGGTGGACGTGCAGAAAAGTGAAGGCTCTTTGGATTAAAGTTTGGTGGGTTCTGCAAAATGTACTGAAGAAGAAACTCCAATTTTCTCCACAGTTATTTCTATTGGGTATAGTTAAGGATTTCTCATTGAGTGAAACAAAATTGATATTATATATGATTACAGCAGCTAGGTTATTGATTGGCCAATATTGGAAGAAGGATATTTTACCCACTATTGAAGAATGGACCTTGAAGGTGGCCAGTTTTGCAGAAATGGCAAAGATATCAGCATATCTAAAAGACAGGACCCAAGAAACTTTCGTGTGGGAATGGAAGAAATGGATAGACTATGTGCAGAATAAATATCAAATTAAGTATCAGATAGCTTTTAGCTGAATGTTAAGTATAAACTGTTATATAGATGCAGAATGTTATATAGAAAATGCTATTTTTTGTTGAAAGTTAAAGTATATAGGGTATAAAGTATTTGGGGGGAATTATGCTCTGGATTTTACTTTGTAACATTTGGGATATATTATATGTAGATTAATTATAAATTAATGAAGTATCAGATAGCTATTATCTGAATGTTAGTTAGAAATTTTTAGTACTGACAGGGGGTAGAATAGCTGAGGGAACTGTATGGTATGATACGATATGATTTGAATTTCACCTTTTTAATATCTGGGAGAGATAAAAATGTATAGTAATTTTTATGATTATAAGGGAAACCTAGGATGGGGAGGGATGGATTAGGGTGGGTTGGGGAGGGGAAGTGGGGGGGAAAGGGGGAAAAATTTGTATTTGTAAAACTTTTTCAATAAAAAAAAGAGTGTCATTGAGGCCACTTGGAGTTTGATCTGTGTCATCAGTAATGCAAATGGGTTGAAAGAGGGGTCAAAGAGACCATCGATGTCAAAATTGAACAGCCCTCTCTCAACAGAGGGGGAGGGATAGGACATTGTCTCTCTCAAGTCTACAACAGAGTCCTTTCAGTGGTTCCAAGAAGGCCCCACACCCATTTGCACCACTCAGGTGACCCTAAGGACACAGGTAAACCTCCAAGTGGCCTCAGTGACCCTCTAAAAGGATACAAATGACCAGGAGTATAAATCCTTCCTCTCCCCACCATCCAGTCAGAGCTCAAGAAGCTTCTTGGGTGAGAAGTGGGTTGTCTTCAAAAGAAAAAACAAACTTGTCCAGTTGCCTCCTGAAAAAAAAACACTTTTGGGACAATCATAAGATGGATGACTGAGAATCTCTACAGAGTTTTATCTGTACAATTTGGGATGAACGCCCTTTGAATGGTGTGGAAATATGAAAGATTTTCCAGAGGGATTGCAGACTACAGGAACAAGGAGCACCACTCAGGTGACCCTGAGGACACAGATAAATCTCCAAGTGGCCTCAATGACCCTCTAAAAGGATGCAAATGACCAGCTCTCTGCAAGGAATATAAATCCTTCCTCTCCCCACCATCCAGTCTGAGCTGAAGGAGCTTCTCAGATGAGAAGCAAAACGTCTTCAAAGAAAAACCGGAACGTCCATTTGCCTCTTGAAGAAAAAAAACCTTTGGGACATCCTTTTTTCCATCACCACAATAATATCTCTGCCTTTCTTAGCTTGTGGTCCTGCAAAACCCAGAAGAATTGGGGTGGGTGGGGGGGGAAACTTAGCTAAGAATGTTGAGAACCATCATTTCAAGGTTCCTAGAGGACAAGGTAGTCCTCGACTTACAACGGTTCATTTAGTGGCGGTTCAAATTTACAATGGCGCTGAACAATGTGAGTTATGACCGTTTTTCACAGTTACGACCTTTCCAGCACCCCATGCTCATGTGATCAAAATTCCGTTGCTTGGCAACTGGTTCATACTTATGACCGTTGCCTTTCTTTGGGTCACGTGATTCCCTTTTTTGACCTACTGTCAATGGGGGAAGCCAGATTCATTTAACAACCCGGTTTCTAATTTATCAACTGCCTATGATTCACTTAATAACCGGCTGTCAAATGGGGCAAAACTTGACAAAATGTCTCGCTTAACCACGGAAATTTGGGGCTCAAGTGACGGCCGTAAGTCGAGGACTCCCTGGAGTAAGGCCAACCTGCTTATTTAACTCCATTAAGTTCTTTATGGCTTACAACAACAACAATAACAAAAAAGCTATAAAACCAGACAATTATTTAAAAATGAAGCACGATGCCTGGTTAAAGAAAGCTGAGCTGATCAATAAAGTAAATTTTAAGCCGTTTGTTTAAAGCTATGCATCTGTCGCCACTGATAAAGCAGTCTGTACATCATGCGCGGCGTTTCCGCAGGGAGCATCTCCTACAGCAAACATACCCCCCAGATCGGCTTATCTAGAGACGGCCGGACTCAAGTACACAGTCCATAGAAGCAGAGAGCTTCGCCCCGTTTTTTAAACTATCTGTCCAGAGCGGGTGTTTTATTCCCTGCCTCCAAGAGCAGGCTTGCAAAATGATTTAATGAAAAAGTGATTTGTTTTTGTGAGCAAAGCTCCACTCTCAACAGTTGCCATAAACCACTGGGAAAAAAAACCAATCACCCTCTCTTCGCAGATAATACAGCATTATGAGCTTAGCTTCACGCGGTAACTGCCTTCTTTTGTTTTTCGTTTTGAAATCCTGTGAATCAATCCTTCCCTCCCTCCCTTCTCCGTTCCTTCTTTCCTTCTTTCCTTCCCTTTCCTTTCCTCTGCTTTCCTTCTTTCCTCCCTCCCTCCTTCCTTCTTTCCTTCCTCCTCTCCTTCCTCCCTCCCACCCTCCTTCCTTCCCTCCCTTCCTCCTCCGTTCTTCTTTCCTCCCTTCCCCTTTCCTTTCCTCTGGTCGCCATTTCCTTCCTCCCTCCTTTCATCTCCTTCCTTCCTCCCTCCCTTCTCTCCTTCTTTCCTCCCACCCTCCTTTCATCTCCTTCCTTCCTTCCCTCCCTTCCTCCTCCATTCCTTCTTTCCTCCCTTCCTCTTTCCTTTCCTCTGCTCTCCATTTCTTCCCTCCCTCCTTTCATCTCCTTCCTTCCTCCCTCCCTTCTCTCCTTCTTTCCTCCCTCCCTCCTTTCATCTCCTTCCTTCCTTCCCTCCCTTCCTCCTCCATTCCTTCTTTCCTCCCTTCCCCTTTCCTTTCCTCTGCTCTCCATTTCCTCCCTCCCTCCTTTCATCTCCTTCCTTCCTCCCTCCCTTCTCTCCTTCTTTCCTCCCACCCTCCTTTCATCTCCATCCTTCCTTCCTTCCCTCCTCCATTCCTTCTTTCCTTCCCTCTGCTCTCCTCCTTTCCTCCATCCCTCTCTTCATCTTTCTCTCTCTCCTTTCATCCTTCCTTCCTTCCTTCCATCCATCCATCTTTCCTTCCACCCTTCCTCTCATTTTCCTCCCTCCCTCCCTCCCTCCCTCCCTTACTTAACAGATTTAACAGATTTAACAGAGTTGGAAGGGATCTTATAGGTCCGTGATGGCGAACCTATGGCACGGGTGCCAGAGATGGCACATGGAGCCATATCGGTGGGCACACGAGTTCAGCTCCGGCACCTATGTGAGCGCCAGCCAGCTGATTTTCGGGCCTTCTGAGCCCACCAGGAGTCAGGAAACACACTGTTTCCGGTCTCCGGAGGGCCTCTTGGGAGTGAGGAAAGCCCTTTTCACCCTCCCCAGGCTCCTAGAAAGGCTCTGGAGGCTGGATCGAGCGAAAAACAGTCCTAGAATTATGGATGTGGGCGTGTGTGCGTGTGACCCCACCGCGCTCACCCCGCTCTTGGCATGCGATGGCAAAAAGGTTAGCCATCACTGTTATAGGTTATCTACTCCAACCCCCTACTCAAGCAGGAGACCCTACACAATTTCTGACAAATGGCAGTCTTTTCTTTCTTTCTTTCTTTCTTTCTTTCTTTCTTTCTTTCTTTCTTTCTTTCTTTCTTTCTTTCTTTCTTTCTTTCTTTCTTTCTTTCTTTCTTTCTTTCTTTTTTTCCTTCCTTCCTTCCTTCCTTCCTATTATCCTTTAAGGATGAAGGCTGAAAGACAGCAAGGTATCAGAGTGTGACACAAAACGAGACCCCAGTAGGATTCTGAGCAACGTGGATCCTCCTCCTTCCATGCAGTTGCCCAACATTGCTGGTGTAGCTTCCTGATAAAACCGGGGGTGGAAAGCGGCTGATCTCTTGTAAGCCTGTGGCTCTTCATCCGGCCATCGCAAGGGACAGAAATTCATTTCCGAGTTGGCAACTGTCCGTATTTGCAGAAAGCCAAGTGGAGAAATTCATTCGTTCAAAGTGTCAATGGATGAACCCTCACTGCACACCCAGGAGGCCATAAATGGCTCATTATCTCCGCGTACAGGTAAAGCATTTTCCTTCTAGTTTTGGCACCTGCAAAGGTCTTCTTACCCTCCACTGAACACAGCCAGGCATCCGCATCCATAAAATAAGACCTAGCTCCAGGCGTTGCTTTATTAATGGATTGCATTTTTAACCTCTTTTATGTCCGGCCCGATTCAAACGGGCATCTAAAGCAGGAGAGGAAATAATTCAGAAGCAGTGGGCGAAGGAAGGAGAAGTTTCTTTGCTTCGTTTTCCCCACCAGGTCTCAATGGATTTACACCTGTCCTGATGTGGACGCAGCTGATGGAGTGGCGATGGCTGGTATGGATCCGCAGTTCCCACAATCGCTGCTTGGGAACTCAAAATGATTTCATGAGAGGTAGACCAGGGGTGTCTTCTTCCTTTCCATTCATGACTCCGGGAAAAATGGCAAGTCAGGAAAGGAACAGAGTAAGGTCAAAGAAGAAGACCCAGAATTTCAGATTAACAGAGTTGGAAGGGACCTTGTAGGTCATCTAGTCCAAACCCCCGCCCAAGCAGGAGACCCTACACCATTTCTGAGAGAAGGCAGTCCAGTCTCTTCTTGAAAGCTTCCAGGGATGAAGCTCCCACAACTTCTGAAGGCAACTTCCGTTCCATCGGTTGATTGTTCTCACTGTCAGAAAATTCCTCCTTTTATTTCCAGGTTGAACCTCTCCTTGGTACTGACCATCTGTTATTCCTTGTATGGCCTTCAGGGGTTTTGGAGAAGAAGATGGAGAGACAAGATATCAAAGATGGGCTACAACACCATCAAATAATGATGGTTGAAGCCTCCAGAAGAGCAAGAGCAAGGACTTGTAGCTCTGTTGACATCCAAAATGGTAAAAGGAGGAGGGGGGAGGAGCAGGAAGAGGAGGAGGAGGAAGAAGAAGAGAAGCAAAGAAGAGGAGGGGAGGAGGAGGAGGAGAAGGAGAAGGAGGAGGGGAGGAGGGGGAAGAGGAGGAGGAAACAAACAGGTAGAAGAGCCTCCCTCCCTCCTCCCTCTTACTCCTCACTCCATTTTCACTTAACTAACCACCACAACACAACAATCTTTCCAGCAGCTAGTGGCTTAGTTGCCAAACTTGAAAAGGCTTAACACAACGGGATCCTGGCAAGCTTGTTGAGCTTCACTGTAGAAGAACTCTGTAGAATCAAAGACTCTGGAATCCAGAGCTTCTCAATTCTCCTCTAATAGCTCTGCGATCCTCACTTCAGCTCCTGCTGCCTTGTTTACACCCTTTTCTGCTATGGACCGACAAGCCTTCAGTGCTTTGTTCTGGTCCAGAAAAATCGATGGGTGGCTGTCTTTGGGGAGCAGTGGTTGGAGGGGAAGGTCCTTCTGCAAGCTCTTTTGAAAGCTAGGATGCTGCTCAGGGACACAGCGGCGTAGAATCCAAAGGTTGGAAGGTACGCTTTGCGTTTTGCCTAAGGCAGGACCTTCTCTCATCTTAAACCAGGGGTTGGCAACCTGCGGCTCTGGAGCCGCATGTGGCTCTTTCAACCCTCTGCTGCAGCTCCCTGTCACCGGTTGGCTCCACAATTGATAGAACTTTCGGGACAGGTAGAGGAAAAAGGACGCCATGCTAGGAAGAGACTCCAAGGTAGGGGCAACCAGACTTCCGGTTGGTTCCAGAATTGAATGGGGGGGCTTTGGTTAGGACCTTTGTGGCTCTTTGAGTGTTTAAGGTGGCCAACCCCTGTCTTAGACGAATGGCTCTCCAATTCTTTTTCTTGAAGGTCTCTGGTGATGGAGCTGCAGCGTCTCAGGAGGGCTTCCTCCACGCTTTCCTTCCTTACACCCCCTTGATCATTATCATCACAAAACGCTCCGCAAACTCTCCAACGCGGCGGTAGAGGGAGCTCTGGCCACATCGCTGAATCTGGATGAGTTGCTAAGGTCAAGAGAAGCCAACGGAAGAACGTGTTCATCTTGCAAGATTCTCTCCCAGGAGCGAGATCTCCAGCTCACGTGATGTTAAGAGTCCTTGAGAGGGAATAAATCATGCCCAACGGTCAAATTGATCTTTTTCCTGACATGATCCGGGTTCAGAGCTGAAGACCTCGGTGGCAAGGGAGCGGTATTTAAAAGGGTTTTTAGTTAAAAGGCAAACTTCTAAATGTGTCAGTGAGGTCTCAACCATGCGAGTCACAACCCATCTTGTGAATACATCCCCTTCTATTCCCCGTCCCCCACACTGCCTCTCCAGCCTAATTCCTACATCCCGATTTTCTTATAGACAACCTATTAAATATGGCAATAGAGTGAAGTAGGTTCACAACTAGTTGGTTAATTACCTCCAGACGATCAGCATTAATGAGTTTTGAGAACTTTTATTTGGTCTGCATTTTTAGGAAACCGAACAGGCCTGGATTCATTTGCAAATCCGAACAAGGAACTAGTCCAGGGGCCAGCAGCCTGCAGCTCTGGAGCTGCATGTGGCTCTTTCACCCCTCTGCTGCAGCTCCCGGACACTCTAAATATGTGTCACAAGATTCCTTGTTCAGTCTCCATCGATGGCCTTCAGGTGCTTTGGAAGATAGCTTGACTCTCCCCTCCCTCTCTGTGGCAGCCCCTCAAATATCCATTGGACAGCCACTGTCCAATGGTTGTCCAATCTCTTCTTTAAAACTTCCAATGTTGGAGCATTCACAACTTCTGGAGGCAAGTTGTTCCACTGATTAATTTTCTTGCTGTCAGAAAATGTCTCCTTATTTCTAAGTTGCTTCTCTCCTGATGAGTTTCCATCCATTGCTTCTTGTCCTGCCCTCAGGAGCTTTGGAGAATAGCTTGACTCCCTCTTCTTTGGGGCAGCCCCTGAGATATTGGAAGACGGCTATCATATCTCCCTTAGTCCTTCTTTTCATTAAACTAGACATACCCAACCATTGTCCAGCACATCCCCTGAACCACAATGCTGACCAATCTTCTCCAAATCACGATTCGTAACCCTACCGACAAAACTCACCAACAACCCAACAAACTAGAACTCTCCAGTTTGGACCACAAGGAAACCAAAGCTCTTTCTGGGAGGTTGAAGGAAGCAAGGGCCCTCACCACTTAAATGATAACGGAGATCAAATTTGAGAGCGTTTGCATCAGAGGTGGGTTTCAGCAGGTTCTAACCAGTTCCGGAGAACCGGTAGCGGAAATTTTGAGTAGTTCGGAGAACTGGTAGTAAAAATTCTGACTGGCCCTGCCCCCAATCTATTCTCTGTTTCCCTGAGTTCCAGCTGATGGGGAGGAAATGGGGATTTTGCAGTATCCTCCTCTGCCATGCCCACCAAGGCCACGCCCACCAAGCCACGCCCACCAAGCCATGCCATGCCTACCAAACCACACCCAAAGAACTGGTAGTAAAAATTTTATAACCCACCACTGGTTTGCATCCAACATTCATTAAATGGCATAAGTTGGATGATTATACTATCCTTCCCTCACCCAAAGGGTCACTGATGGCACGAATGATTTAATTTCCTACCTCCAGGATAAATTCCTTTTGTTCCACTTGGTGGCTCCTTGGGTATACCGTTTCTTCCTCGTCTTTGACTCTGCAAGATCCGGCAAAGAACAACGAGGTGTCTTCATCAGTTTGAAGGTGGCTTCATCTACAGATCCCCCCCGGAAAGACCCAAAAGAAAGAATATTGGACCTTCCTCCATTCCTATAGACATGATCATAACATCCCACCTGAAGTTTTAAAAAAAAAAACTTATAGTAGTAA
>CM075968.1:30156980-30274480 GCA_038048745.1 Coluber constrictor foxii
CAAGGTTCAGACCTCACTGACACATTTGGAAGTTTGCCTTTTAACTAAAAACCCTTTTAAATACCGCTCCCTTGCCACCGAGGTCTTCAGCTCTGAACCCGGATCATGTCGGGAAAAAGATCAATTTAGCCATTGGGCATGATTTATTCCCTCTCAAGGACTCTTAACATCAACGTGAGCCGGAGATCTCGCTCCTGGGAGAGAATCTTGCAAGATGAACACGTTCTTCCGTTGGCTTCTCTTGACCTTAGCAACTCATCCAGAATTCAGCGATGTGGCCAGAGCTCCCTCTACTGCTGCGTTGGAGAGTTTGCGGAGCGTTTTGTGATGATAATGATCAAGGGGGTGTAAGGAAGGAAAGCGTGGAGGAAGCCCTCCTGAGACGCTGCAGCTCCATCACCAGAGACCTTCAAGAAAAAGAATTGGAGAGCCATTCGTCTAAGACAGGGGTTGGCCACCTTAAACACTCAAAGAGCCACAAAGGTCCTAACCAGAAGCCCCCCCATTCAATTCTGGAACTGACCGGAAGTCTGGTTCCCCCTACCATAGAGTCTCTTCCTAGCATGGAGTCCTTTTTCCTCTACCTGTCCCAAAAGTTCTATCAATTGTGGAGCCAACCGGCAACAGGGAGCTGCAGTAGAGGGTTGAAAGAGCCACATGCGGCTCCAGAGCCACAGGTTGCCAACCCCTGGTTTAAGATGAGAGAAGGTCCTGCCTTAGATAAAACGCAAAATGTACCTTTCAACCTTTGGATTCTACGCCGCTGTGTCCCTGAGTAGCATCCTAGCTTTCAAAAGAGCTTGCAGAAGGACCCTCCCCCTCCAACCACTGCTCCCCAAAGACAGCCACCCATCGATTTTTCTGGATCAGAACAAAGCACTGAAGGCTTGTCGGTCCATAGCAGAAAAGGGTGTAAACAAGGCAGCGGGAGCTGAAGTGAGGATCGCAGAGCTATTAGAGGAGAATTGAGAAGCTCTGGATTCCAGAGTCTTTGATTCTACAGAGTTCTTCTACAGTGAAGTTCAACAAGCTTGCCAAGATCCCATTGTGTTAAGCCTTTTCAAGTTCGGCAACTAAGCCACTAGCTGCTGGAAAGATTGTTGTGTTGTGGTGGTTAGTTAAGTGAAAATGGAGTGAGGAGTAAGAGGGAGGAGGGAGGGAGGGCCTTCTACCTGTTTGTTTCCTCCTCCTCTTCCCCCCTCCTCCCCTCCTCTTTCTCCTTCTCCTCCTCCTCCTCCCCTCCTCTTCTTTTCTTCTCTTCTTCTTCCTCCTCCTCCTCTTCCTGCTCCTCCCCCCTCCTCCTTTTACCATTTTGGATGGCAACAGAGCTACAAGTCCTTGCTCTTGCTCTTCTGGAGGCTTCAACCATCATTATTTGATGGTGTTGTAGCCCATCTTTGATATCTTGTCTCTCCATCTTCTTCTCCAAAACCCCTGAAGGCAACACAAGGAATAACGGATGGTCAGTACCAAGGAGAGGTTCAACCTGGAAATAAGGAGGAATTTTCTGACAGTGAGAACAATCAACCGATGGAACAGAAGTTGCCTTCAGAAGTTGTGGGAGCTTCATCCCTGGAGGCTTTCAAGAAGAGACTGGATTGCCTTCTGTCAGAAATGGTGTAGGGTCTCCTGCTTGGGTGGAAGGTTGGACTAGATGACCTCCGAGGTCCCTTCCAATTCTGTTAATCTGAAATTCTGGGTCTTCTTCTTTGACCTTATTCTGTTCCTTTCCTGACTTGCCATTTTTCCCGGAGTCATGAATGGAAAGGAAGAAGACACCCCTGGTCTACCTCTCATGAAATCATTTTGAGTTCCCAAGCAGCGATTGTGGGAACTGCGGATCCGTACCAGCCATCGCCACTTCCATCAGCTGCGTCCACATCAGGACAGGTGTAAATCCGTTGAGACCTGGTGGGGAAAAGCAAAGAAACTTCTCCTTCCTTCGCCCACTGCTTCTGAATTATTTCCTCTCCTGCTTTAGATGCCCGTCTGAATTGGGCCGGACATAAAAGAGGTTAAAAATGCAATCCATTAATAAAGCAGCGCCTGGAGCTAGGTCTTATTTTATGGATGCGGATGCCTGGCTGTGTTCAGTGGAGGGTAAGAAGACCTTTGCAGGTGCCAAAACCAGAAGGAAAATGCTTTACCTGTACGCGGAGATAATGAGCCATTTATGGCCTCCTGGGTGCACAGTGAGGGTTCATTCATTGACACTTTGAACGAATGAATTTCGCCACTTGGCTTTCTGCAAATACGGACAGTTGCCAACTCGGAAATGAATTTCTGTCCCTTGCGATGGCCGGATGAAGAGCCACAGGCTTACGAGAGATCAGCCGCTTTCCACCCCCGGTTTTATCAGGAAGCTACACCAGCAATGTTGGGCAACTGCATGGAAGGAGGAGGATCCACATTGCTCAGAGTCCTACTGGGGTCTCGTTTTGTGTCACACTCTGATACCTTGCTGTCTTTCAGCCTTCAGCCTTAAAGGATAAAAGGAAGGAAGGAAGGAAGGAAGGAAGGAAGGAAGGAAGGAAGGAAGGAAGGAAGGAAGGAAGGAAGGAAGGAAGGAAAAGAAAGGAAGGAAGGAAGGAAGGAAGGAAGGAAGGAAGAAAGAAAGAAAGAAAGAAAGAAAGAAAGAAAGAAAGAAAGAAAGAAAGAAAGAAAGAAAGAAAGAAAGAAAGAAAGAAAGAAAGAAAGAAAGAAAGAAAGAGAAAAGACTGCCATTTGTCAGAAATTGTGTAGGGTCTCCTGCTTGAGTAGGGGGTTGGAGTAGATGACCTATAACAGTGATGGCTAACCTTTTTGCCATCGCATGCCAAGAGCGGGGAAGCGCGGTGGGGTCACACGCACACATGCCCACATCCATAATTCTAGGCCTGTTTTTCGCTCGATCCAGCCTCCAGAGCCTTTCTAGGAGCCTGGGGAGGGTGAAAAGGGCTTTCCTCACCCCCAAGAGGCCCTCCGGAGACCGGAAACAGTGTGTTTCCTGACTCCTGGTGGGCTCAGAAGGCCCAAAAATCAGCTGGCTGGCGCACACATGGGTTCCGGAGCTGAACTCGTGTGCCCACCGATATGGCTCCATGTGCCACCTCTGGCACCCGTGCCATAGGTTCGCCATCACGGACCTATAAGATCCCTTCCAACTCTGTTAAATCTGTTAAATCTGTTAAGGGAGGGAGGGAGGGAGGGAGGGAGGGAGGGAGGGAGGAAAATGAGAGGAAGGGTGGAAGGAAAAATGGATGGATGGAAGGAAGGAAGGATGAAAGGAGAGAGAGAAAGATAAAGAGAGGGATGGAGGAAAGGAGGAGAGCAGAGGAAAGAAAAGAAAGAATGGAGGAGGTAAGGAAGGAAGGATGGAGATGAAAGAAGGGTGAGAGGAAAGAAGGAGAGAAGGGAGGGAGGAAGGAAGGAGATGAAAGGAGGGAGGGGGGGAGGAAATGGAGAGCAGAGGAAAGGAAAGGGGAAGGGAGGAAAGAAGGAATGGAGGAGGAAGGGAGGGAAGGAAGGAAGGAGATGAAAGGAGGGTGGGAGGAAAGAAGGAGAGAAGGGAGGGAGGAAGGAAGGAGATGAAAGGAGGGAGGGAGGAAATGGAGAGCAGAGGAAAGGAAAGGGGAAGGGAGGAAAGAAGGAACAGAGGAGGAAGGGAGGGAAGGAAGGAAGGAGATGAAAGGAGGGTGGGAGGAAAGAAGGAGAGAAGGGAGGGAGGAAGGAAGGAGATGAAAGGAGGGAGGGAGGAAATGGAGAGCAGAGGAAAGGAAAGGGGAAGGGAGGAAAGAAGGAATGGAGGAGGAAGGGAGGGAAGGAAGGAAGGAAGGAGATGAAAGGAGGGAGGGAGGAAATGGAGAGCAGAGGAAAGGAAAGGGGAAGGGAGGAAAGAAGAACGGAGGAGGAAGGGAGGGAAGGAAGGAGATGAAAGGAGGGTGGGAGGGAGGAAGGAGAGGAGGAAGGAAAGAAGGAAGGAGGGAGGGAGGAAAGAAGGAAAGCAGAGGAAAGGAAAGGGGAAGGAAAGAAGGAAAGAAGGAACGGAGGAGGGAGGGAGGGAAGGATTGATTCACAGGATTTCAAAACGAAAAACAAAAGAAGGCAGTTACCGCGTGAAGCTAAGCTCATAATGCTGTATTATCTGCGAAGAGAGGGTGATTGGTTTTTTTTCCCAGTGGTTTATGGCAACTGTTGAGAGTGGAGCTTTGCTCACAAAAACAAATCACTTTTTCATTAAATCATTTTGCAAGCCTGCTCTTGGAGGCAGGGAATAAAACACCCGCTCTGGACAGATAGTTTAAAAAACGGGCGAAGCTCTCTGCTTCTATGGACTGTGTACTTGAGTCCGGCCGTCTCTAGATAAGCCGATCTGGGGGGTATGTTTGCTGTAGGAGATGCTCCCTGCGGAAACGCCGTGCATGATGTACAGACTGCTTTATCAGTGGCAACAGATGCATAGCTTTAAACAAACGGCTTAAAATTTACTTTATTGATCAGCTCAGCTTTCTTTAACCAGGCATCGTGCTTCATTTTTAAATAATTGTCTGGTTTTATAGCTTTTTTGTTATTGTTGTTGTTGTAAGCCGTAAAGAACTTAATGGAGTTAAATAAGCAGGGTGGCCTTACTCCAGGGAGTCCTCGACTTACGGCCGTCACTTGAGCCCCAAATTTCCGTGGTTAAGCGAGACATTTTGTCAGGTTTTGCCCCATTTGACAGCCGGTTATTAAGTGAATCATAGGCAGTTGATAAGTTAGAAACCGGGTTGTTAAATGAATCTGGCTTCCCGCATTGACAGTAGGTCAAAAAAAGGGAATCACGTGACCCAAGGACAGGCAACGGTCATAAGTATGAACCAGTTGGCAAGCAACTGAATTTTGATCACATGAGCATGGGGTGCTGGAAAGGTCGTAACTGTGAAAAACGGTCATAACTCACGTTGTTCAGCGCCGTTGTAACTTTGAACCGCCACTAAATGAACCGTTGTAAGTCGAGGACTACCTTGTCCTCTAGGAACCTTGAAATGATGGTTCTCAACATTCTTAGCTAAGTTTCCCCCCCACCCACCCCAATTCTTCTGGGTTTTGCAGGACCACAAGCTAAGAAAGACAGATATATTATTGTGGTGATGGAAAAAAGGATGTCCCAAAGGTTTTTTTTTCTTCAAGAGGCAAATGGACTTTCCAGTTTTTCTTTGAAGACGTTTTGCTTCTCATCTGAGAAGCTCCTTCAGCTCAGACTGGATGGTGGGGAGAGGAAGGATTTATATTCCTTGCAGAGAGCTGGTCATTTGCATCCTTTTAGAGGGTCATTGAGGCCACTTGGAGATTTATCTGTGTCCTCAGGGTCACCTGAGTAGTGCTCCTTGTTCCTGTAGTCTGCAATCCCTCTGGAAAATCTTTCATATTTCCACACCATTCAAAGGGCGTTCATCCCAAATTGTACAGATAAAACTCTGTAGAGATTCTCAGTCATCCATCTTATGATTGTCCCAAAAGTGCTTTTTTTTCAGGAGGCAACTGGACAAGTTTGTTTTTTCTTTTGAAGACAACCCACTTCTCACCCAAGAAGCTTCTTGAGCTCTGACTGGATGGTGGGGAGAGGAAGGATTTATACTCCTGGTCATTTGTATCCTTTTAGAGGATCACTGAGGCCACTTGGAGGTTTACCTGTGTCCTTAGGGTCACCTGAGTGGTGCAAATGGGTGTGGGGCCTTCTTGGAACCACTGAAAGGATTCTGTTGTAGACTTGAGAGAGACAATGTCCTATCCCTCCCCCTCTGTTGAGAGAGGGCTGTTCAATTTTGACATTGATAGTCTCTTTGACTCCTCTTCAACCCATTTGCATTACTGATGACACAGATCAAACTCCAAGTGGCCTCAATGACACTCTTTTTTTTTTATTGAAAAAGTATTACAAATACAAATTTTTCCCCCTTTCCCCCCCACTTCCCCTCCCCAACCCACCCTAATCCATCCCTCCCCACCCTAGGCTTCCCTTATAATCATAAAAATTACTATACATTTTTATCTCTCCCAGATATTAAAAAGGTGAAATTCAAATCTTATCATATCATACCATACAGTTCCCTCAGCTATTCTACCCCCTGTCAGTACTAAAAATTTCTAAATAACATTCAAATAATAGCTATCTGATACTTCATTAATTTATAATTAATCTACATATAATATATCCCAAATGTTACAAAGTAAAATCCAGATCATAATTCCCCCCAAATACTTTACACCCTATATACTTTAACTTTCAACACAACATAACATTTTCTATATAACATTCTGCATCTATATAACAGTTTATACTTAACATTCAGCTAAAAGCTATCTGATACTTCTTAGTTTGATATTTATTCTGCACATAGTCTATCCATTTCTTCCATTCCCACACGAAAGTTTCTTGGGTCCTGTCTTTTAGATATGCTGATATCTTTGCCATTTCTGCAAAACTGGCCACCTTCAAGGTCCATTCTTCAATAGTGGGTAAAATATCCTTCTTCCAATATTGGCCAATCAATAACCTAGCTGCTGTAATCATATATAATATCAATTTTGTTTCACTCAATGAGAAATCCTTAACTATACCCAATAGAAATAACTGTGGAGAAAATTGGAGTTTCTTCTTCAGTACATTTTGCAGAACCCACCAAACTTTAATCCAAAGAGCCTTCACTTTTCTGCACGTCCACCATATATGGAAATATGTAGCATCTAAACAATCACATCTCCAGCATTTTGGCTGAACATTAGAATACATACATGACAATTTCTTAGTTGTCTTTCGTGGTCTTCCGGGTGCGCTTCAAGGTCCTGGTTACTACCTTTAAAGCGCTCCATGGCTTAGGACCTGGGTACTTGCGGGACCGCCTTCTGCCGCCAATAGCCTCCCACCGGCCAGTACGCTCGCACAGAGAGGGCCTCCTCAGGGTGCCTCGGCCAGACAGTGTCGGCTGGCGACCCCCAGGGGGAGAGCCTTCTCTGTGGCGGCGCCCGCCCTCTGGATTGACCTACCCCCGGAGATTTTAATTCTGGCCGAATAATATTTAATAATTTTTAATTGTTCTTAACTTTTGTATACCATGTTTTATTCTGGCTGTTCACCGCCCTGAGTCCGCAAGGAGAAGGGCAGTTTATAAATTGAAATAATAAATAAATAAATAAATAAATAAATAAATAAATAAATAAATAAATAAATAAATAAATAAATGGATCTAAATGCCACCTATAAAATATTTTGTAAAAGTTTTCCCTCAAGTTCTGTGACTGAGTAAATTTAACATTCTGGACCCATAGCCTCAATGACACTCTTAAAGAATGCAAATGACCAGCTGTCTGCAAGGAATATAAATCCTTCCATTCCCCCCTGTCCTGTAAGAGTTTCTTGGATGAGAAGTGAATCGTCTTCCGAGAAAAACCAGAAAGTCTTGGAAAAAAACACCTTTGGGACAACCATGACCAAGAATCTCCTTAGATATTTGAAAGAAGGATGCTGTGTTGATCCTAGTTCATCCTCTTTCAGGGTTCGAACGTTCCCGAAAGAATCCCACCTGGGCCACGACACGGTTCGCGCTCTGATGTACTACGCCTTGAAGGTATGGAGTGACATCACGCCCCTCAACTTCCACGAAGTGGCCGGCAACAATGCGGACATCCAGATTGACTTCTCCAAAACCGATCACAATGATGACTACCCCTTTGATGGCCCTGGGGGCACGGTAGCCCATGCTTTCTTCCCAGGAGAACATCATACTGCTGGAGACACTCACTTTGATGACGATGAATATTGGACTTTCCGGTCATCAGGTATGTGGGGCAGGAGAAGGACCAAAGACCACCCTCAAACACCAAAGAGTTTGAAACCATGTGATCAGGGGGGGGGATTCAGCCGGTTAGGACTAATTTTACATCTGGTAGTTGCAAGGACTGGCTGGCCGCACCCCTCGCAGGAGTCATCCAGGTAGCTTGGTTTGGATGCCAGGTAAGTGTAGGGCCCACAAGGAGGTTTTGGGAGGGTAAAAAACGGGCCTCCTGGAAGTCCCAGAAGTCTGGAAACGGCCCCGTTTCTGGCCTCCGGAGGGCCTTCAGAGCTCAGGGGAGGCTGTTTTTGTCCTCCTGGAGGCTTGAGGAAAGCCTCTGGAGCCTGGGGAGGATGAAAAACGGGCTTTCCAGAAGTCTGAAAACAGGCCCGTTTCTGGCCTCCGGAGGGCCTCTGGAGCATGAGGGAGGTCATTTTCACCCTCCCAGAGGCTCAAGAAAAGCCTCCAGAGCTTGGGGAGGGTGAAACTGACCCCCTCCGCCATGGTGCAGGAGGCCGAGTAGGCCACGCCCACCCAGCAGAGAACGCTGTTCCCTTCCCACCAAAGGTGGTCCTTATTTTTCTATTTGCATTTTTTACGTGCTTTCAAACTGCTAGATTGGCAGAAGCTGGGACAAGTCACGGGAGCTCACTCCGTTATGCGGCACTAGGGATTTGAACTGCTGAACTGCCGACCTTTCGATTGACAAGCTCAGCATCTTAGCCACTGAGCCACCGCATCCCTGCAATAACCTGTGGTTATTGTGTCCTAAATTCCCATTTTGGAAAGATTGGGAATATCGTTTTAAACACTAATGAGACCCTGGGGATATGACTATGACCAGTGGTGGGATTCAGCCGGTTCGCAGCACTTCGGGAGAACCAGTTGTTAACTTTCTGAGCAGTTTGGCAAACTGGTTGTTGGAAGAAATCATTAGGGCAGAGAACCGGTTGTTAAATTATTTTAATCCCACCACTGACTATGACTAGTTTCAGTGACAATCTTCATTTGAACCTGGTTCTCTGTGAGTGATGATCTAATACGGACCAGATACTGTGTACGAGAACTTAAGGGAAAGATAGAAGCGCCTCATTTATGCATTGGTCTAACGTGCGTCTTCCCTCTTAATTTCAGATACCGACGGGATGGATTTGTTTGCTGTGGCAGTCCACGAATTTGGCCACGCCATCGGCTTAACCCACATCTCTGCCACGGAATCAATCATGAGGCCGTACTACCAGGGACCGGTCGGAGACCCCTTGAAATATGATTTGCCGTATGAAGACAAAGTCCGGATTTGGCAGTTGTACGGTGAATGTCAGACACCTCCCAGCTAATTGGACAAGGGCACAGGGACACGGTGGCTAAGACGCTGAGCTTGTCGATCGAAAGGTCGGCAGTTCAGCGGTTCGAATCCCTAGTGCAGCGTAACGGGGTGAGCTCCCGTGACTTGTCTCAGCTTCTGCCAACCTAGCAGTTCGAAAGCACGTAAAAAACAATGCAAGTAGAAAAATAGGGGTCACCTTTGGTGGGAAGGGAACAGCGTTCCATGCGCCTTTGGCATTGAGTCATGCTGGCCACATGACCACGGAGACGTCTCCGGACAGCGCTGGCTCTTCGGCTTTGAAATGGAGATGAGACACGCCCCCTAGAGTCGGGAAGGACTAGCACAATATGTGTGAGGGAAACCTTTACCTTTACATATTTTATTATTTAAAAAAAACAAACCTTAGAAGCCAGGACAGCCTCAACTTACACAGTTGAGGCTTACACAGTTTGTTCAGCGACCGCTTGAAGTTACAGCAGTACTGAAAAGAGGGACTTATGCCCGTTTTCCACACTTACAGTCATTGCAGCATCCCCGTGATCGCGTGATCAAAATTTGGACGCTTGGCAACTGGCATGTACTTATGACGGTTGCAGTGTCCTGGGGCGTCCCCTTTTGCGACCCTTTGACTAGCAAAGTCAACGGGGATGCCAGATTCGCTTAACAACCGTGTTACTAATGAAGCAACAGCAGTGATTCACTTAATAACTATGGGGGGAAAGGCCCTGAAATAGGGCAGAATTAATTTAAGAACTCTCTCGCCTAGCAACAGAGGTTTTGGCTCCGCTGTGGTCATAAATCGAGGACTACCTGCATTGACGATAATCCAGATTTATTATTATTATTTTTTTATTAATTTGATTTATATGCCGCCCTTCTCCGGAGACTCAGGGCGGCTTACAATGCGTTAAGCAATAGCCTTCATACTTCTGTATATATTTATACAAAGTCAGCTTATTGCCCCCACAAACTGGGTCCTCAATTTACCCACCTTAGAAAGGATGGAAGGCTGAGTCAACCTTGAGCCTGGCTAGGATTGAACTCTCAGAATTACAGGCAGCTGGATGATAATTGCTGCCTTTAGTAGGAGGGAGGCATTAGCCCCCTACGCTACTCAGGCTCCTTTAGCGTTCTTGTGGCTCTTTTTCCCTAAAAGTGAGAACTGCAGTATCCAACTCTTTAATGTTTTAATGACAGGCCATTCTAATTACAGTAGTTCCCTGTAGAAGTAAATGCTAATAAAAAATAGCGTTTACATAAGTAGACAGTGTGAGAGCCAACTTTCACAAAGAGTTGGCCTTGTAGGGGGCCTTCTTGTCTCGGCTGGGTAGAAGAAGAAAGGAGACGAGAGATGGGCATCACATACTGTAACAACCGGTTCGCCCAGCACCGGAAATGTGAGCGCGCACGTCCGTACATCCTTGTGGCATCAAAAAACACAGCAATTCTCTAACATGCACTGTCCATGAATGCGTATGGCATCAAAAAACACGGCAATTCTCTCACATGCGCCGTCCATGCGTGTGGTGTTAAAAAACACAGGGCTATAGGATGGGATTGTGCCTGGGCAGGTGAGAGGGCCCACTCCACCTGCAGGTTGCAACTACTGATTCGCCCGAACCGGCCCGAACCAACAGCAGTCCACCACTGAACGTATTCAATTTTTCCATTCAGAGATATATCAGATTTCTCAGATGTTAAAACTGAGGCATGGGCTAGTAATCTGGAGTGTTTTAGGAATTGGGAACTCACATTGAAATCAGATGCCAGATTAAAAAATGGGAAGGCCCAAGGGGAACATGGTGGAGAATATGAAGATGGGTTCTTAGAAGATGCTATAGAGTGGTGCAGTGTCCTAGAGGTGCTACTCTCACCTCACAATCAAGAGACTGTGAGTTAGATCCTAGGTAGAGGCAGCTATTTCTCTCTCTGGGCACAATGAGAATAGATCGGCAGAACAAAACTCCGCATTGGCGACAGGAAGGGCATTCGGCCAGCAAACATTTTGCTAGCTTCATTCAGTTGCCCAGACTCCACCTCGCAAGTGATTATGGGATCATTAAAAGATGATCTTAGAAGATGCTATCTCTGGAAACATCGGCTTGGGTGATCTGTTTTGATGTCCACTTGGCTTTAACCCATCCTTGTTTTTCCTCTGCAGGAGTCAGAGAATCTGTGTCCCCGACGGCTAAGCCCGAAATATCGAACGCAGATGACCATCCCATCCTGCCAGATTTCCCTGAGAATCGCTCCACTGTCCCGTAAGCTAAATTATACACCCCCATTTCTTTGGGAAGGAATAGAAGCTGAAAGGATTATTGAAGTAGGATCTGGTGAAATTTGGGTTGCACATGAGCAGCATCGATGTACTGCCATCCCAACTCCAGATATCATCTCTTCAATTTAGAGCAGGAAGTATCTGACTTCCTGGATCATGTGCAACTATCAGAGATGTAGGCCTTTCTATAGAATGAATGAGCTGGAAGGGATCTTGGAGGTCTTCTAGTCCAGCCCCCTGCTCAAGCAGGAGATTCTATAATATTTCAGATAAGTGACTGTCTAGACTCTTCTTAAAAAACCTCCAGTGATGAAGCACCCGCAACTTCTGAAGGCAACTTCTGTTCCACTGGTTGATTGTCCTCCCTGTTAGGAAGCTTCTCCTTAATTCCAGGTTGCTTCTCTCTTTGATTAGTTTCCATCCATTGTTTCTTGTCCTGCCCTCTGATGCTTTGGAGAATAATTTGACCGCCCCTCCTCTTTGTGGCAGCCCAAGTGCTTTAAACAAGGATGGTACATAACAGCCATCAGATGTCCTCAGAAGTAATGGATATTACAGGATTGAAGACCAAATTCTGGAGAGGAAACATAGAGACGAGATGAGACGAAACTAGACGAAACTAGACTAGACTAGACTAGACTAGACTAGACTAGACTAGACTAGACTAGACTAGACTAGACTAGAACAGAAGAGAAGAGAAGAGAAGAGAACAGAACAGAACAGAACAGAACAGAACAGAACAGAACAGAACAGAACAGAATTGAATTCTTTATTGGCCAAGTGTGATTGGACACACAAGGACAAGAAAACATCTAAAATAGATTGGTAGATGAGGTTATTGTGTCCTAAATTCCCATTCTGGAAAGATCAGGAATCCAGTTTTAAACACTAATGGGACCATGAGGATATGACTATGAATTTCAAACACAATCTTTGTTTGAACCTGGTTCTCCGGGAGTGATCTACTATGGACCTGATACTTGATGAAGAGGGATGCAGTGGCTCAGTGGCTAAGACACTGAGCTTGTCGATTGAAAGGTTGGCAGTTCAGCGGTTCAAATCTCTAGCGTCACGTAAGGGGGTGAGCTCCCGTTACTTGTCCCAGTTTCTGCCAACCTAGCAGTTCGAAAGCATGTAAAAAATGCAAGTAGAAAAATAGGGACCATGTTTGGTGGAAAGGGAACAGCGTTTCATGCGCCTTTGGCATTTAGTCATGCCGGCCATATGACCACGGAGACGTCTTCGGAGAGCGTTACTGGCTCTTCGGCTTTGAAATGGAGATGAGCACTGCCCCCTAGAATGAGGCACGACTAGAACATATGTGCAAGTGGAACCTTTACTTTTACCTTGATGAAGATTCCCTGAAGATTTTCACCACCGAGTTTTCTTTCTTCTTCCCGTTCTTTTGGGAGGGACCCAAACTTGGCCAATAACGATAAGGTGGCTTTCTGATCAGAAGGCAAAAATGGTTATCCTTCCATGAAGATCCAAAGCAGTTTAACTTTCATCCTGGCCCATGAAGTGAGCTTGCAATTCCGTGGCCTCAGTCACGTTTCGAAGATGAAACTCATTCTGGGAGAAGCACCAAAAAAATTAACCTTCCTTCAAAATGGCCGATCTCTCGTGTCCCATTTTTCACAATCCCCAGCGATGAAGAGACGTTAGCGGTGCTCTCTCCTTCAAAGTCATTTTATTTTATTTTATTTTTTGCAGGAAGCGGAGCGCAAGCAAGCCATGGCTTCCCAGCCCGCTCGATTGCACCCAATTTCTCTCCTCTTTGGCAGATGTAATTTTGTGATAACTTTGGATGAATTTGAGTAAATTCGAGCTGAAAAATTTTGCTTCTTTTTTTTTTTTTAAACGCCGGGAAAATAGGTCATCCCCATCCTATATGCTGCCTGGATTTTGCAAACCTGGTTGATAAAAAGAGTCTCTCCCAGGATGTTAATTTAAAAAAAAATGAAGGGGGAAGATCTTTAAGGCAGACAAGCCCATATATCTCCTCCGTTGCCTTTGTTCTCCTTGGCGTATTTCAAATCGCTCAGGCTGAAATTGGCAAGAATTAATAGAATAGAATAGAATAGAATAGAATAGAATAGAATAGAATAGAATAGAATAGAATAGAATAGAATAGAATAGAATAGAATAGAATAGAATAGAATAGAATGAGCTGGAAGTGAATAATAGTGTAGGAAGGGACCTTGGAGGTCTTCTAGTCCAACCCCCAGCTTAGGCAGGAAACCCTCCACCACTTCAGACAAATGGTTATCCAACATCTTCTTAAAAACTTCCAGTGTTGGAGCATTTACAACTTCTGGAGGCAAGTAGTTCCACTGATTAATTGTTCTCACTGTCAGGAAATTTCTCCTTAGTTCTAAGTTGCTTCTCTCCTTAATGAGTTTCTACCCATTCCTTTTTTTTAATTTTTTTTATTTTTTTTTTATTTTTTTATTTTTTTATTTATTTATTTATTTATTGGTTCAATTTATATGCCGTCCTCCTCCGAAGATGCAGGACAGCTTACAATGCGCTTATAGCAATAGCCTTCATTCTTTTGTATATACCTGCTTATTAGGGTTTTTTGGGGCCCCCATAAACGGTGTTTCTACAAAGTCAGCTTACTGCCCCCACAATCCGGGTCCTCAATTTACCTACCTTGGAAGGATGGAAGGCTGAGTCAACCTTGAGCCTGGTGAGATTTGAACTTGCACTAATTGCAGCAACTAATTGCTACATAACAGCACTTAGTCTGCTGCACCACCAAGGCTTCTTGTCCTGCCTTCAGGGGCTTTGGAGAAGAGCTTGACTCCCTCTTCTTTGGGGCAGCCCCTGAGATATTGGAAGACCGCTATCATGTCTCCCCTGGTCCCTCTTTTCATTAAACTAGAGATACCCAGTTCCTGTAATTGTTCTTCATATGTTTTAGCCTCCTGGCCTTTGATCATCTTTGTTGCTCTTCTCTGCACTCTTTCTAGAGTCTCAACATCTTTTTTTACATTGTGGCGGCCAAAACTGGATGCCGTATTCCAAGTGTGGCCTTACCAAGGCCTTATAAAGTGGTATTAACACTTCACGTGATCTTGATTCTATCCCTCTTTATGCAGCCTAGAACTGTGTTGGCTTTTTTTGGCAAAGAGTTTCATTTGTGTTTGAGCCAAATGATTTGGCTCAGACAGTTGAGTGGGATGATAGCTTTGTTTATTTTGCTTATTTTTAAATCTCTCCTTCTTTTCGTCAGGTTTAGAAGAGACGTGCCCAATCGATGCAGCACGCATTTCGATGCCGTGGCTCAAATCCGCGGAGAGGTTTTCTTTTTCCGAGGTGAGCGGATGTCAGAAATACAGGGAATGTGCTCGACTTACAACCGTTCTAGGTGATATGATCAGTGCTAGAAGGGAATGGTGCTTCTGGAATGGAGAGGAGGAGGAGGAGGAATAATAGGATTATTGTGGAGTCCTTGATGCTCCCTGATCTTAGTGATTTCCTTGCGAGCGTTTCATGACCAAGTAGGTTACATCATCAGTACTCAAGTAAACCTTGCTCCCTTCTAGCATTGATGATGTTGCCTAGTTGGGTCATGAAACGTTTGCAAGAAAATCACCAAGCTCAGAGAATATCTGGGACACACACACACACATAGCAGAAATGAGGAATGTTCAACCTCTGCCAAATTCAGTACCCCGCTGTTTCAGCCTTGTAATCTTTCTTCCTGCAAATTCCTCCCCTGGTTAATCTCGACCAAGTTCCACCTTTTTGAAGGGCATCAAGCAGGAAATTTCTCATCCCGGTTTAGAGCTGCCACAAAGCGTTGGTATGCGAAGCCCGTGCCAGTCTCCCATCTCTGCATCACTCATGGCATCCTTCCATCCTGTCAAATTAACTTCTGGAGCGCTTTGAACTTCTAAAATATCGTTTAGGAGAAGAAGCCACTTAAAATCAATGGCGTTTTCTCCCAAAGATGTCGGAAACGAAATGGCGGGCCTTACCCCCAACGGCGCGGTAAAAAGCCTCATTACCGATGCAAAGAAGATGCTGACTGAATCGCATCGAATTGCTCATAAAGATGCAAACGGGCCACATTGGATTCCCCGGGTTTCTTCCATCTTCCCATCTTTCCTCCGATTCCCCTTTTAGCCGTTACGAAAGGATTTATAGATCCCCCCCCTTCTTGAGGATGGGGTGTTATTCCCGCGTAGATCAATGTCAAATAGAGGAAAGAAGGAGCAAAGTGAGATGAATTTGTAGAATGGTAATTCTTTTTTTTATTATTATTATTTTAAACTGAGCTATTCTGCAGATGTTTCGGGGGGTTAAAAGTTCTGCCTTGTTCTCCTTTGTTTTTCAGCCTGGGTTTAATGTCCCTCAAGAGTGTAAATACAATGTCACCAGCTGCTAAAATGTAGAAAGCCAATTATCTCCTGAATATGTATATGGAGAAGGGTGGGCTACCTTGACGCACACACACACACACACACACACACACACACACACACACACATATATGGTGAGATTTTTTTTTTTATTAGATTTATATGCCGCCCTTCTCCGGAGACTCAGGACGGCTTACAATGCGTTAAGCAATAGCCTTCACACTTTTGTATATTTTATACAAAGTCAGCTTATTGTCCCCCCAAACTGGGTCCTCAATTGACCTACCTTAGAAAGGATGGAAGGCTGAGTCAACCTTGAGCCTGGGGAGATTCGAACTTACAGTAATTGCAGACAGCTGAATGTTAATATCAGGCTTTTGGTCTGTTGAGCTATCCAGGCTCAACAGACTAAAAGAGATTTGGGCTCTGCCTTTGAGATACCAGAAATTTTTCAAACATGTCGTCCCCTGAGCTACCCAAATCTCTACAGCATGAAGGAACAGATTTAATCCTTTCTTGCTACCTTTTTAGTTTAGTCCAGAATCAGAATCGAGCTGGAAGGGACCTTGGAGGTCTTCTAGTCCAGCCCCCCACTCAAGCAGGAGAACCTATAATATTTCAGATAAGTGACTGTCTAGACTCTTCTTAAAAGCCTCCAGTGATGAAGCACCTGCAACTTCTGAAGGCAACTTCTAAATTCCACTGGTTGATTGTTCTCACTGTCAGGAAGTTTCTCCTTAATTCCAGGTTGCTTCTCCCTTTGATTAGTTTTCATCCTTTGTTTCTTGTCCTGCCGTCTGTTGCCTTGGAAAATAATTTGACCCCCGTCTTCTTTGTGGCAGCCCCTCAAATATTGGAATACTGCTATCATGTCTCCCCTAGTCCTTTTTTTCTCTAGACTAGCCAAACCCAATTCCTGCAACTGTTCTTCATAGGTTTTGGTCTCCGGGCCTTTAATCAAGTTAGTTGCCCTTCTTTGCACTTTTTCCAAAGCCTCAACATCTTTTTTGTAATGTGGTGACCAAAACTGGATGCAATATTCCAGGTGTGGCCTTACCTGTCACTGCGTTTTTATATTTACCAGCAGAGCTATTATTTCTGAACTGTCAGACTTACCGTAGTTTGCCAAGTTTTCTTATCAGCATCTACTGCGCATGTACACATTCTTTTCCTTTTCTTCCAAGAAAAAAAAACTTTTCCTTTGTTCTCCAGCCAGCTAAGGTCAGGCTGGGGAATCTTTGCCAACATGTAATCTAATTTAGATAGTGAGATGTCTTTATTTTCTCACAATAAATATGAGTTTAATTAGAAGATGTATTCCGGTTTTATTGATCAAAGTATACAGAAGGATAAAAGTCACGATCCAACTCAAAATGAGGGCAATTACCCCACGCAAGGTAATGGGGCTGATTGCCTCTCTGACATTACCAAGGCTTTATAAAAGTACTTTGGCAACCTTAAGATGGATGGACCTCAACTCCCAGAATTCCCCAGGGTCTGGCTTCTCTAGATAAGACTCTATGGTTGCTGGAGCTCCGTGGGTTAGTTTAACCAAAGGTTTAAGCCGATGTTTCTCTTTTTTTCTTAAACAAACGAACTTACTAACAAACAATACATCCTTAAACATTCAGTGTTACATCTGAGTACATATTTTGTGTCTTCTACTCCCTCCTCCATCATTTTCACATTGTACTTCTATCATACCTTTATATTTTCATTTAGATTGTTACATCATTCTTCCCAAATTTCTTACGTTTATATTAATTCATCAATTATCTAAAATTTTTATATATATATCTCTTCTCTAACCATTGATATAATTGCCCCCATACTTTAAAATACTCCGATTCTTCCTTTTCTTGAATTACCAATGTTAATCTATTCATTTCTGCACATTCCAATATTTTCATAATTACTTCTCCCTCTAAAGGGATTTTTTCTGCTTTCCAATTTTGCGCAAATACAATTCTTGCTGCAGTTACAATACGTATAATCAAATAAGTATTCTCTTTACTATATTTCTCTGGTAAGATACCCAATAGGAACAGTCAGGTTTTAGATCAATATGTTGTTGTATCATTTCCTCTAGCCATGTTCTAATTTTAATCCAGTAATTCCTCACTTGTGGACACGTCCACCACATATGATAATACAATCCTGGTATTGATGGCATTTCCAGCATTTAGCTCAACCTTGGCAACTTCAATTCCCAGAATTCCCCAACCCTCCACAGCCATTGTAATTGGTTGGGGAATTCTGGGAGTTGGAAGTCCACCCATCTTAAAAGTTTCCCAGGTTGGGCAATCCTGGTCTAATGACTTCTGGAGAGGAGAGACATGTCTAGTGGCATGCTAAATCCTCACTTCTGGTTGCCTTGTGAATAGGTTGTTGTTACTAATTAGAGTTTCTCCATCTAGGCAAGTATTTTTGGAGACTGACTCGCAACAAGCACCTGGTGTCCCTTCAGCCAGCTCAGATCCATCGTTTCTGGAAGGGGTTGCCTCTCAACTTGGATAGTGTGGATGCGGTATATGAGAGGACCCACGACCATAAGATAGTCTTCTTCAAAGGTAGAAGGGAACATCTCCCATGCTTTTCAGGGGTGGGATTCAAAAGTTTTAGCCACGTTTCTCTGCCGGGTTATTGGGTGGGTGTGGCCATGGTGGGTGTGGCCTACTCAGCCTCCAGCACCATGGCAGGGGGGGGTCGTTTTTGCCCTCCCTAGGCTCTGGAGGCTTTTCTCAAGCCTCCGGGAGGGGAAAAACGGCCTCCCCCGGACTCCGGAGACCCTCTCAAGGCCAGAAACAGATCCATTCTCAAACTTCCGTAAGTTTCAGGGGGCCTGTTTTTCACCCTCCCCAGGCTCTGGAGGCTTTCCTCAAGCCTCCAGGACAGTGAAAATGGCTTCCTCCAGGCTCCAGAGGCTGGAAACGGGCCTGTTTACGGACTTACCGGAACTTCTGGGAGGCCCATTTTTTGCCCTCCCAGAGCCTCCATGCAAACCCTGAACTTACCTGGCATCCAAAACAGGCCACATGGAGGCTCCTGGGAGGGGAGGGGAGGGGATGAGTGGGCTGGGCCAGCCAATCCTTGCAACTACCAGTTCGGTGAGCCAGATGTAAAATTAACATCCGCTTCCCCTGAACCAATCCGAACTGGCTGAATCCCACCCCTGATGCTTTTCCTTCGTGACTCTCCTTTCCCCAAACGTTTGGTTTCCCCACTGTGATGAAAAGTTTGTTTCATTCCTTATTGGAGATTCATGTTGAAGGTTGTTTTCATTTTCTTAATGCCGTGTGAGCTGATGCCATCATTGATTTATGGACCATTTTGGGCCAGGTTGGCCCTGTGGGAAGCTACCGCCCTTCTAGAAAAATGAAATATTTTGAGAAATATTTTTTTTAAAAAAGGCAGGATAAAATATTTCCCCTAAAAGAGAAATAAAAATCTTAAGGGAGACAGAAACTCAGAGCCCCAGCTCCCTGTCGTCCCCCCCCCCAAAGCAGATATTGAGCTGGGACAGCTTTAGAAATGCAGATTTGGTAATCCATTACTTCCTGCAGCAAGATCAGGCTAGGATTAGCCTTCAGCTGCCATAGGAATTGCCCAATAATCCCTTTCATTTCATCAGCCAAACTTCAACCAAGCTTGGCTCAGACAAACTACAAAGTTAGCTATGACCCCCTACAACAGCCAACAGAATACATGTTCTTGCACAGGAACAGAAAAGCTCAAGTGCAAAGTCCAAGAGAAGGTATAAATACTGTATTTTTTGGAGTAAAAGATGCTCCGGAGTATAAGACGCTCCATAGTTTTTGGGGAGGAAAATAAGAAAAAAAAAATTCTGCCTACCAGTATCCATCAGTATTCATCTGGCTTGCCTCCTGTCACTGTGTGGGAGAGTTGAGGGCTGTTTGGAAACTGAAACAGTATTTGCTGTGTGAGCAACAAGGACACAGCAAGGAGCCTGGGCATGGCTTAGCTCAACTATTCTGTACTAAAGCCGCATGCTGTGCTGAGCTCTGAAACTAAAACTGAAACTGAAACTCCTCTCCTCTGCTTGTGTTTTGCTTGTATTAACTACCACGTTGGAAAACCTGCTTTTGGTATTGTATATTTACTTCATGTGTTATATTATATATAAAGAGAAATTATTGAATCCTGCTGAATCAGTTACTTGTGTGTGCTTTCTGGATGTGATTGCTGCTGCAAATGCCACTACAGCACATTATTGCAGCCTGATTCAGCACAATCAGCTGATTGGCAGGGGGATCGGCCTCCTGGAATACCCTCAATCAGCTGTTCCAGACTGCGGGGATTGCCACAGACCATCGCCACCTCCATGCCTTGGGTTTTCGGCCTCGTGTGACACACCTAAATTTTCACCCTCTTTTACAGGGGTGGGGGGAGTGTGTCTTACACTCTAAAAAATACGGTACCCCTCTCTCTCAACTCCATGTGGTCAGCCGCACTAAGACCATGTGCTTGATGGTTCTGCTTCATTAAACCATCTTTCCAATCAGCCTCCATGTTTCCAGTCTCTTTCTCCCTGCTTGGAACTGAACCAGATGGATATTACTTCCAACAGCCCAAAGGAGGGAGAAGTAATTGCTTACTTACCTCTTTCTTCTCCCCAGGAGACCGATATTGGGTGTTCAAAGACAACAACGTTGAAGAAGGCTACCCTCGGCTCATCTCGGATTTTGGCTTGCCCCCAGGAGGCATCGACGCAGCTTTTTCCTGGGCTCAGAACGACAGGACCTATTTCTTCAAAGACAATCTCTACTGGTGCTACGATGACCACCAGCAGAGAATGGATGCAGGTTATCCTTTAGAAAGCACGCTGTGGAAAGGAATTCCCAGCCAGCTGGACGATGCCACGCACTGGTCAGATGGTGAGTTTGGACCTTCAGAGAGCTACTTTTGAGACAACTTTTGCTGGACGTAAGGGGAATGCTGTGGCGAATTGTCCCGCAGTGAGTTTTCCATGATGAATTGGCCGCGTTGAGTTGGCTGTGGCAAGTTGTCCCATGACGTGTTGGCCATGATGAATTGGCTGTGTGTCAGGGTTCCGACTGATGCCCTAATTCCGTGATGGCGAACCTATGGCACGTGTGCCAGAGGTGGCACGTGGAGCCATATCGGTGGGCACACGAGCTCAGCTCCAGCGCACATACATGCACCGGCCAACTGATTTCCGGGTCTTCTGGGCCTACCAGAAGTCAGGAAACGGCCATTTCTAGCCTCCGGAGGGCCTCCAGGGTGGGTAGGGAAGGCTTTTTTTGCCCTCCCCAGACTTCTAGAAAGGCTATGGAGCCTGGGGAGAGCGAAAAACTGGCCCACCGGGCCCACAGTGCCAAAAGCAGGGAGAGCCCGAGGGGGTGCACACACATGCGCAGTGGTGCCCATAGAATTATGGGTGTGGGCTCACACAAGCCTGACCCCCCCATGCGACCCCCACTTTTGGCACGCGAAAGCAAAAAAGTTAGCCATCACTGCCCTAATTAAATCATGAGCCTCAAGCCAATCTTCAAAAGAAATCCAGTTATTTATTAGGAGCTTCATGTTGGAACGGACCAAGTGAAGCCACCTCACTTAATTCACATCCTGGCTCTGACCCTGTTTCCCCCCTCCCCCCCCCCAAAGGTGTGTCATCAGTCACATTCTCCAATGAAGCAATTTCACGGGTCGTAGGGATCTCTCCCTCCGGCCACTGTGGGTCTGCATGGATATGACCTTAACATGGCTGGCTGGAATGTGCTTCATTTTGACTGTTCCTCAATGCAGCTGCAATGTTCGATTCCCCATCCCCCTGTCTATGGCAACTCGGGAGCAGGTCAGGAATGCTTTACGAGTTGACACCACGTTGGCCACATTGAGTTGACTGTGGTGAATTGTCCCACAGTGAATTGGCCATGATAAATTGGCCGTGTTGAGTTGTCCGTGTTGAGTTAACTGTGGCAAACTGTCCCGTGGCGAGTTGGCCATGATGAATTGGCCGCATTGATTTGGTTGTGGTGAGTTGTCCCGTAGCGAGTTGGCCATGATGAATTGGCCGTGTTCAGTTGGCTGTAGCGAATTGTCCCGCGGCAAGTTGGCCGTGATGAATTGGCCATGTTGAATTGTCCATGTTGAGTTGACTGTGGCAAACTGTCCCACAGTGAGTTGGCCGTGATGAATTGGCCACGTTCAGTTGGCTGTAGCGAATTGTCCTGCGGCAAGTTGACCATGATGAATTGGCCGTATTGAGTTGGCTGTGTTGAGTTGTCCATGTTGAAATGACTGTGGCAAACTGTCCCACGGTGAGTTGGCTGTGATGAATTGGCTGTGTTGGCCTTGTTGAGTTGGCCATGGCAAACTGTCCCATTCCATGTCTGGACATCAACTTTTCTTTCTGTCTCTCTTTTTCCAGGGGCCACCTACTTTTTCAAGGGCAAGGAGTATTGGAAAGTTACGGACAGCAATCTGCAGGCCGAATCAGGCTATCCCCGCTCAATTGCGAAAGACTGGCTGGTGTGCAGTGACATGCAGGCTGATGCGCCAGAACCAGCCGAGCGCTCCAGGACCAGGGGCCGCTCCAAGCAGGGATATCATGATGAAAGCCGATCGGAAAGCGAAGTCTGCTCCTGCACCTCGTCTTCCTCCAACCTGCCACCCTGCACCTCCCTCAGACTCTGCGGCAGCCTGGTCTTGGTCACTCTTTGGACAACGGTGTTAGTGCACGGACCTCTATGACCGACGGGGTTGCTTTGGACTGCAGCAATTCAGGGGTTGCCAACGAACGCTGGGGGTGGAACCAGACCCTGGTCTCCCCCGACGCAGCGGTGTTCAGAAAGCAACATCTAAACATTCCTAGCAATGTGATGTGGAATTAATTTCAAATTCTCCATGAGAAGCAAAAGAGCATTTTTAATTATCATGATGATTATTATTGTTGTTCTGATTTCCTTCGGTTGGCTGAGGTGGGTTTACGGTTCTCTTTTTATTTTATTTTATTTTAAGTTAACTTGCTTTTCACGCCAGATTTTGCAGGTTTCTCACTTCCTCCGGTCTCCTCTTTTCCCAGCATACAAACCTATGAATAAAGTTTTTGACCTGCCACATAATCATCATATTCCCACAGGGTTATTTACTCTCTTTTGCTCAGGGTATTTAAAATACACCACCACCCCTGCCCATCTTCTTGCAAAAACAAAGTGGGGGGGGGAATCAACCTTTAATTTCAGTGTTGGTCAAGGTGGAACCTCTGAGAATTTAGTCCTCAGGGAATTGGGGAAAGTTGCAGGGGCGTGATTGCAGTTTGTCTTCGAATTACGACCGCAAATATGTCCAAAAGGTCCGTTGTTAAGCAAGGCCCTTGCTAAGTCAGTTTTGGCCCCATTTTACAATATGTATCTGACATCATTGTTAAGTCAACCGGGCGACCATGAGGTGAATCTGCAAAGGTGACCTTGTCTTGTCGGGAGCTGGCTGCGAAGGTCACAAAAGGCGATCACATGCCCCCGGGACACTGCAACTGTCATAAGTACATGCCAGTTGCCAAGCACCTGAATTTTGATCATAGAAGAGAGGAGAAGAGAGGAGAGGAGAGGAAAGAGAATGGAATAGAGTAGAGTAGAGTAGAGTACAGTAGAGTAGAGTAGAGTAGAGTAGAGTAGAGTAGAGTAGAGTAGAGTAGAGGAGAGGAGAGGAGAGGAGAGGAGAGGAGAGGAGAGGAGAGGAGAGGAGAGGAGAGGAGAAGAGAAGAGAAGAGAAGAGAAGAGAAGAGAAGAGAAGAGAAGAGAAGAGAAGAGAAGAGAAGAGAGAATGGAACAGTGTAGAGTAGAAGAGTAGAGAAGAAGAGAAGAGAAGAGAGAATGGAACAGAGGAGAGGAGGAGAGGAGAGGAAAGAGAATGGAACAGAGGAGAGGAGAGGAGAAGAGAAGAGAGAATGGAACAGAGGAGAGGAGGAGAGGAGAGGAAAGAGAATGGAATAGAGGAGAGGAGAAGAGAGAATGGAACAGTGTAGAGTAGAAGAGGAGAGGAGAGGAGAGGAGAAGAGAAGAGAAGAGAGAAGAGAAGAGAAGAGAAGAGAAGAGAAGAGAAGAGAAGAGAAGAGAAGAGAAGAGGAGAAGAGAGAATGGAACAGAGGAGAGGAGGAGAGGAGAGGAAAGAGAATGGAATAGAGAGGAGAGGAGAGGAGAGGAGAGGAGAGGAGAGGAGAGGAGAGGAGAGGAGAGGAGAGGAGAAGAGAAGAAGAGAAAATGGAACAGTAGAGGAGAAGAGATGAGAGGAGACGAGACGAGGGGAGAGGAGAGGAAAGAGAATGGAATAGAGTAGAAGAGAAGAGAGAGAAGAGAAAAGAAGAGAAGAGAAGAGAAGAGAAGAGCCTGTGTAGCGTAGGGGGCTAATGCCTCCTACTAAAGGCAGCAATTAACACCAGCTGCCTGTTATTTCTGTGAGTTCAATCCCAGGCAGGCTCAAGGTCGACTCAGCCTTCCATCCTTTCTAAGGTGGGTAAATTGAGGACCCAGTTTGTTGGGGGCAATAAGCTGACTTTGTATAAATATACAGAAGTATGAAGGCTATTGTTTAACACATTGTAAGCCGACCTGAGTCTTCGGAGAAGGGCGGCATATAAATCAAATTTAAAAAAAAAAAAGAGAGAGAGAATGGAACAGAGTAGAGTAGAAGAGAGGAGAGAGGAGAGAGAATGGAATAGAGTAGAGCAGAAGAGAAGAGAAGGAAGGGAAGGGAAGGGAAGGGAAGAGAGAATGGAACAGAGTAGAGTAGAAGAGTAGAGAAGAAGAGAAGAGAGAATGGAATAGTGATGTAATAGAATATAGAATAGAATAGAATAGAATAGAATAGAATAGAATAGAATAGAATAGAATAGAATAGAATAATAACTGTATTGTCACTTGAATGCACACTAATCGGCATACAATAAAGTGATATTGCATACAGTTCTCAAAGGGTCTCCATCTCCAATATAGACAACACAATATAACAGAATAAATAAATGAATACAGATAAATAGAGAATTATACATATACCCACATATATTATTACATCATGTAAGTGTGAAAAACGATCCTAAGCCATCGTTTTTCAAAGCCGTTCTAACTTCGACCACTAAATGAATGGTTGTAAGTTAAGGACTGGTAGTTCTTAGAATACTTTGCTTAGTGACCCTTCAAAGTTACAACGGCGCTGAACAAGGCAACTTAGGACCGTTTTTCACACTTTACGACTGTTGTAGTATCCCCAGGAACATGTAGATCAAACTTCAGGCGCTTGGCAACTGACCCATATTTATGACGGTCCCGGCATCCCGGGTTCTTATGATCCTCTTTTGCGACAAGCAAAGTCAATGGGGCAGCCAGATTCCCTTAAGAACTGCGGCAAGAAAAGTCGTAAAATGGGGCAAACCCCCCCCCCACTTAACAAATCTCACTTAGCAACCTAAATATTGGGCTCAATTGTGGACGTAAGTCGAGGATTTACCTGCATAGCCTAATTATGATTTTAAAAGAGGGAAAAAGAACCTCATGCATTGCCAGATGAGGGCAGCAGAGATTATTAAATTTGGCAGAAGGAAGCCAGGGCTTTAGAAACCGAAGTAGTTTTTGCAACAAGGACTCAGTCCAGGGTATTCACTGCAATGCTGGGGTTGCATGGCTGTGGAAAAAAAAAATGGATTTTGCATCAAAAGTCTTAAAACGCCACTAAGGAGTGTCATTTGTCATCGGAATTAGGATTGTCATCCTAATTTCAACCAGCTCCAGGAATTTATAAAAAAACCTGAACTGCTCGAGCGGGATCGCACAAAAAGTTGATTTTCGTGTTATTATTATTATTATTATTATTATTATTTATTAATTAATTAAATTTATATACCGCCCTTCTCCCTTCTATATTGTAGGGATGTAGAATAAAATAGAATAACAGAGTTGGAAGGGACCTTGGAGGTCTTCTAGTCCAACCCCCTGCCCAGGCAGGAAACCCTACCCCACTTCAGACAAATGGTTACCCAACATCTTCTTAGAAATTTCCAGTGTTGGAGCATTCACAACTTCTGAAGGCAAGCAGTTCCACTGATTAAATGTTCTAACTGTCAGGAAATTCCTCCTTAGTTCTAAGTTGCTTCTCTCCTTGATGAGTTTCCGTCCATTGGTTCTCATCCTGCTTTTGAGTGCTTTGGAAAATAAGATTAGATTCAGAGTTGGAAGGGATCTTGTAGGTCATCTAGTCCAACCCCCCACCCAAGCAGGAAACCCTACACCATTTCTAACAGATGGCAGTCCAATCTCTTCTTGAAAGCCTCCAATGATGAAGCTCCCACAACTTTTGAAGGCAACTTCTGTTCCATCGGTTGATTGTTCTCCCTTTCAGGAAATTTCTCCTTATTTCTAGGTTGCTTCTCTTCTTGACAAGTTTCCACCCATTGCTTCTTGTCCTGCCCTCAGGTGCTTTGGAGAATAGTTTGACTCCCCCTTCTTTGGGGCAGCCCCTGAGATATGGGTAGACTGCTATCATGTCTCCCCTAGTCCTTCTTTTCACTAAACTAGACATACCCAGTTCCTGCAACCTACAGTACTCTGTGTAATCCTACTATGTTTTTATTATTTGCATAAAAACATGCTGTGGGGATTCCTAACAAGAAGAAAGCAAAAACTGAGCCGGGTGGCTCAGCAGACTAAAGCATTGTGATTAACACCAGCTGTCTGCAATTACTGAAAGTTCGAATCTCACCAGGCTCAAGGTTGACTCAGCCTTCCATCCTTTCTAAGGTAGGTAAATTGAGGACCCAGTTTGGGGGGGGCAATAAGCTGACTTTGTATAAATATACAAAAGTATGAAGGCTATTGCTTAACGCATTGTAAACCGCCCTGAGTCTCCAGAGAAGGGCGGCATATAAATCAATCTTTTTTAAAAAAATGGAGAATGGGAGTTCCAACTGCAGAGACAGGAAACTTTCTGGAAATTGCGGCTTTTGAAAAGAAACGTATCTTGGTTGAAGTCTGCAGAGATTGTCAGTCATCCATGTCATGGTGGTCCTAAAGGTGCTTTTTCACAAGAGGCATAACTGGACTTTCTTGGTTTTTCTTCTGAAGACGTTTCGCTTCTTCTCCAAGAAGCTTCTTCAGTTCTGACAGGATGGTGAGGAATGGAAGGATTGATACTCCTTGCAGACAGCTGGTCATTTGCATCCTTTGAGAGGGTCGTTGAGGCCACTTGGGAGGTTTATCTGTGTCCTCAGCATCACCTGAGTGGTGCAAATGGTTCCTGTAGTCTGCAGTTTTTCCCTCTGGAAATCCACTCCTACTCCCACACCATCCCAAATTGTATAGCTCAGGGGTCAGCAACCCGCAGCTCTGGAGCCGCATGTGGCTCTTTCATCCCTCTGCTGCAGTTCCCTGTTGCTGATCAACTCCACAAATGATAGGGCTTTCGGTTAGGACAGATAGAGGAAAAAGGACGCCATGCTAGGAAGAGACTCTATGGTGGGGGAACTGGACTTCCGGTCAGCTCCATAATTGAACGGGGGCTTCCGGTTAGGACCTTTGTGGCTCTTTGAGGGTTTAAGGTTGCCGACCACTGGTATAACTAAATGTCTGTAGAGATTCTCAGTCATCCTGGATGACCAGGTCATGGACAACTATGGACCAAAGACCTGAATGACTGAGAATATAAATCCTTCCCTTCCCCACTATCCGGTCAGAGCTGAAGAAGCATTCTTTTTTAATTTTTAAAAGTTGTAAACTTTATTAAAACACATATAAAACATCTATAAAAACACTTACATTTACACAACAAACAACATGTAAATAAGTTAATCTTTGAAGCATTTGTTTCGTATTGGTCTTTCAGTTAATACAATTATACTAATTCCCCTTAATCTTAACCTAGTAGTTTTCCTTTTCTATTTTCCCCTCCCCTCTCTATTAATTCCCTAAGAGTTCCCCCCTTAGTAATTGAAATAAATTATACCTTTGTTTTCAGGTTTCCCTCTACAAATTTATCTGCCTGTAGGAAGTTATTCGTACGCATATTTACATTTCTATTTTATCCTTCTTCTAATTATATTTCTTCAATAGTGGTGTTATACCATTGGTACCATTTATACCATACTTTGTAGTACTCTGTCTCTTCTTTTTCCTTTAGCTCTTTTCTTAGCCTGTCCATTTTTTAAAAATTTGATTTATATGCCGCCCTTCTCCGGAGACTCAGGGCGACTTACAATGCGTTAAGCAATAGCCTTCACACTTTTGTATATTTATACAAAGTCAGCTTATTGCCCCCACAAACTGGGTCCTCAATTTACCCGTCTTAGAAAGGATGGAAGGCTGAGTCGACCTTGAGCCTGGCTAGGATTGAATTTGCAGAAATTGCAGGCAGCTGGATCTTAATTGCTGCCTTTAGTAGGAGGCATTAGCCCCCTATGCTACTTCCAATATAGCAGTCTTCCAATATCTCAGGGGCTGCCACAAAAAAGAGAGAGTCAAGCTATTCTTCAAAGCACCTGAGGGCAGGATAAGAAACAATGGATGGAACCTAACCAAGGAGAGAAGCAACCTGGAATTGAGGAAAAACTTCCTAACAGCGAGGACAATTAACCAGTGGAACAGCTGGCCTCCAGAAATTGTGGGCGTTCCATCACTGGAGGTTTTAAAGAAGAGTCTAGATGGTCACTTATCTGACATAGTATAAGTTCTCCTGCTTGAGCAGGGGGCTGGACTAGAAGATCTCCAAGGCCCCTTCCAGATTCTATTCTATTCTATTCTATTCTATTCTATTCTATTCTATTCTATTCTATTCTATTCTATTCTATTCTATTCCATTCCATTCCATTCCACTCCACTCCACTCCACTCCACTCCACTCCATTCCATTCCATTCCATTCCATTCTACTCTATTCTATTCTATTCCATTCCATTCCATTCCATTCCATTCCATTCCATTCCATTCCATTCTATTCTACTCTACTCTATTCTATTCTATTCCATTCCATTCCATTCCACTCCACTCCACTCTATATTCCCTATTCTGTTCTGTTCTGTTCTGTTCTGTTCTATTCTTCTATTCTATTCTCTTTTATTCTCTTTTATTCTATTCTATTCTATTATTTTATTTTATTCCTTATCCTATTCTATTCTCCTTCCTTCTTCCTTTCTCCTCCCTATTCTATTCTATTCTATTCTATTCTATTCTATTCTATTCTATTCTATTCTATTCTATTCTATTCTATTCTATTCCATTCCATTCCATTCCATTCCATTCCATTCCATTCCATTCCATTCCCTTTCCATTATTCTATTCTATTCTATTCTATTCTATTCTATTCTATTCTATTCTATTCTATTCTATTCTATTCTATTCTATTCTATTCTATTCTATTCTATTCTATTCATTCCATTCCATTCCATTCCATTCCATATTCTATTCTATTCTATTCTATTCTATTCTATTCTATTCTATTCTATTCTATTCTATTCTATTCTATTCTATTCTATTCTATTCTATTCTATTCTATTCCATTCCATTCCATTCCATTCCATTCCATTCCATTCCATATTCTATTCTATTCTATTCTATTCTATTCTATTCTATTCTATTCTATTCTATTCTATTCTATTCTACTCTACTCTACTCTACTCTACTCTACTCTACTCTACTCTACTCTACTCTACTCTACTCTACTCTACTCTACTCTATTCTATTCTATTCTATTCTATTCTATTCTATTCTATTCTATTCCATTCTAGAACCAACCTGGAATGAAGGAGAAATTTCCTAACGGCAAGAACAATCAACCAATGGAACAGATTGCCTTCAGGATTTGTGGGTGCCCCATCACTGGAGGCTTCCAAGAAGAGACTGGGCATCTATTTTTCTGTAATGGCATAGACCAAGAGTCAGCAACCTGCGGCTCTGGAGCCGCATGTGGCTCTTTCACCTCTCTGCTGCAGCTCCCTGCCTCTCAAAATACATGTCACGGCCGCCAATGTGAAACACCTGCCGGCACGCGATTTATTGAGCCTTTCAACCCCCGGTAGGCCAACCATGGATAAATCCAAGCAAAGAAAAGTTTCAGAAGAAAACAGAACGTTTAATTCAACTACCTAGGCTAGTTTTGTGGCCGCTCAAGAAATAATCAGGTACGGGAAGGATTTTGTGGCTCCCGGTGTTTTCTTTTGTGGCTCTCGGTGGGAAACGGGTCCAAATGAGTCTTTGAGTGTTTAAGGTTGCAGACCCCTGGCACAGACTCTCCTGCTCATGCAGGGAGTTGGATTAGATGACCTCCGAGGTCCCTTCCAATGCTGTTATTCTATGAGCTAATTTAGTGCAACCTGCAAGGTTAGGTTAATGCCACCTTCTCAGGACAGAAATGGTAGTGTTGGCACCTTGCCTTGGATTCTTGACCCAAAATGGTTGGATTATCCCAAATTTGATCCTTCCTAGCTTGGTGGGAGGTGGAATCTCTCCCCTCTCTACATTCTAGGGAGGTGGAATCTCTCCCCTCCCTACAGTACTTTCTTTCTTTCTTTACCTGCGTCTTTGATAACACGCTGAATGCAGACATTAGTTCCACCTGCTGATAAGGATCTTGGCAGTTAACTGTAGGACAATAAAAAACAAACTGGAAATTAATGGCTGGCACAGAGATGGTTCAGACACCTAGTTTGTTGATATGGACCATTGCCAGCTCAACAGCTTTGCTGATAGCCAACCAAATCAGTCTGGACAGGTAAAATGAGCAGTAAAATGTGTTACAAGGGCATAACTTAGGAAATCCGAGGAGGGAACTGCAATGATCTCCGGTAGGTATTTGATGTTGGGTTGGGACTGAGGACGTTGTCCTTCAGCTTCCTTCCTTGGTTCCTATCTGTGAAAGTCCTACCTGAAGGTAGGACAAGAAGCCATGGGTGGAAACTAATCAAGGAGAGAAGCAACTTAGAACTGAGGAGGAATTTCCTGACAGGGAGAACAACTAAGAGAGAGAGAGAGGGAGAGAGGGAGAGAGAGAGAGAGAAAGAGAGAGAGAGAGAGAGTCAGGTTTAAGGTGCAACCACCACCTTGCTTAGCATGAAAATTCTGCTCGTAAATTGTGGACAACCTGTAATGAAAAACCATGATAACTTTAGAGTAGAGTAGAGTAGAGTAGAGTAGAGTAGAGTAGAGTAGAGTAGAGTAGAGTAGAGTAGAGTAGAGTAGAGTAGAGTAGAGTAGAGTAGAGTAGGACAGGACAGAACAGAACAGAACAGAACAGAACAGAACAGAACAGAACAGAATAGAATAGAATAGAATAACAGAGGTGGAAGGGACCTTGGAGGTCTTCTACACCACAACCCCCTGTGCCACTTCAGACAAATGGTTATCCAACATCTTCTTAAAAACTTCCAGTGTTGGAGCATTCACAACTTCTGGAGGCAAGTTGTTCCCCTGATTAATTGTTCTGTCAGGAAATTCCTCCTTAGTTCTAAGTTGCTTCTCTCCTGGATGAATTTCCACCTGTTGCTTCTTGTCCTGCCTTCAGGTGCTTTGGAGAAGAGCTTGACTCCCTCTTCTTTGGGGCAGCCCCTGAGATATTGGAAGACTGCTATCATGTCTCCCCTGCTCCTTCTCTTCATTAAACTAGACATACCCAGTTCCTGTAATCGTTCTTTGTATGTTTTAGCCTCCAGGCCTTTGATCATCTTAGATTGATTCAGAGTAACAGAATTGGAATGGGCCTAGCTTAAGGCAAAGTATGAGTTCAATCACAGATTCTTTAACTGACCTGTATAGATTCCTAAACCTGTCTATGGAGATTCTCCACCATCCAGGTCATGATTGTCCCAAAGATGATTTTTTTCAAGAGGCAAACCGGACTTTCTTGGTTATTTTCCTTGAAAACGTCGTGCTTCTCATCTAAGAAGGTGAACTGAAATCAGAACTCAAGAAGCTTCTTGGATGAAAAGCGAAACGTTTTGAAAGAAAAACCACTTAAATAAAAAGTCCAGTTGCTTTTTGGGAAAGAACCTTTGAGATCCCTAAACCTGGTTCACCATTTGGAAAGATATTTGTGTTCTATAGTTGTTTTGTACAGGTGGAATGAAAAGGCTGTTGTGGATCGCAGAGCTGGCAGCAGATTTGGACAGTGAGGAGGTTGGGAAGGAACGTGGGCCAGTCCTGGAGTCTGGGGAAGGCTCGGACGAGGGCTCTGCGTCTGAGGCAGAGAGGGGGCCAGGGCCATCTGGGAGTTCTTTGCTGCCTCCAGAGTCTGATATCAGCGAGGCAGAAGAACAGCAGGAGCCTGTTCCTAGTGTGTGCATGTCCAGAGCTGCCAGAAGACAAGAACAATTAAGAAAACAGGTCGACTTGGGAGTAAGGCTTGGAGTTGATTGGCTCCTTCCATAAGATATAAAAGAGGAGTGAACGGGACGTGAGCGTTTGCCGGAAGGAATTAGTTCATTTGGCCGATTCAAGCTTTGATAAGTTCTGTTTGACTCTGTGCCAAGTTTGGCCTTGCCCTGCGTATGGCAATTAGTTCTCTGGCAGCATTCCAAGGGAGATAAATTGGGTGTTTATAAACATTCCCCTGAAAGACTGTTTGAGAAGCCTTTCGGACTGGGAATGACAATAATTCGCAGGCGTATGAATGAAAGAGGTTTGCCGGGACTAAGATTGTGCTGCATACTTTCTAAGGAAGCCTAGATCAGAACAAAAGGGTCTCAGTTTGGTGTTTGATTCAGGAGTGGAAATAGCCGTCTTAGAAACCTACCACGAGACTCCAAAATTGGATTGGAGAAGAAAAGAGAAGACCAGATGGAATTCAGCCAATCAAAGGACATTTTGGAGTGAATGTCAACGATTATGGCAAGCATGAAAGCAGCAAACTGACCAATAGAAGATAATATTTGTAGCTCACGGTTGAATTGTGAAATCCTTGGTGCTCTCTAAGCTGGGTGCTTTTCTACTAGCCCTGATGATGTTACCTAGCTGGGTCATGAAACGTCTGGAAGAAAACAACCCAGCTCAGAGAGCACCAAGGACTCCACAGCAGCGAAGTGAGTTCTCCCTATGGACGTGATCTCATCCTTACTCTATGAAAAAAATTGCTTCCTTTCCTGTATGACGCAGCTGAGCTTCACATGGATATCCTCCCCGGTCATGCTGCAGTAACGTGATCTTGCTGAGACACTTTTACTAATCAAGTTGTGCGACTCTTGCAAATCCCAAGACAGGCCAGGGAAAGGGGGACTGACGTCATACACCTTGGATGGAGGAGAGACAGATCTTGGGTTGCCGCCAACGTCATGGGGAGTGACCGAGAGAATTGGCATCTTCCCGGGATCTCCTTGCGCACCTTTGGAAACTTCTTCTCCAGATGAGAAAAAGAAACAGATGAAGTTGGAAATACGATCCTTAAATTGTTCCGCTTCTGGCAGGGCCCGCTCCAACGGCTCTGTTAACATGACCTTGTTTCAGAGGATGCAAAACAGGTCGAGCGACTCTGGAATAATTGCACGGCAGTGCAGACGAAAGTGGGGAGATAAGTTAAGGAGCCTATCTCGTTCATTCTTTCGGAGGGCCAGTTTTCAGCTCGTTGCCTCCTTGTAGAATGAGCTGGTGGCAGGAGTGGGCTTCAAAAATGTTAGCAATGGGGTTCTCTGCCCCGGTTGCTGGGTGGGCGTGGCCATGGTGGGCGTGGCCTAGTTGACCTCCTGCACCATGGCAGCGGGGTGTGTGTGCATTTTTGCTCTCCCCGGGCTCTGGCGGTTTTCTCCGGGAGGGCAAAAACAGCCTCCCCAGGCTCCGGAGGTCCTCTGGAGGCCGGGAAGCCTGTTTTTCACCCTCCTCGAGCGCCCTGCATTTATCTGCATCCAAAACGGGCCATGTGGAGACTCCTGTGAAGGGCAGGGTGGGGTGGGCAGTGCCAGCCAGGAGTGGGATTTGGGGGTTCTCCGAACTGCACAGAATCTTAGCTAGGGGTTCTCCCGAACCCCTGAGAACCCCCAGCAGCTCACCCCTGGCTGGTGGTCTTGAGCTGGTCTTGGTAAATGCAAGGGTTGGTTCTGATCTGGACTTAGTGGAGAGACCAAGAGGCCAAGAGAGTAGACCGGTCTGTCAAAATACATCCTAGAGAGTCACTCCAATCACCTCTGAAGCCAAGGATGCCTCATGGTTGTTTGGGCTGGTGGTGTCACTCAGAGTTGACGTCATTTTGGTGTGGATGGTTGAGCTGGACAGGAGACCTCACATCTGGGATTGGGGGTGGTGGTGGTGTCCAAGGAGATCCCTATAACCATGTGAAAAGAGCCAGGTAAATCTTGGGGTCTATGAGATGCGTTCTTTGGGATAGGCATCAAACTCAAGGTAGAATATAAAAGAGCCTGGTAGCTCAGCAGACTAAAAGCATTGTGATTAACACCAGCTGTCTGCAATTACCGTAAGTTCGAATCTCCCCAGGCTCAAGGTTGACTCAGCCTTCCATCCTTTCTAAGGTAGGTAAATTGAGGACCCAGTTTGTGGGGGCAATAAGCGGACTTTGTATAAATATACAAAAATATGAAGGCTATTGCTTAACGCATTGTAAGCCGCCCTGAGTCTCCAGAGAAGGGTGGCATATAAAGCAATTTTTTTTAAAATGTTGATGAATCAATTTAGAAGAGGCTCTTTTGTGCCCTTGCAATTCAGTTTTATATATTATTTAATACTGGATATGGAGACGATATGCTGAAATTGTTTTCCTTCCTTCCTTCCTTCCTTCCTTCCTTCCTTCCTTCCTTCCTTCCTCTTTTTTCTTTCTTTCTTCTTTCTTTCTTTTCTTTCTCTTTCTTTCTTCTTCCTCCCTCCCTCTTTCCCTCCCCTTTCCTTTTTTCTTTCCTTCCACCCTTCCTCTTTTTTCCTCCCTCTCTCCTTCTTTTTCTTCCTTCCTTCCACCTTTCCTCTCTTTTTTCCTCCCTTTCTCTCTCCCTCCCCTCCTTTTCCTCCTTTCTGTTTTTCCTTCCTTCCTTCCTTCTTTCCTTCCTTCCCTCCACCGGTCCCTCTCTCCCTCCTACGGTTTCTCATTACTGTACTTAATTTTCTTTTTCTTACTTTTCTTTCAAGCTTGTTATTTCTACTTTTTGGGGGGAAATTAGGCTTTGTGTGCATTTGTTTTCAAATTTTCTAGGAAATCATTACCTTCTCCTCCTTCCAAATGAAGTGTTCCTTTCCAAATTGATATGTACAGTGTTAGGGCAGCAGACCCAAACTCTGCCTTTGTACCTCTGATCATGCTATAAGTGAATTTCCAGGTGAAAATGGAAAATCACTGGCTTCAGTGGCAATCCCAGTGCAGTGTGTATTCTGCATTTATACACACATACATATGCACAGAAGTCTAAAATTGGAATATGGAAGTCACTGACTGCACTCTCTATACCAGGGGTTGGTTCTACTCAGTGGTGGGTTGCTCCCGGTTCAGACCGGTTCGTAAGAACCGATAGTAAAACGGGTGGGAGGCCCTGCCTACTGCCTCAGATGTCGTCATCAGTGATCTGCGAATGCGATCGCTGATGACGCGATCTCGTTGCGAACCAATAGTAAAGGTAAGTAGAACCCATCCCTCACTTCACTCGCACATGGGGGTTGCTTCTGAGCATGCGCAGATCGCTGATGACGATAGTGGGCAGGGCCTCGCCGGCTTTACTACTAGTTCTTGTGAACTGGCCAGAACCAGGGGCAATCCACCACTGCTCTATGCCTATTATGCACAGATGTGTGATGTGGCTACTTCTCAAGCCTTGCTACCTGCTTTATATTGTCTGCAACTGCAGGTAGGTACAACTAGGTCAGGGGTCTGCAACCTTAAACACTCAGAGAGCCATTTGGACCCATTTCCCACAGAAAAGAAAACACCGGGAGTCACAAAACCTGGGTGGGTGTGGCCAACTCGACGTCACTCATTTTCACCAGTCACATGGCCCTCTAGCCACACCTACCCAGCTTTGAGTTTGACACATCTGCTCTAGGCCGGGGGTCTGCAACCTTAAACACTCAAAGAGCTATTTGGACCCGTTTCCCACACAAAAGAAAACACCGGGAACCACAAAACCCTTCCCGTGCCTGGCTATTTTTGAGCAGCCACAAAACTAGCATATGTAGTTGAATTAAACATTCTGTTTTCTTCTGAAATTTTTTTTTTCTTGGATTTATCCATGGTTGGCCTACCGAGGGTTGAAAAGCTCAATAAATTGCTTGCTGGCGGGTGTCGCACATTGGCTGTCATGACGCATATTTTGAGTGACAGAGAACCACAGCAGAGGGATGAAAGAGCCACATGCGGCTCCAGAGCCACAGGTTGCTGACCCCTGAACAACGCCTACCATAATTGTGTTGCAAAATTTTGGAACGACCACTAGGTGGCAGCCACACGCAAGCCTTTTCTGTCTCTTTACTGCCCTCTAGAAGTCGTCTGAATTCTTGCAACCCAGATTTGGTTCTTCTACCTATGACCATTCCTCATCGCATCCAGGAGGCCACACATACTTCTGAGCTCCAGCATGGATGATACTTCATCACAACATCTCTTGCTAGTGATGTAACTGAGAACTCAACGCAACCAGGCGGGCCTCCCACATCTTAGTTTTGCCTATGAGCAACTGAAGTGTGAATACACAACACTCAACTGGACTCCTAGTGCTACTTGAGGTCAGCAGATTGGGGAAGGCCCATTTCCCAGGCTGGAGCCAATTCATTAATTCAATGACATAATTAATTCCCAGGATTCTTTGTGAATCAGCTGAGGACTTTTCCTACCTCATCGCTGGAGCTGAAGATCTCAATGTTCGGTCTTGCTTTTCGGCAGCACAGCTCTTGTGACTGGTCAGCAGCTCAACACTAGCATCATCATCATTAACAATAATAATAATAATAATATTTATTTTGGCCCTTGTTTACTTTTGTTGAAAGATCAAACTGGTAGGTGACTCACTCCGGTGCTGGAATCAAACTGACTCACTAGAGGAAGACAAGCAACGTCAGATCTAGAAACTCAGTTACTTCACCAACTATTTCCAGAAATTCAACTTCTAAAGGTGCTCTATGAAGTGTGACTTTAAAAAAACACCCAGCTGGCCGGGAGTGCAATATTCAAAGGAGCGAATAGGAAATGCTTTAAAATCAAGTGTTTTTCAACCTTGACCATTTGTAAGAGGTGTGGACTTCAACTCCCAGAATTCATGTTGGGCTGAGGAATTTTGGGAGTTGAAGTCCACACATCTTCAAGCTGGGAAAGTTGAGAAACATTTGATTTAAAGGCTCAGTTCCTTCTGCCAAAATACCGAGGTGAATTTGTCAATGAAGCTGGCAGAAATCTGTCCTCTCCTCTTGTTTTCTTTTTTCTTCTGTGTATCTTCTCTCCTCTCTTCCCTTCTATTTCCTCTTCTCTTCCCCTCTTCTCTCTTCCCTTCTTCTCTCCTCCCCTTCTATTTCCTCTTCCCTTCCCCTTTCCTCTCCTCCATTTCCCCTTCTCCTCTCTTCCCTTCTCCTCTCCTCCCTTCTATTTCCTCTTCTCTCTTCTCCTTTCTTCCCTTCTATTTTATCCTTTTCTCTTCTCCTCTCCCCTGCTCCCCTTCTATTTCTTCTTCTCTTCTCTTCCCTCCTCCCCTCCTATTTCCTCTTCTCTCTTCTCCTTTCTTCCCTTCTATTTTATCCTTTTCTCTTCTCCTCTCCCCTGCTCCCCTTCTATTTCTTCTTCTCTTCTCTTCCCTCCTCCCCTCCTATTTCCTCTTCTCTCTTCTCCTTTCTTCCCTTCTATTTTATCCTTTTCTCTTCTCCTCTCCCCTGCTCCCCTTCTATTTCTTCTTCTCTTCTCTTCTCTTCTCTTCCCTCCTCCCCTCCTATTTCCTCTTCTCTCTTCTCCTTTCTTCCCTTCTCCTTTCTCCTTTTCTCTTCTCCCCTCCTCCCTTCTATTTTCTCTTCCCTTCCCTTCCCCTCTCCTCTCTTCTATTTTCTCTTCTCTACTTCTCTCCCCCATTTCCTCTTCTCTTCCCTTTCTCCCCTCCTCCCTTCTATTTCCTCTTCTCTCTTCCCTTCCCTTCTCCTCTCTTCCCTTCTATTTTCTCCTTTTCTCTTCTCTTCTCCCCTCCTCCTTATTTCCCCTTCCCTTCCCCTCTTCTCTCTTCTCTTCATGCCCATCTCCATCTCCATCTCCACCTCCACCTCCACGCTTTGCTATGTGGTTGGTGCCTATCATCACACACAGAGAATTGTGCTTGCAGCCTTAAGCATTTCCTGTTTATCTGCTGTTCAACCACTAACTTAGCATCCCAACTGAGACAAGGTCACCCTTAAAAGATAAGAGGCTGCCACCCAATGCACCAATCTGGGTTGTTATTATTATTATTTTTGGGGGGTGCTGCCCCCTAGCAAGGAAAAGAGCTTGGCATATCAAACAGCCAAGGGAGAGCACCGGATAGGACAGCTGGAGACAGAAGAGAAGGGCTTCTACGTTTAGTCACCTCCATCTGTGCTACGTAGCATAAACTAGCACCTTTGGGAAAGAGCTGGGTGCAAACTTTTCTCCCAGATCTGCCAGCAAGGAACCCGTGTGCCTTTCCAGAGTGGGAAAGTTTTGCTTCTGAACAAAATGAAAACTTCTTGATGTGGCTTTTTGCAAGATGTGCAAAACAGCCAATCGACAGAGCAGAAAGCAGCTTCTTGTGGTGAGCCAAGCAGGCATCTTCTGAGCTTCACGCTCACAGCTCATTTCCTGCTCCTATCCAGCCCATGAGACTTTAGTCTCTTACAGCCTCCGAATAGGTGGTAGGGTAGGTGGTTCCCATCCAGGCTAAGTTGAACCCCTAGCCAAAGCTTTGTACGTTCAGCTGCTTCTTTTACAAGCTGATTATGGTTCCCAGGATGGACGTTAATGTTGGCCTGTTTGCAGGACTTTGATCTGATAACAATGGAAGGGTAGAGGAAAAATTGCGCAGCTTGGACAGAGATGGACAGAGCCGAAGATTCTGAGATCACCAAAATGAAATCAGGGCATGGCGAAAAACCTCAATGTATCACCCCCTTCCTCAAAGAAATAGACAGATAGATAGATGATAGATAAGGAAGGAAGGAAGGAAGGAAGGAAGGAAGGAAGGAAGGAAGGAAGGAAGGAAGGAAGGAAGGAAGGAAGGAAGGAAGGAAGGAAGGAAGGACGGGAGGAAGGAAGGATGGATACTGGATGAGTGGATTTATGAATGATAGATGGATAGATAGATAAGATACATGATATATGTGATGATAGATATGGATGGATGGATGGATGGATGGATGGATGGATGGATGGATGGATAACAGTCAGCCAGTCAGTCAGCCAGCCAGGATACTGGATAGGTAGATGAGTGATAGAGATGGATAGATACAATACATGATATATGTGATTAGATAGATAGATAGATAGATAGATAGATAGATAGATAGATAGATAGATAGATAGAGGAAGGATGGATGGATGGATGGATAGATGGATGGATGGATACTAGATGAGTGGATTGATGGATGATAGATGGATAGATAGATAAGATACATGATATATGTGATGATATGGATGGATGGATGGATAGATGGATGGATGACAGCCAGCCAGCCAGGATACTGGATAGGTGGATAAGTGATAGAGATGGATAGATACAATACATGATATATGTGATTAGATAGATAGATATGGATGATAGATAGATGTGGATGATAGTTAGATGTGGATGATGGATAAGATAGATAAAATAGATAAGTTGATGAAAGATAAATGACTTGAGATGACTTGAAAAAACATTCCAAAAGAATGGAATGGCAAACCATGTTTGGGCTGTTATCATGAGAAGTACATGGACATATGTATTGCTGTGGTGGCACAGTGATTAGAATGTGGGCTAATTCTGCCGACCGCCAGCAGTTTGATCCCGACCAGCTCAAGGTTGGCTCAGCCTTCCATCCTTCCGAGGCGGGTAAAATGAGGACCCAGATTGTTGGGGGCAAGAGGCTGACTCTGGAAACTGCTCAGAGAGGGTTGTAAAAACACTACGAAGCAGTATATAAGTCTAAGTGCTGTAACTACAACGAAGAAACTACTGAGATATTACCTTGGCTACACATTAAGGTGAATATATTCATTCTGGAAAGATCAACACGTTCAACCAAATGTTCTGGGGACCCAGAAGGGTTGATGAGTTCTCCTTGCCACAGAATCAGAAAGTGATCTAACCCAGACGCCATGCTTATAAATCGTGTAGATGTGCAGACACAGCAAACGGTGGAAGAATCAGTAAACCATGGTTCAGGTTTAGCAAGAACTAGGATCTTGCTGACTAGAAAATCTAGGAGCGGTCATCAAAGAACATCTGGTGAGCTCCAGGTAAGGCCAGAGTGACCACAGGAATTAGCCTAACAAAGGGAAGGATTACTCAGCAACCCTGGTTCAACTTTTTGACCTCGATTACCCTTCCCAGAATGACTCCAGTGGAATTCTCCCAAACTCATGCCCCCCCTCCCAACACATCCTTGCAGCCGGGGTATTCTCTCTGACGTCACTGAATTCATTATATAATCAAGCAACTACTTAGCATAATGAGCCCAATTTTGATAATTAAAGCAGTGATACATCCAATACTTTCAAAGCTGAAAGGATGCCAAAGAGTTACCACCTCTTTTACCCCAAATCAGGATTATTTTAGGCCAATGTTCCCGTGAAGCCAAGTAAGATGTTTAGACGAAATTGCACAGGTAATTATTGACCAAGAGTGTCCAAAGCACAAAGTAAACAGAACCACATACTCTATATCAAAATTATTATTCTTCCTCCTCCTTCTTCTTCGTCCCTCTTCCTTCTTCTTCCTCCTCTTCTTTCTTCTTCTTCCCTCCTCCTTCCTCCTCCCCTCCTCTTCCTCCTTCTTCTTCCTCCTCCCTCCCTTCTTCCTCTTCCTTCTCCTTCCTCCTCTCTTCTCCCCTCCCCCTCCTCCTTCCTCTCCTCCCACCTCCTTCTTCCTCCTCTCCTTCTCCTCTTCCTCTATTCCTCCTCCTTCCTCCCTCCTCCTCCTCCTTCTTCTTCCTCCCTCTTCCTTCTTCTTCCTCCTCTTCTTTCTACTTCTTCCCTCCTCCCCTCCTCTTCCTCCTTCTTCTTCCTCCTCCTTCTCTTCTCCTCTTCCTCCCTCCCTTCTTCCTCTTCCTTCTCCTTCCTCCTCTCTTCTCCCCTCCCCCTCCTCCTTCTTCCTCTCCTCCCACCTCCTTCTTCTTCCTCCTCTCCTTCTCCTCTTCCTCTATTCCTCCTCCTTCCTCCCTCCTCCTCCTCCTCCTTCTTCTTCTTCCTCCTCCTCCTTCCTCCCTCTTCTTCTCCTTCTCTTCCTCTCTTCCTTCTTCCTCCCTCCTCCTTCCTCCCCCTCCTCATATTCCTCCTTCTTCTCAAATGGTTTATGTTCGACAAATGCTTTTGTGTGGATAGTCACCCCAGAAAGCAAGAGGTCCTCCCTTTTGTTAGGGTTGACTTCAATAAGGACAACCTAACTCAGACTGAGCGAACCCAGGACTGGATGACTCATAGCCTTCTTCAGGGGTGGGTTCTACTACCGGTTTGCAACGGGATGCGCAGATCGCTTCTGAAGATGTCAGGGTCAGTGGTGGAGCCTCGCGCTGGTTTTACTAACAGTCTGAACCAGGGGCGGTCCACCACTGGCCTTCTTGGCAGATGATCGTAAATTGGTAAAATTTATCAATGAACTCTTCTTCCTGGCACATATCTCGCATCTGACTATTGATAGAGGATGGAATAGCATAGGCTACAAACTTCCACTTGTATTGGGCTAGCAGTAGATCCAGAGATTATCCAAGTTTCTTTAGGAGTCTCGGTGGTGCAGTGGTTCGAGGGCAGAACTGCAGGCTGCTTCTGCTGACTGCCGGCTGCCTGCAATTTGGCAGTTCAAATCTCACCAGGCTCAAGGTTGACTCAGCTTTCCATCCTTCTGAGGTCAGTCAAAGAAGGAGCCAGATTGTTGGGGGCAAGAGGCCGACTCTGTAAACCACTTAGAGAGGGATGGAAAGTATTGTGAAGCGGTATATAAGTCTACGTGCTACTGCTATTGTTCCTTCCTTCCTTCCTTCCTTCCTTCCTTCCTTCCTTCCTTCCTTCCTTCCTTCCTTCCTTCCCTCCCTCCCTCCCTCCCTCCCTCCCTCCCTCCCTCCCTCCCTCCCAGTGGTTAGAATATAGTATTGCAGACTAACACTGTCCACTGCTGTCAATTCGATCCTGACCAGCTCAAGATTGACTCAGCCTTCCATCCTTCTGAGGTGGGTAAAATGAGGACCCAGATTGTTGGGGGCAAGAGGCTGACTCTGTAAACTGCTTAGAGAGGGCTGGAAAGCACTGCGAAGAGGTATATAAGTTGAAGTGCTATTGCTATTACTATTAGATCAGATACTACTCCCATCTAGCATGTAGTTATGGTCATTGGAGATGGAAAGACGCGGATGGAAAGAAATGACCTTACTAAAGGCCGGCTTCTCTGATTCAAGGCATCAGAGGTGCAACCTTCTCTTGGATACTGTTGGAGAAATGTATGGTTCCATAGGGGACGACAGATGATTCAGGCTGGAATAACTGTTTAACACACTCAAGTATGCATCTGTCTTGGTAATCAGTTGTTTGAGGAAGAACTGGAACTAAAGTTGTCCACAAGGTGAGTAAGACTGAGCAGTGGGATTTGGCCATTAGGAAAGAGAATACAGGTTTAGAGTCCGTCAATCATTTTCAAAACAGGGAAATCCTTCCTTCCTTCTTCCCATTCCTCTTCCTCCCATTTTCCTCCCTTTCTTCCTTCTTTCTTCCCTCCCTCCCTCTCATTTTCCTCCCTCCCTCCCTCACCTCCTTCCTTTCTTCCCTACCCCCCATTTTCCTCTTTCCTCCCTCCCTCACCTGCTATTTTCCTCCCTTTCTTCCTTCCCTCCCATTTTTCTTTTCTTCCTTCTTTCCTCCCACCCTCCCTCCCTCTCATTTTCCTCCCTTCCCTCCCAACTTCCTTCCTTCCCTCCCTCCCTCCCTCCCATTTCCTCCCTTTCTTTCCTCCCTCCCATTTTCCTGTCTTCCTTCCTTCCTTCCTCCCTCCTTCCTTCCTTCCCTCCCATTTTCCTTCCTTCCCTCCTTCCCTCCCTCCCATTTTCCTCCCTTTCTTTCCTCCCTCCCATTTTCCTGTCTTCCTTCCTTCCTTCCTTCCTCCCTCCTTCCTTCCTTCCCTCCCATTTTCCTTCCTTCCCTCCTTCCCTCCCTCCCATTTTCCTCCCTCCCTTCCTTCCCTCCCTCCCTCCCATTTTCCTTCCCTCCCTCCCATTTTCTTCCCTTTCTTTCCTCCCTCCCATTTTCCTCCCTCCCCCCCTCCCTCCCTTCCTTCCCTCCCTCCCATTTTCCTTCCCTCCCTCCCTCCCTTCCTTGACTGGAGAAAGAGCCACAGGAGGTACACCTGGTGTGTCTCAGCCCACAGAAGGAGGGAAGATGTGGGAAGCATTTCAGAAGGGGAGAAATATTTTCAGAGTTGCAAGATTCTGTCAATGGAACCTCGCAAGAAAGACACAGCGAGTTCTCCTCGGGGTGCTTCTAGTCTGGACCGCCTCGAAGGGCTGAAACATATTTTATTGCTTCTTTGCAATCTGCAGTTATCAATGGGAGCGCGGGAATCAAATCCTGAGCCGCCTGCAAAAGGGGCTGGGAATTAACTCCCCCCCCCCTCCAGATGAAAGCACCCTGCAAGCTTTCCATTCAATGCTGTCCTCCCGCCCCCCCCAGCTGACATTTGCATCTGTTTTTTGCCTAAAAACCAGTGGCTTGGCTTTATGTTTGTTTGTAAACAGAACATTGCCTGCCTGGGATGGGATGGGAGGCCACAAGGAAAGAGTAGGCGAGACGGGCACTTCAAAGCTGCCAGGAGGGAGGAACTCTTACCTTCAGGAGAAGTCTAAACAAATCCAGATTTCATTTCAGACTAAGACCAGTAGCACTTATTAGAACACGATCTGCCTTGTAGGAGTTTGGGTAAATAATTAGAGCAGATTACAGCAGCAGCAGTGAGAACTGCACAGGGATGGCAGTATTAATAAAAGAGCAGGGCGACTAATAATAATAATAATAGGGATTATAGCCATAAAAAGAAGCCTTAATAATTTTTTTTTATTATACAACATCACAACTTTCCCTTGGGATGTTGTACAGAACTGGGATGAAGCTAAATGTTTTGGTGTTTATGAACAGGGATGGCTCTTTGGATAATACTGTGAATATTTTATGTGAGTTTCCTCCTCCTCCATTATTATGATGGGGTGGGGGAAATCTCCTTCTCTATTATTATGAATAAACCTCTTCTTTCCCCATCACTACCAAGATTATGAAAAATAATCTTCTTTTCCTCTCTTCTCCTTTTCCTCTTCCTCCTTTTCTTCCTTCTTCTTTCTCTTCTAGTCTTTTTCCTTCTCCTTCTTCTCCTTCCATTCTTCCTCTTCCTTCCCTCCGCCTCTCCTCTTCCTTTACTTTCGCTTCTCCTCCTTCTTCCTCTCCTCTTCCTTCTCCTTCCTCCCTCTCCTTCCATTCTTCCTCTTCCTTCCCTCCGCCTCTCCTCTTCCTTCTCCTCTTCCTTTACGTTCTCTCCCTTCTCCTCCTCCTTCCTCTTCTCTTCCTTCTCTTTCCTCCCATTCTTCCTTTTCCCTCCCTCCGCCTCTCCCTTCTCCTCTTCCTTTACTTTCTCTCCTTCTTCTTCCTCCTCCTCCTTCCTCTTCTCTTCCTCCTCCTTTCTCCTCCTCCTTCCATTCTTCCTCTTCCTTCCCTCTGCCTCTCCTCTTCCTTTACTTTCTCTCCCTTCTCCTCCTTCTTCCTTTTCTCTTCTCTTCCTTCCCCTTCTCCCCGCCCCCCTTCCTTCTCCTTCCCTCCTTCCTCCTCCTCCTCCTATCCAGCAATCCACCGCAGCTGGAGCATCCAAATAACAAAAAACAAACAAACAAAAAACCTCCAACCCCTTCACATCCTCAAGTGGGCTCATGCCAGGGCCAACTTCAAGTGGCGGGCGGTTCCATCGGCCCCTGTCTTGGACCTTCCCTCCCTCTCTCCTTTTCTTTCTCTCTTTCTCTCTCTTTCTCTCTCTCCTCTCTCCCTTCCTCCCTGCTCGCCCTGTCCCCTTAAGAGGAGCCCTCCCCTCCTCCAGTTCCCAGCCTCCTTCTCCTTCTCCCCCTCCCCAGCCCAGCCTCTCCTTCTGGGCTAGCGGGCGCCTGACTCACCCGCGGCGGCTGCGCCTTTAAAAGGCCGCCCTCGCCCGCCTCCCCGGCTGCTTTGGAGAGGCTGGACCTGGCTGGCTGGGTGGCTGGCAGGCGGCCCTGGGCTCGGCGGCGCCTGCGCTGCCTTTGCGACCGATCGGACCTACAGAACCAGCGACTCCCCCACTCAACCCAACTCAACCCAACCCAACCCAACCCAACCCAACCCAACTCAACTCAACTCAACCAAGCCAAGTCCAGCGCAACGCAGCCGGGGAGGCTCCTTCGCTTCGCCTTCCTCTCTCTGCCTCGGGTCCCCTCCCCGGCGTTTCTTGGGGGGCGGACGCCCCTCCCGTCCTTTCCCTCCAGAGCCCAGCCTCCGCATCCGACGGCCCGGGGCGCATCTGGCCAGAGGTGGCGCGGCCGGCGGGGGCGCACCGGGGGTCGCGGAGCCCGGCCCGGCATCGCTCCGAAAGGCGACGGCGCTTAAGGTGGCTTGGGGGAAGATTGGGAAAGGGGGGGGAGGAGGTTTCCCAACCCCCCCCATTTTCCTTTGGTTGGGGGAGGGGGATTTAAATAAAGTCTTTCCCCTCCCCCTCTTTTGGGGGGGGGGGAATCCTGACTTTCAAGGAGGGGAGATGGGACGGCGGGGGGGAGGGGAGGAGAGGTTTCACCCACCCCCATTTCCTTTTATTGGGGGGGGGTTAGGACTTTAATACAGCCTCCCCCTCCCCCTTTTGGGGGATCCTGAAAGTGGCTTGGCTCTTAAGGAGGCTTGGGGAGGGGAGGGGGCCGGATTTCCCCACCCCCCTTTTCCTTTGATTGGGGGGGGATTAATAAAGTCTCCTTCCCCCTCTCTTTTTTGGGGGGGGGATCTTGAAGGTGGCTTGGCTTTTAAGGAGGCTTAATGATGCGGAGGGGGAGGGGGCAGGGGGGCAGATTTCCCCACCTCCATTTCTTTTTACTGGGTGGGGGAGAGGACTTTAATAAAGATTTCCCCTCCCCCTTTTGGGGCTCCTGAAGGTGGCTTGACTTTTAAGGAGGCTTGGAGGGGGGGGGGCAGGGGGAGGTTTTTCACCCACACCCCTCTTTAATGGGGCAGGACTTTAATAAAGGCCCCCTCTTTTTGGGGGGATCCTGAAGATGGCTTGGGTCTTAAGGAGGCTTAGGGAGGGGGTGGGGGGAAGTTTTCCCTCCCCCTTTTCCTTTGGGGGTGGGACTTTTAATAAAGTGGTCTTTTCTCTCTCCCCATCCCTCTTCTTGGGATCTTGAAGGTGGCCTTGGCGACGGATTGGAGCGGCTCCCGGGGGCGATGAGCGCCTCGTGTCCGCCTGGGGGCGTTTAAGGTGGGGAGCGAGCTTGCCATGCTGGTTTGGGGGGGGTTAACTTGGTTTAGGGGTTCCCCAGCGCTTATTTCCCAGGCCTGCAGAGTTAGGGGTGGGTGGGAGGTCGCCAGGATAGAGACCCCATCTCTTTCCAACCCAAGAGCATGGGAATTAAACTCCCCCCTCCCTCAGACACACACATCTGGGTCCAGAGAAAACCTTTACTTTTTCAAGTTTCTAGTTCCTGGTGAGATTGATCTGGAGGGGAAGGAGGGAGAGGAGCCTGCTTTGAAAATCAGCTCCTGTTTTTTTTTTCCCCCCCCCTCTTCTGGGAAAGAAAAATTTTGGCCAACTCAACAACTCCTGCTCCCCCCAACCCTTCTCCTTTCCAATTTTGTATTTCTTTTTGAGACTTGTTTTATTTTGTGCCACCCCCCACTCCGGCCTTCAGAAACGACATGGAAGCGGTTGGCAAATTTGAATTCAGCAGGAAAGATCTCATCGGGCATGGAGCTTTTGCCGTGGTCTTCAAAGGCAGGCACAAAGAGGTAAAAGAGGATTTTATTTTTATTTTATTTTTTAAAAAGTTGTGGCTTCCTTTTCAAAAAAAATAAATAAACAAATAAAAAGCAGGAGGGATTTTTGGTGATATTTTTTCTGCTGAGACAAGCCGGGGGCGTTCTCGATTCTCTCTCTCTTGAAATGATAATATCTGATATGACGGTGAAAAAGGAGTAATTATTGAATCGTTGATTCAACCAACTTCGTCCAAACAGCTGGCAAAGGGACAAGTTTTTATTTATTTTTATTTATTGTAATTTGTCAAACGGAAACAAAAACAGGAATACTGTAAAAATACAATGATGGGGACGATAGGCGTGTTAGTGCGCTTATGCACGCCTTATGCAGTTAAAACTTCTAAATCTACGTTGGGGTTTTAGACAATCTCTATTCCCCCCCCTCCCCCCAGTTCCTTCTCTGATTTTTCGAGCAACTCCCAAATTTCAAATTAATCCAAAATTAGCCTGGCAAAGCAGGTCACGGCGTGCCTCTCTAAGACCTCCAAAGATCTGCTAAAATCCACCAAGATTTTCTCAAGGAACTTTTGCAAAAGTGGCAGAGACTGAATCATTGGGCTGATGCAATTAGGGGAAAGAAATGGAGAATTTGCTTAGGCATAAGGCAAACCCAGGCCTTATTTTACTGGCTTGGCAAGGTTTTCGTATCTCAAAGCAGCCACAAAGCAAAGAGAAAACTCTTGTTGTCTTGCTGTTGTCTATAAATAAATATATTTTGGGTTTCTATTTGGTTGCTATGGGAGACTTAATAATCTTTAGGCAGGAGCACACCTGGAGTGCTTTTAGACTGGGAGCGAAGGGTAAGGCCTGCATTTTATATATTAATATTGGTGGGAACTTCTCCAAAGTTATTATGATTATCTTTGGAGGAAGAAAAAGGGTGGTAAAGATTTTGTTTTTGCTTTTCTTTTTTTTTTTGAATAGGAAGGATCTTGGGCAAAGAGTTTGCAAAATCAGAATGGCTTTCGTAGCAGAGTTGAGCCATTCTTACTAAAAACAAATCTTGTCTATTGTATCCTCTCCTGCATAGGTTATAATAAAGTAAATGTGCAATTATCTATTTGGGGACTTGAAGGGCGAAGAGAGGAGACTGAAGGAGGTTCACATCCTTTGCTAAAGTTTGTTGCTAGAAATGAGGCCTTATTTAATTTGGAAGCGGTTTTGTGCTGGAGGACGTGTTAAGAAGGGAAAAGAAATTAAATCAAGAGAGGGCAAGTCTGAACTTGTCTTGGCTCAAGACCAGAAAATCGAATAAACTCAAAGTTTTCAGACCAACTTTTATACTGTCAATTATTCTCAAATTTGTTGCCTGACTAGCTTGCGGTTCTGAGTGACTCAAAACTATCGCCAATGTTGTTTATCTGCGTTTGACCCAGTCTGTGGTACGAAGTGGCTTTTATAAACCATGGGTTTGGGGGGCATGGCTGCTTGTGAGTGGATCGACAAACCCTCACGAACCGAATTTTGTGTGGGTCTGTTGAAGCATGTGATGGAAAACCCGGGAACTCCTATTCACCGTCTCCGTCTCTCCCTTGATATTCTAACTTTCAGAAACCCGAAGTCGAGGTGGCCATCAAATGCATTAACAAGAAAAACTTGGCAAAATCCCAGACTCTCTTGGGCAAGGAGATCAAGATACTGAAGGTAAATTGGAAGGGAAAAGGGGAAGTGACTTCGGAGAGCCAACCTTGTTAGCTGAATTATGATCTGTGTTTATGTTTGTTTGATAACTAACGGTTGCCTCCCCCCATCTCTCTTTCTCTTTCTAGGAACTGAAACATGATAACATCGTGGCTCTCTATGACTTCCAGGTATTTTTGCTCTGAATTCAGGCCCAAAGATTTATGGGGAGAGAGAGAGAGAGGAGGAGGGAAGGGTTGATGGGCGAAGTCGATGGGTGAAGAGAGGGTGTTGTTTAATTAGCTTTTTATAGGAGGATGACAGCAAGGATGAAGGTTTGATGAAAATGTCAGCTAGTCTGACCTCTAACCCATGGGGCTGGTGGTCTTTAGCTGAAATGGAGGACTTTTGTCTATAGAATATTAGAATATACTGTATTTTCCTGCGTATAAGACTACTTTCTAACACACAAAAATCTTCTCAAAAGTCGGGGGTCGTCTTATACGCCGGGTCTCATTCTCCTGTAACCAGGCAGACCATCCTGAAAGGCTCTGACGAGCCTTAAATGGCTCTGAGGAGGGTCATATGCCGGAAAATACGGTACTTTATTGGCCAAGTGTGATTGGACACACGAGGAATTGGTGTCTGGTGCATAAGCTCTTGATGTATATACAACAACAAAGTAATATAATGATAAGATACCCATAAGAGAAGTGGTAGAAAAAATGAGAAGGATAATAGAAATATAGACCGACCTACTACATGGGTAAAATATCTTTAGATATAAGACAATGGTGTGGGAATTACCCTGTTTCCCCCAAAATAAGACATCCCCTGATAATAAGCCCAATCAGGCTTTTGAGCGCACGGCAATAAGGCCAAGTGCTTATTTCAGGGTTCAAAAAATATAAGACAGGGTCTTATTTTTGGGGAAAGACGGTAGGTGTTCAGCAGAGTGATGGGATAAGGAAAAAAAAATCTCTGGGCCAAGTTGTTGTGACATGCAATGGCAAAAAAAGGACAATCCTTAAAAAGCTTTTACAGTTCATTTGTTGTTGTTGTTTGTTTTTTTTTTGTAATCCTTAAAAGAGCTGCAGGGCAGTCTGCAAAAAAGGAAAAATGGTTGGCTTAAAGAGCGCATTGCTATAATTTGGGGATCTGAGCCGTCCGGTATTTGCGTGGCCCTTGTCTAAAATCTCATCGCTGTGGCATTGTTAACTGTTGCTGGTTTAACCTGTTTTATTTATTTATTTTTTTCCCTTTGGGAAGTTCGGGGCCCTTTCCGTTCAGTGACATTGTGATTATTATTATTTTTTAACAACAAAAAACAAAAACAAAAACAAAATTATAATAGGAATTAGATGGAAGCCGGAACAAGGAAGGGCATTTCCTGTTTTGTGTTTGTGTTTTGATTTTATTTTTTAGCCTTTTTAAGCCAAGTAGAAAATGATGGATCTCGTGGCATTAAAAGGGATCTGGCGTGGATCTGGCTTTCTCCCGTTGAGCTGTTTTATATCTCTCCTTCTTTGGAAATAACTTTGGCGTGGTGGATGTTTATATCTCTTTGGCTGGGCGCATCTCCACCCTCTTCAGGAAACATGCGAAAGGCTGGGTTAGTTTCCCAACGAAATTAACCAACGTTGTTTGCGCCTCTGCAAGGATTTGCAATGCTGTGCAATTGTGTGTCTCTCTCTCTCTCTCTGTGTGTATGTACACTCTGCTTGGTGGTAGAATTGCCTAAATCCTATTTGGAACCCAGATCCCTGGGCCAAACTTCCAGATCCCCGGGGCCTTTGTTTTTTGAGACGAGCCGCCTTTAATTGGGTTGTTGCTTTCCCACACAGGCAGGCGGTGGTTGCGCGACTGGCTGGCTTTTTGCAATTGTGCATCCAAGGTTTGTTTGCCTGTCTGGCCCAGTCATGTGGTCTCCAGGCCTCCTTGTTTGTTGACATTCTTTTAGCTGGCTCTGATTGGCCCAGAGCGGCACCTGCGTCACGCTCTGCAATTTGATGCCTCTGTGGGGGAACTCTGTGGCGTGAGCCACTGCCGGGTGCCCGCCCTCCGTGTGAGCAAGGCATGCTGGGAATGGTAGTCTTTTGGTTGCGAAGGGTGGTAGGGTTTGTTTGCTTGTTTTTTTTTGGTTTTTTTTGGCAAAGTTGCAATGGAACAAGGCTTTCCTCGCTCTTTCGCCCCCCCCCTCCAGAATTTTTTCTTGCTTCAAACTGGGTTGGAGGAAATAATAAAGAAGGGAAAAAGAGCTATTTTATGTTCTGTTCTGTTCTGTTCTGTTCTATTTTATTTTATTTTATTTTATTTTATTTTATTTTATTTTATTTTATTTTATTTTATTTTTTTATTTTATTTTATTTTATTTTATTTTATTTTATTTTCTATTCTATTCTATTCTATTCTATTCTATTCTATTCTATTCTATTATTCTATTCTATTCTTTTTTATTTTATTTTATTTTATTTTATTTTATTTTCTGTTCTATTCTATTCTATTCTTTTTTATTTTATTTTATTATTTTATTTTATTTTATTATTTTATTTTATTTTATTTTATTATTTTATTTTATTTTATTTTATTTTATTATTTTATTTTATTTTATTTTATTTTATTTTATTTTATTTTATTTTATTTTATTATTTGTCAAGCATATATAAAGTAACAGATACAAGTATAAACACGACTTGAGTACATGAAAAGGGTACGAATATAAAGGGACCAAAAAAGGGACGCGGGGGCTCAGTGGCTGAGACGCTGAGCTTGTCGATCGAAAAGGTCGGCAGTTCGGCGGTTCGAATCCCGAGTGCCGCGTAAACGGGGGGAGCTCCCGTGACTCGTCCCAGCTTCTAGCAGTTCGAAAGCACGTAAAAAAAAAAAAAATGCAAGTCGAAAAATAGGGATCACCTTTGGTGGGAGGGGAACAGCGTTTGATGCGCCTTTGGCGTTTTAGTCATGCCAGCCACATGACCACGGAGACGGCTTCGGACAGCGCTGGCGCTTCGGCTTTGAAACGGAGATGAGCAGATCCCTAGAGTCGGGAATGCCTAGCACATATGTGCGAGGGGAACCTTTACCATTACCTTTAAAAACAGATATTAGGACAGGGATGGAGGGCATGCTGGTGCACTTATGCACACCCCTTACAGACCTCTTAGGAATGGGGTGAGGTCAACAGTAGACAGTCTAAGGTTAAAGTTTTGGGGGTTTGGGGATGTAACCACAGAGTCAGGTAGTGCATTCCAGGCATTGACCACTCTGTTACTGAAGTCGTATTTTCCGCAGTCGAGTTTGGAGCGGTTTACCTTGAGTTTGTATCTATTGTGTGCTTCTGTATTGTTGCAGTTGAAGCTGAAGTAGTCATTGACAGGTAGGACATTGTGGCAGATAATTTTAAGTACTACGCTTAGGTCAGACCAAGGTCAGCGTAGTTCTAAGTTGTCTAAGCCCAAAATTTCAAATCTGGTGGCATAAGCATGTGGGTAGAGGAATGGAGGACTCTTCTTGTGAAATATCTCTGGACTCTCTCAATTGTATTAATGTCCGATATGCAGTGCGGGTTCCAGACAGATGAGCTGTATTCGAGAATTGGTCTAGCAAAGGATTTGTATGCTCTATATTAGTAGAACAATAGTACCAGAGGAGAAGCATGATGGGGTTGATCACATTTTTCCAGATTAGTTGCTCAGGTGACCTGAAAGCAGTCTTCCAAAATTTCAGGGGCTGCCACAAAAAAAGAGGGGATCAACCTGTTCCCCAAAGTACCTGAAAGCAGGACGAGAAGGAACAGATGGAAGCTTATCAACCCAGATCCAAAGTAGAAATAGAGAGAAATTTCCAGGCAGTGAGGACATTAATTGATCAGTGGAATGCTTTGCCTTCAAAAGTTATGGGTGCTCCATCACTGGAGGCTTTTTAAGAAGAGACTGCACAGCCATTTGTCCAGAATGGGATAGGGTTTCCTGCTTGAGCAGGGGGTTGGACTAGATGACCTCCAAGGTCCCTTCCAGCTGTATGCTAGTTTAGTTTTCCCACCCCTATCACCAACTTGAAAATGGAGCAGGCAGCATCAAGCCTCTTTTCTGAGAACCCTGGAATTTAAATAATACAGTATAAAACTATGGGACACGAAAGTTGTGTACTGTGTAAGGTTGCCAGTCTGTGTCTGTGTGTGATTCGGTGCTGCAGCATGCATGGGAAAACCCAGCTGTCCGTGTTGTGGCCCGTCAGCGGCCTGTGCAGATTGTAGCTGATTCCAACAACGAGACTGATGTGGTGCTGTGTCAGCAGCCTGTGCAGCTGACACTCGAGTCGGACAATAAGGAGGCTGGAGAAGATGTGCCAGAGGCAGGGATTCAGCCAGGGCCTTCAGAACCTCCAGAAGCTCCTTTAAGTGAAGAGGACGAAGAGGAGGAGCTTCTTCTCAATGAGCTGCCAAAAGGCAGGAGTGGCTCCTCAGGAGGAATCTCCTGGAGAGTAAGGCTTGGGGCTAATTGGCCACTCCCTTAGCCTATTTAAGGAGGAATGCCGCTTGCAACAAGCTGTAGGGAACAACTTTAGTTTACGATCCTTCATATCTGCAAAATTGCTTCTGGGCTTTCTGCCAACTCTAGTAAATCTGTGATTACCTTATCTTAGAATTCTGGTAAGCTGTTAAGCCTTTGAATGATAAAGACTAAGTTATTTGAGTAAAATAAGCTTTGTATAGAGTTTGTGGTGTGCTGCGTTCTTTGGGGTTCATAGCTGGGGCAGAACAGTCCGTTCCCTTTGCGTTGGAAAACAAGACTCTGGAATTTGGACAGTGGGTTGTGTTTTCTGTTATTTGATAGGTGTTTATTTAAAGAGTTTTAACTCAAAAGGGCCCAGAACAGTTTTTGGAACTTGCATTGCCTTCAGGTTCACAGTTTAAAACGACATGGCTCGAAAGGAAAATGGAAGAGGAGGGAGGAGGAAAAAAGGAGACTTAAGCAGATATCTGTATCCTCGCAGCTGAAGAAGAACAATTTAACCAGGGTTTAATTGCCAAAATTAAACCAAAAGCCAACCAGCCTTGGCTTTGTAAATCGCTTAAGCTCTAAACCAGGGGGTCCCCAGCTTGTGGGCCTCGGCTTGCAACTGGGCTGCGTGAGTGGCGGGTGTACCTGCTGCTCACACAAATGAAGCTGTGTGTACCTCACACAAGATCGTTCCTTCCCCCCCTCCCCCACATCAGGTCTCCAACCCAGAAAGGTTGGAGAACGTTGCTTCCATGGCATGGAAGCATGGCAATCATATTGGTCCAACTTTTTTGTCTTACCTGGGCCATGTTGAGTGGAGAGGAACTGTCTTGGGCCATCTATAAAATACATCATTAATGTGTAGAAATAATGTATGTAGATTAACACAGAATACAATAGAACAGAATTCTTTATTGGCCAAGTGTGATTGGATACACAAGGAATTTGACTTGCAGCATACGCTCTCAGTGTACATAAAAGATACGTTCATCAAGAATCATAAGGTACAACACTTAATGATAGTTGTAGGGGACAAATGATACAAGCAACAAAATTGCAGTCAAACAGTCATAAGTGGAAGACTGTAAATTGGAAGGGATCTTGTAGGTCATCTAGTCCAACCACTCCTCTCCCAAGCAGGAGACCCTACACGTGTGATGACGAACCTACGGCACATGTGCCCAAAGTGGCATGCGGAGCCATGTTGCCTGGCACGTGCAGCGTCTCCCGTTCCTCTTCCGGTTTTGTGGCATGCATGTGCATGTGATAATCATCTGGCCTTTGTGCATGCAGCAGTTCCGGAAACGGGAAGAGCTGATCCTCCGTTTTCTGGCGTGAGCATGCATGCTGGCTAGCTGATTGGCGTGCGCGCATGAGTGGCAATAACCTGAAGACTTGCTGACTGGCACGCGTGCGCACACTAGGAACCCAGAAGTTCATTTTTTGGCACGCGCATGCCCCCTTGGCAGCTGCGCTTCCTGGTCGCCGCCCAGACGAGCGTGCAGCCTTTTTTGGAACTCGGTGCCGAAAAGTTTCGCCATCACTGCCCTACACCGTTTCTGACAGATGGTAGTCGAGTCTCCTCTTGAAAGCTTCCCGTTTAATTCGGTTTGGTGTGATTTCCGAATCCAACTATTGTGGCTTGTAAACGGTGGTTTATGAGTAAGGGGAATGTACAGACAAACCATGGCTTAAACGGGATCCATGAGAGGAAGATGTGAGCTCAGGTGGGCCAGACCACCTGAAGAGAGAGTTTGCTTGATGGGCCTGTGGTATAAATGCAAGCCAAAGGGATTTGTGTGCCTCCAATCGCAACGAACTGGAATGGTGGCTCGTCTGAGATACAGATTCAGCTTTACGCATTAAAAAAAATAAAATAAAATCCTTTCTCAGAGAATTCACAATCTGTTTCGTGAATGGAAAAAAATCACTGTTTTTTTGAATGGAAAAAAAAAAAAGAAATGACTTATTTTAGCCCAGCCGTCTCCTTTCCACCCAAGAAGGTAGAGCAGAGTTTTGCTAACTTTTTGAGATAAAGTCCACCTTTTGCATTCTCCTCGCTGCAATTTCACTTCAAGCAAACTCTCAATTAATGAGAAAAGAACGGTCAGCCTGGGAGTTCTTTTTGGTTTACAACCTGGAGCATTTTTTAAAAAATTTTTTATTTAAAAAGAGGTTTAATTTCCACCAAAGAGATGCTTTGTTACTTCAATCTTGCTTGCCTGCAACTACCCGGTTCCTGATGGACCTTCGGATCAAAAGGCCAGATCAATCTCTCTTTCAACTTTTGCCCCATTTCCAATTTTAATTGGTTTTTTTTTTTTTTTAAATCTGGAGAGGTCATCAAAGGGAGCTCCAATCTGGAAATAAGAAGGAATTTCCTGATGGTGAGAATTATTAAGCAGTGGAACGGCTTTCCTCTCCTAGTGGTGGGTGCTCCATCACTGGAAGTTTTCAAGAAAAGATTGGACAACTTTTTTGTCCCAGATGAAGACAACTGATTTGGCGGGGGTTGGATTAGATGACCTCCAAGGTCCCTTCCTTTCAACCCTACAATTCTATGTCCCCCTGCTTGCATTTCCTCAAAAGAGGAAATGTGGGGACCTAGCCAGTAGCCATGTTCACCGCATCGCCTTGCTTGATCTAGCTTGGTGTGGTTTCTGAATCCAGCTATTGTAGACTGTGATTCATGGATAAGGGGAATGTATGGATTTCAGCGTTGCTTGCCTCTAGCTACTTAGGACCTACTGATCAAAAGCCCACATAAATCTCTCTCAAAGTGCCCAATTTCGCATTTTAAATCCTAGCCAGGCTCAAGGTTGACTCAGCCTTCCATCCTTTCTAAGGTGGGTAAATTGAGGACCCAGTTTGTGGGGGCAATAAGCTGACTTTGTAAAATATACAAAAGTATGAAGGCTATTGCTTAACGCATTGTAAGCCGCCCTGAGTCTCCGGAGAAGGGCGGCATATAAATCAAATTTAAAAAAATGGTTTTTGGTCTGAAGAGGTCATCAGAGGGAGACCCAACCTGGATTTTGTCGTCATCTTGTGCTGTATCTGTCATCGGACGTTGGCGATCATGTTGGCGATCCTATTTTTATCAACAGCCGGAACGAAAAAGCGCCGCTGAGTTTTGTCCAAACCGGTGGCTTAGATTTTGAAGCCATGATGTTCTTCTTCTGCCTGGACCTCGTTTGCCTTCCATTTTTCCTTGGAGGATTAAGTGAAGTAATGGCGTATTTTTCCGGGTGTCGCATCCCATGTCCGAGGTGGGTTTCAGCAGATTCTGACCAGTTCTGGAGAACCGGTAGCAGAAATTTTGAGTAGTTTGGAGAATTGATAGTAAAAATTATGACTGGCCCCACCCTCATCTATTCTCTGCCTCCCAAGTCCCAGCTGATTGGGAGGAAATGGGGATTTTGCAGTATCCTTCCCCTGCCACGCCCACCAAGCCATGCCGTGCCATGCCACACCCATCAAGCCACGCCCACCATGCTAGTAAAAAAAATTTGAAACCCACCACTGGATTGAAGACTCCTCATTGGGCAGACTAGATGACCTCCAAGGTCCCTTCCAGACCTTATGATTCTACAACCCTCTGCCTGCATTTCCTCAAAACAGGCCTTGTTTCAAATAATTTCCAGATATTTTTTGCAAAGACTTCCATGGAAAAAGCCAGAGTATATATATATTTTAAAGGATGATTGTTTTAGCGTGGAAAGAAATGTCCTCTTTTACCTTCTTCAGAAGCCACAGACTTAACAAAAACTGATTTAAGAATTGAAGAAAGGAAACTGGGGTTGATTTTTTTTTTAAGTAAGTATTGAGTGAGCAGTTCCCAAGTGCGGTTGCAAAATCTAAATGATGTTGAAAGCAGGATGGGGTGAGCTAATCTCCTGCTTGTCACCTCATGTTGTTTTTTTCAGTGACCGGGGATTGCATGGGTGCGAAATCCGATTGGAAGATGTGATTTCAAAGGAAGTTGGGCAGAATCGGGCCCCTGAAACTGGGGTTGTATGTAGTTATAAAGCCACAGTGGGCTACATCTGACTGAGTTTATGCTTCTGTCTGTCCTGTGAAGGTGTTTACTAGCCTCTCAAGTTATCTTCCTCCCTCCCTCCTTTCTCTCTGTCTCTCCCTCCCTCCTCTTTTTTCTTTCTTTCTCTTTCTCTCTCTTTTCCTCTCCCTCACTCTCCTTCCTTTGTTTCTTTCCTTCTCTCTCTCTCTCTTTCTTTCTTTTTCTTTCCTTCCCTCCCATTCTTCATTCCTTTTTCTATGTCCTCCTTTCCTCCATTCTTCTCATTTCTCTGTCCCATTTCCTTCCTTCCTTCCTTCCTTCCTTCCTTCCTTCCTTCCTTCCTTCCTTCCTTCCTTCCTTCCTTCCTCTATCTCCTTTCCTCGCTCCCTCACCCTCCATCTCCTTCCTTCCTCCCATCCTCTTTCCTTCCTTTCTCTATGTCCTTCTTTCCTCAATTCTTCTCATTTCTCTATCCTGTTTGTTTCCTCCCTCCTCTCTCTCTCTCTCTCTTTCTCTCTCTCTCTCTCTCCCCCTTTGTTTCTCTTTATTTCTCTCCCTCCCTCCCTTTTTCTATGCCTGCCTTTCCTCCATTTTTCTCTTTTCTCTGTCCCATTTCCTTCCCTCCTTCCCTCTTCTATCTCCTTTCCTCCCTCTCTCTCTCCATCTCCTTCTTCCTTCCTTCCTTCCTTCCCCCAAGAAACTTTAAGCGTGTCTCTGAAAGCTGTCTCTAAAAGGGTGACCCACTTAAAACTTTACTTATGTATTATTGAAAGGTATTAATGGGCCTTCATTGCTCAAACTCCCAAAGAGGTAGTATGGAGTATTTTTAGAACCTCGTCTTGAAGTTTGCTCTAAAAGGTTTTTTTGCTACAGCTATGAATTTTTGAGGGTTGGAGGGAAGGGAGCATAAAGGCAGCTGCATTAGTTTGGAGCAAACAGTTTAATTTTTATTAGATTTTTATCCCTTTTATTATTTTTATAAATAACGCAAGGCAGCAAATATACGTAATAGGCTTTCCTCCTCCTACTGTATTTTCCCCTTAACAACAACCCTGTGAGGTGGGTTAGGCTGAGAGAGGGACTGGTCCAAAGTCACCCAGCTGGCTTACTTGCCTAAAGCAGGATTAGAACTCACCACCTCCTGGTGATTGTCTCAAAGTCACCCAGCCGACTTTCATGCCTAAGACGGGACTAGAACTCACAGTCTCCTGGTGATTGGCCCAAAGTCTCCCAGTTGGCTTTCGTCTCTAAGGTGGGACTAGAACTCACTGTCTCCTGGTGATTGTCCCAACGTCTCTCAGCTGATTTTTATGCCTAAGGTTGGACTAGAACTCACAGTTCCTGGTTTCTAAACCAGCACCTTAACCACTGCACCAAATTGGCTCTCATGGATATGCATGGATATATGGTGGTGTCTTAACTTGATGTGTCCTGCTAAGTCATGATTTGTATAAACATGATTTGTTAAGGTGCCAAAAATTGGTTGTCTATAGTATTAAGCTATAAGCCATGCTTTACGAGTGCAAGGGTCTTTTAGCACAGAACCTAGCTGAAATTATGGTGCAGCTAGGAATCTGGTGATATTGCCTTAATGTGATTGTTTATTTGTAAATGAATATTTATTGTCTGAAATTTGTTGTAAATCGTGGTGTGATTTGCAAGCAGTAAATATCTTGAGCAGGTATGATGATTAGCATAACCGATTTGCATGCTTCTTACTGAACTTAAAACTAGAGCGGAAACAATATGTAAGATCCCAACTTTCAGTGACTTTCTCTTGGGGTCGAAAATGGTGGTTTCTACCCCAGGACCACATCAAGTCAGTTTCTTTGCAATCCTTTGCAATTTAACAAACTGTATCACTGTTTGATTTGGTGGTAGCAGTGCCTCAGACAGAAAGTCCATACAGAGAGTGGTGAGGACAACCGAGAAGATTATAGGAAGCTTGCTTCCTGTTATTCAGGATACTGCTTATAAGCACTATGTTCTTAGAGCTCAAAGCATTGTTAGAGATCCCCCACACCCACTCCACGGTCCACTTCTGTCCCTCCCCTCTGGGAGGAGGTTTTGAAGAATTTCTAGCAGAATTGCCAGTTTCTGTGACAGCTTTGTTCTTTGTGCCATCCATCTTATAAACTTGCAGGATTCTTTTTTCCCTGCCATGCATATGTATAAATTTGGATTAGACTGTGATGTTTCTCTGTGTCACAGATAATGTGTGTGTGTATGTGGGTATACGCATAATGGTTATGCTTTGAGAGCTGAACATAACAAAATTTCATTTTAATGTATGCTGATTAGTGTACAATTAAAGTGACAATAAAGTTTTATTCTAGTCTATATTCTCTTCTATATTCTGTGCTAATTCTGTTCTATTCTTTTTTCTACTCTACTCTAAATTCTGTGCTAATTTTATTCTATTCTCTCTTCTCCTCTCTCCTCTTATTTCCCCCTCCTCTCTCCCGTCTCCCCTCTCTCTCCTCTCCTCTCCTCCTTTCTCTTTTCTCTTCTCTCCCCTCTTCTCTTTTCCCCTCTCACTTCTTCTCCTCTCCCCTCCCTTCTCTTTTCTTCTCTCTCCTCTTCTCTCCTCTTCTCTTCTCTCATCTCATTTCATCTCATCATCTCATCTTATCTTCTCTCCTCTCTCTCTTTTCTTTTCTTCTCCTCTTTTCTTTTTTCTTCTCTTCTCTTCTTTCCCCTCTCTCTTCTCCTCTTCTCTCTCCTCTCCTCTCCCCTCCCCTCCCCTTCTCTTCCTTTCTCCTCTCCTCTCCTCATCTTATCTTATTTTATCATCTCCCCACCCCTCCCCTCCCCTCCCCTCCTCTCTCCTCTCCTCTCCTCTCCTCTCCTCTCCTCTCCTCTCCCTCTCCTCTCCTCTCCTCTCCTCTCCTCTTCTCCATTTCTATTCCCATTCCCATTCCATTCTATGCCTAGAAAGATTGCAAAACCTTCACATGTTAGGAGCTTCAAATCAAAAATCTCCCCACGAGGGTGGCACAAGGTCATGATTTAGCCAGACAGGTAGGCAGGTGGGTGGGGCCGTTTCGTTATTCAAAAAAAAAAAAAAGTAGTGACGATTTGCTGAATCATCCGTCATTCCTTTGCTATGTCTTTTCCTACGTTGGACACCTGTGCGTGCACCGGAGTGACACGAGCCACAAAATTGACAGCCACCATTATTCATAGGGCCCGGAGGGTGACTTCATTACTATTTCTCATGAATAATTGAACCCTGGCATGGAGCTTAAAGAGCAAGGTGGATCTTGACCTTATTCACATAATTTCTAATTTGAAAATACAGGTAGTCCTCGATTTACAGCCATTCATTTAGTGACCGGTCAAAGTTAGAACAGCACTGCAAAAAGTGACTTTAGAACCATGTTTCACGCTTATGACCATTGCAGAATCCCCACGGTCACGTGATCCAAATTCAGGCGCTTGGCAACTGACTCATCTTTATGACGGTTGCACTGTCTCGGGATCACGTGACTTGTGACCTTCCGACAAGCCAAGTTAGTGGGGAATCTGGATTCACTTAACAACCATGTTGCTAACTGAACAACTGAAGCGATTCACTTAACAATTGTGGGAAGGAAGGTAGTAACGGTAGAGGTAAAGGTTCCCCTCGCACATATATGCTAGTCGTTCCCGACTCTAGGGGGCGGTGCTCATCTCCGTTTCAAAGCCAAAGAGCCAGCGCTGTCCGAAGACGTCTCAGTGGTCATGTGGCTGGCATGACTCAACGCCAAAGGCGCACGGAACGCTGTTCCCTTCCCACCAAAGGTGGACCTTATTTTTCTACTTGCATTTTTTACCTGCTTTCGAACTGCTAGGTTGGCAGAAGCTGGGATGAGTCACGGGAACTCACCCCGTTTCGCGGCACTCGGGATTCGAACCGCTGAACTGAATCGAACCTTTCGATTGACAAGCTCAGCGTCTTAGCCACTGAGCCGCCGCGTCCCCATACGAAAGATCGTAAAACGGGACAAAACTCAACTTCACACCACATCTCACTCGGCCACAGAAATATTGGGTTGGAGCCTGGTCATAAGGCAAGGTTGCCGGTCGTTTTTGGCTCATGTCACTCCGGTGCGCACTCCGTCATAGGAAAAGATGGAGCCAAAGAGCGACCATTTTCCTATGGAAGGACCAGTTCTTCCTTCTGATCACCTGGTTCCAGTCCAACTGGCAGACAAGCAGAGCAGATCTGATAGGCTGGCGAAGAGATTTCTACCATTGCATGATGTAGGTTGTTGAGTTCTGTTTGGCTCAATGTATGTCGCACCTTGGACACTTAATTAGGAGGTTGACTAATCCATGGCACACAAGTTTTGTGAAGTTTTCTTGGCACGTCCAGCATGCTTTTCTCAGCAGCCAAGGTCACCCAGACACTGTTCTAAAAATACTGTTCTTTTCTTTGCCTCTCTTAGAAAATTATTTTGGACCGTCTTCTTCCTGACTGTATATAAAAAAAATGACTTTGGGAGGGAGTATATTCTTAGTGAAGTTCAAGTTTGCTGCTTTTTTTTTTTTTGTGCTTTGAAAAGAACTATTTATGCTGAAAGAGGAAAGGAAGGAGAGGGAGAGGAAGGGCGGCGAGGAAGGGAGATAAGGAAGGAAGGAGAGAGGGAGGGAGGGAGGAGAAAGGAGGGAGGGAGGGTGGAAGGAACGATGGAATGAAGGGGCAGCAAGGGAAGGAAAAGCAGGAAGGGAGGAGGGAGGGAGAAGAGAGGGAGGGAAAGGAAGTCAAGGGAGGGAGGAAGAGAAGGAGGAAAGGAAAGACAAGGGAGGGAGGGAGGAAAAGGAGGGAGGCCGGGAAGGGAAGGAAGGGAGAGAGGGAGGGAGGAGAAGGAAGGGAGAGAGGGTGGAAGGAACAATGGAATGAAGGGAAGGCAAGGGATAAAAGCAGGAAGGGAGGAGGAAGGGAGAAGAGAGGGAGAGAAAGGAAGTCAAGGGAGGGAGGAAGAGAAGGAGGAAAGGAAAGACAAGAGAGGAGGAAAAGGAGGGAAGGGAAGGAAGGGAGAGAGGGAGGGAGGAGAAGGAAGGGAGAGAGGGTGGAAGGAACAATGGAATGAAGGGAGGCAAGGGAAGGAAAAGCAGGAAGGGAGGAGGGAAGGAGAAGAGAGGGAGGGAAAGGAAGTCAAGGGAGGGAGGAAGAGAAGGAAGAAAGGAAAGACAAGGGAGGGAAGAAGGGAGGAGAAGGAAGGGAGGGAAAGTGGAAGGAACGATGGAATGAAGGAAAGGGAAGGGAGGAAAAGCAGGAAGGGAAGGAGGGAGGGAGAAGAGAAGGCAAGGGAGGGAGGAAGAGAAGGAGGAAAGAAGAGGGGGGGAGGAAGGGAGGAAATGGGAAGTGAAGGAAGGAAGAGGGAGGGAAGAGAAAAGGAGGGTGCAAGGAACAAAGGAATAAAGCAGGAGCAAGGGAGGGAAGGAAGGAAGAGGAGGGAAGGAAAGAGGGGAGGGAAAGGAAGAGAGGGAGAAAGGAAGGAAGGAAAGAAGAGGGAAGGGAGGGGCTGAGGGAAGAGAAGGGAAGGGAAGGAAAGGAATGGATGAGGAAGGAAGGGAATAATATGATTTCTTTTCATACCATTTAAATAAAGGAGATTACTTTTGAGGTGAGAGATGGTAGCTGGCCTCAAGCAGCTGGTGAACTAATCAATGTTTGAAGACCGGGGCCTAGTTATGCAAGATTAGCACAGATCCTTGTCTCTACTTGCCTCTTCCCTGCTATTATTGATTTATTCCATTGGCCCCTTCACTAAATGCCAAAACCTGGCCTTAAGGAATGACAAAATTGCTTCTGGTTTGCTTGCATTTGGTTTCGTTTTTAAATTAAAGACAGCTTCCTATTTGCCGGTTCCCAGCTCCCGATCAGGCAGCGAGGAATTTGGATGGAGGCAATGATAGACAATCTTGAGCTTGTCAGTCCTTCAGTAGGAAAACAAGTTGGGTGGCGATGGTTGCTTGCCGTCAGAGCCCAAGTGGAAGCACACCCCGCTTGGTCAGCAAAAATACTACCGGTTGTAGGCTGTGCCCATGAATGCCTGCTGGCTTTACACCTTGCATTCGTCTCAGGCGTGGTTGAGATGGAGCGTGGTGTCTTGTGTAAACTTGAAATCTGAAGAGAAGTGTTTTAGAAGATGGTTTGTTGTGTGCACCTAGAATCTTGGGAGAGGAATTTTGGATGAATGCCAGAAGGTGGTTTGGTTGTAGCTAGTGTCTTTGGTGGACCTTGAATCTGGAGAAAAGAGTTTCAGATGAATGCCAGAAGATGGTTTGGTTGTAGCTAGGTGTCTTCTGTGGACCTTGAATCTGGAGAGAAGAGTTTCAGATGAATGCCAGAAGGTGGTTTGGTTGTGGCTTGGTGTCTTCTGTGGACCTTGAATCTGGAGAGAAGAGTTTCAGATGAATGCCAGAAGGTGGTTTGGTTGTAGCTTGACGTCTTCTGTGGATCTTGAATCTGGAGAAAAGAGTTTCCGATGAATGCTAGAAGATGGTTTGGTTGCGGCTTGGTGTCTTCTGTGGACCTTGAATCTGGAGAGGAGAGTTTCAGATGAATGCCAGAAGATGGTTTGGTTGTAGCTAGGTGTCTTCTGTGGACCTTGAATCTGGAGAGGAGAGTTTCAGATGAATGCCAGAAGATGGTTTGGTTGTAGCTAGGTGTCTTCTGTGGACCTTGAATCTGGAGAGGAGAGTTTCAGATGAATGCCAGAAGGTGGTTTGGTTGTAGCTAGGTGTCTTCTGTGGACCTTGAATCTGGAGAGAAGAGTTTCAGATGAATGCCAGAAGGTGGTTTAGTTGTAGCTAGATGTCTTCTGTGGACCTTGAATCTGGAGAGGAGAGTTTCAGATGAATGCTAGAAGGTGGTTTAGTTGTAGCTAGGTGTCTTCTGTGGACTTTGAATCTGGAGAGAAGAGTTTCAGATGAATGCCAGAAGGTGGTTTGGTTGTGGCTTGGTGTCTTCTATGGACCTTGAATCTGGAGAGGAGAGTTTCAGATGAATGCCAGAAGATGGTTTGGTTGTAGCTAGGTGTCTTCTGTGGACCTTGAATCTGGAGAAAAGAGTTTCAGATGAATACTAGAAGGTGGTTTAGTTGTAGCTAGATGTCTTCTGTGGATCTTGAATCTGGAGAGAAGAGTTTCAGATGAATGCCAGATGGTGGTTTAGTTGTAGCTAGGTGTCTTTGGTGGACCTTGAATCTGAAGAAAAGAGTTTCCGATGAATGCTAGAAGGTGGTTTAGTTGTAGCTTGGTGTCTTGTGTCGACCTACAATCTGGAATCAGATAATTATTAGAAGATGGTTTGTTTGGAGCTTGAGGTCGAGTGGGCCTAAATCCTTGGGGACAGCATTTCATACTAGGGAACGGGAAAGAGAGACAGCAAACGTTGAAGTCTTTGTTCCCGTCACATGAAGGTCTGCATTTTGGGCAGGGCGGATTTGAGAGCTACCCTCAACTCGGCACACGAAGGCAGTCGAACCGTTTGTGGCTTTGTGCGCTCCAGGCTCAACTCTCATGTTTGGGTTGCATTGCACAATGCTGGGACAATTTGTAAACCGAGGCCTGGCGTGGAAAGGCAGCATGTTGAGGACAGCAGAGTGGAAGGACCAGGGAGGCGACCTGTTTACTGGATTACGTGGCGTTGGGAAGGCTGCATTTCTGCAAGTTCATAGCCCAGACGTGAATAACCAGGAAGGAAGTTTTAAATGAAGGCTTGTGCTCGGAAGTGTGATTATTCTGGATTTTAAACAATGGATGTCCTCTCCTGCTCATCTGGAACAGCAGTTGCTCCAGGCGTCCTCGACTTACAAGAGTTCATTTAGCGACCTTTGAAAGCTACGCCGGCACTGAAAAAGGGACTTGTGAGCATTTTTTCAACTTTTAACAACCGTTGCATCGTCCCCCCGCATGAATCATGCGATCAAAATTTGGACGCCTGGCAACTGGCGTGTACATATGATGGTTACAAGTGTCCCCGGGCGTCAGGTGGATCCCTCTTTTGAGACCTTCTGACATCCAAGTCCATGGGGAACCCAGGCTCACTGAACAACCGTGTGACTCACTTAACAACCATAGTGATTCCGTTCACAACTGGGGCTGGAAAGGTCGTAAAATGGGGGTGAAACTCGTTTAACAACTGTCTCGCTCAGCAACGGAAATGTTTGGGCCAGGAGAGTGGGTTTTGCTATCGGTTTAGTGGTGGATGCGCGCAACGCTTCTGCGCATGCACAGAAGTGTCTGGGTGGGCGGAGCCTCCCGCCGCTACAAGTTCGCCCGAGCCGGGACAAACCTGTAGCAACCCACCACTGGTTTGGGCTCAATTGTAGTTGTAAATCGAGGACTATTTGATTAAGGTAGTCCTTGACTTACGACCACAGTTGGGGTCCATTATTAAGTCAGTGGTTAAATGAGAGGTGCCCAATTTTACGTCTTTTTTTTGGCCACACTTGTTAAGCAAATCCCTGCAGTTCGTTAAGTGAGTTGTGCAGTTGTTAAGCGAATCGGACTTCCCTCATTGATTTTGCTTGTCGGAAGCTGGCTGGGAAAGTCACCCATGACGATGATATGTTGCCACCGTCATAAATACATACTGGTTGCCGAGTGCCTAAACTCTTCGATCATGTGACTGTAGAGATGCTGTGCCGGTCGTAGGTGCGAGAACAATCATAAGTCACTTTTCCCCCAGTATTGTTCTAACTTCAAATGGTCATTAAACAAATAGGGTTGGAAGTTGAGGATTCCCTGACCATAAATCTGGTGGTGTCTTATTTTTTTTTAATTTATGAGTTCTACCACAAACATCTATTTAAAAAAAATAATAATAATCTTTATTTACATTTATAGTTTAAAAAGACAGCAACACATCAAATAAATAACAAAACAAGGCAACAGAATAAAGAACATAAATATGTATAGATAATACCTTAATAATCTAATGTTTAATACAAACCTATACAATAAATTCATACTACAATCCTGAGGAGACGAGACGACCTATTTTAAATTTTTAAATCAATCAGGTCTATCCGACCTCACTTTAGATATATAATAAAATATTTTCAATAGATACACTGCCTGCTTATATTCTTCTAATTTGGTTCCGATGTTCTTTTCGATAGCCAAGTATACCATTTTTCCCAGGATAAACCTGTTTGAGTTTGGTCTCTATCTTTCAGTTTTTCAGGCCCATTGACAAAGGTATGGGGGTGGGGCTGAGTTTTTGCTTCCCTTTTAGGGGAAATATTCTGTCCTTTTAATATTTCCTAGATTATTTCATTTTTCCAGGAGAGGGGTGGGTGCTAACTTCCTACAGTGGGTTGTGTGTAATTATTAAGATTCATTGAGCAATCCAGATGCCTCATGCACCGGACAGATCAAGTCCATGCAATTGCACTTTTTAATTTGCAAATTGTTCTGGTAAGAAATGAGGTCCTGCAAATATCTCCAGGAGGGCTTAACAGAAGATTCCTCTCTTCCTATCTGCAATGGCTTTCTAAGATCTGAGAACTTGGAGAGAATCTATTGGCTGTTGTGTGAATTCTTGGACGTATTAAACCATGCCAAGGAAAGAAATCGTTCTGCATATCTTTATCCTTGCACTGAACTTCCTTGTTTTTTCTTTTGAAGATGTTTTGCTTCTCATCCAAGAAGCTTCTTCAGCTCTGACAGGATGGTGGGGAATGGAAGGATTTATATTCCTTGCAGACGGAGATGGTCATTTGCATCCTTTAAGAGGGTCCTTGAGGCCACTTGGTGATTTATCTGTGCCCTTGGGGTCACCTGATTGGTGCTCCTGGTTCCTGTAGTCTGCAATTTTTTGGGAAATCCGTTCACACTCCTGCACACACATTTGAAGGGTGTTTATTCCCAAGTGAATACTAAAAGTCTGTAGAGATTCTCAGTCCTCCAGGTTATGGTTGTCCCAAAGGTGCTTTTTCAGGAGGCAGCTGGACAACGATGGCCTGGTTTTGTGTGAGCGCTCACAATACAACGCTCCGAATCCAGAACAGGACGCAGCTCTCCGCATACGTTGGGTCCATCCTGGTTCTTCTCAAGTCTTCTGCTTTACGTTTTCCCAAACATCTGCTTCTCATAGTCCATCCTTTGTGGTAGACACTCCAGTAATTCAGCTGTGTTTTTATTAAGCCCAATGAAAAGCCGATGGCTTCCCCTTGCTCTAAACGCTCAACTACGTGTTGCATTTCTGGGACAACCATGGCCTGGTTGATTGAGAATCTCTACAAACTTTTAGCTATACAATTTCGGATGAAGACCCTTGGAATGGGGTGGGAGTAGGAATGGATTTCCTGAGGAAAAATGGCAGACTACAGGAACCATTTGCACCACTCAGGTGACTCTGAGGACCCAAGTGGCCTCAATGACTCTCTAAAACAGTGTTTCTCAACCTTGGAAGCTTGAAGATGGGTAGACTTCAACTCCCAGAATCCCCCAGCCAGCACTGCTGGCTGGGGGATTCTGGGAGTTGAAGTCCACCCATCTTCAAGCTACCAAGGTTGAGAAACACTGCTCTAAAAGGATGCAAATGACCAGCTGCCTGCAAGGAGTATCAATCCTTCCATTCCCCACCATCCCGTCAGAGCTGAAGAAGCTTCTTGGATGAGAAGCGAAACCTCTTCGAAGGAAAAACAAGGAAGTCCAGTTGCCTCCTGAAAAAAACCTTTGGGATTCTTAACAAATAGTGAAGTTTGGTATGTATTGCTGACTAGAGAGGACCACAGGAGGTCCTATCATCCCTCTTTCCTGAAAACACAAGTCCGAAAGAAATAAACCCTGAAGCTTTCCCCAAATTTGTCCTCCCCGCCCAAGAAACAAAACAAAACGCAACCCAACCTCACAAAAATAGCAGACGTTTCTCTTCGTTCTGGGCCAACCTGGAGGAACCGTCTCGGTTTCCCTTGCCGGCAAAGCTGGAGGAGAAATTTGCAAAAGTCTGTTGTTTTTTCTCCCACGGTGAGCGATGCAGGCGTGACAAGCCTGGGCCTGTCTGACTTCACATGTTTATTTATTTTACATGATATTTTTCCTTCCTCCTTTGAATCATTCAAATTCCGAACGGGCGATGTGAAATAACAACGGCTTCATTTTGCTTTTTAGGAGATGGCAAACTCCGTTTATTTGGTGATGGAGGTGAGCGATTCTAAGATTCCGAAGCGTTTTAAGATAGATTTTAATTTTGCCCTTCTTTTAAAGAATTCATGCCCGATTTTGTTTATTTATTAAAGTTTTATGCCCTTTTTCATCTCGAACTGCAGGGTGCTAGTTGTTATTTTATTTATTGACCTGAATGTTGAATAATCTGGTTTAGCTGATGAATTGTTTCTTCTGTTTTCTTCTCCCCTCTTTAGTATTGCAATGGTGGAGATTTGGCTGACTATTTGCACAGTACGTATTCTAAGAATGCCATCTGATTATTCCATAATATTATCTTGTCCCCTGCCCCACCCCCTCCAAATTAAGACATTCTCTGATAATAAGCCCAATTGGGCTGTTGAGCGCATGGCAATAAGGCCAAGCGCTTATTTCAGGGTTCAAAAAAATATAGGACCTCAGGGTCTTATTTTCGGGGAAACACAGGTAGCATCAATATTAAGAAACAGAAAATAATACCAGGCACGAAATCCCTTATCAAATGAGTTTCATCCATGCAGTTTGATAGGGATGCCCAGATGGTATTCCGCTCGCAATTTTGTTCTGGACTTCTAATTTTTGTTGTAGCTTTTTCCTTTTTAATTACAGGCATAATTAATGCCAACAGGACCTATTTTCAGCCAGACTAAACAATCGAAGCATAGATGGTCTCCAAGGCTCGTGAAAATTTTATTGACAGCTTTCGTTTATAGAAATCGTTTGGTGCCTTGAGTAAATTGTTAAAATTTTGAAGGGTTTTCCCCTTTTTATACATGTACATATTGTTTATCTTCTATCTAAACCCTGTGAGTATCGGATTAATTAAGAAATATCTTCAATGAACAAGCAAGAAAAAAGGGGCATCCTTATTTGAATGGGTGTTCTCCCATGCTGGAATATTTAAGGCAGAATGGCTGGAGTTCATCGCCAATTCATGATATTGAGGAATATGTTTTCATTCAAACGCTGGTATAAACCAGCCATCTGATTAGAATTTTTTTAAAAAAAAAACTTACTAGATGTTTTTGATAGTTGGTTGTTTCTGTCCAGCAACACACATAACAAATTAAAACTTTTCAAAGAGACTTTTGAAGTCTTCACGATCTCCAGACAAGAGACCTGGCCCTATTGATAAATTTTTTAAACAGCAGCTCTTTGTAATTCTCATCAGCCTCTAATGCATTTAAATCCTCCAAGGAAAAAAAGAAAAAAAAAAGCTTTTAAAAACACGCAAACAAAAAGATGAAAGCCGTGTCCTTGGATTGATTAATCTTCCTTGCCCAGTTCTTCCTGGCCTGGGTTCAGACACATTGTGCGTTAATCCAAATTGTTGTTCCTTGGTGGCGCAGCAGACTAAAGTGCTGTTAACTAGCACCAGCTGCCTGCAATTACTGCAAGTTCGAATCTCACCAGGCTCAAGGTTGACTCAACCTTCCATCCTTCTGAGGTAGGTAAAATGAGGACCCAGATTGTGGGGGCAATAAACTGCCTTTGTATAAAAAAAGAACACTGCTTAGGGGGAGGGCCGAAAGCCCCACTAAGCAGGTATATACAAAAGTATGAAGGCTATTGCTTAACGCATTGTAAGCTGCCCTGAGTCTCCGGAGAAGGGCGGCGTAGAAATTGAACCAATAAATAAATAAATAAAACACGTCAACAGGCAAAACAAGAGACGTAGAAGATTTTTTTTAAAAATGGGGCAAAAAACTCACTGTCTCGCTTAGCAATGGAAATTTAGGGCTTCGTTGTGGTCGTAAATTGAGGACTACCTGTATCAAGGAACAGGTTGTGTTAATTCAGGTGGTAGTTCTTCGGGGCTTAATCTTGGCACCACGTCAATTTAACGTTTGAGGAAGAAGGTACCCCATTGGTTTTGTTGTTGACAGCTTCTCACCGTTGGGATCCAATCAGAATATGAACTGGAAGGGTCCTTAGAGGTCTGCTAGTCCAGCCCCCCTGCCCAAGCAGGAGACGGGTGACTGTCCAGTTTCTTCTTAAAACCTCCAGTGACGGACCACCTACAACTTCTAGTGGCAAGCTGTTCCACTGGTCGGTTGTCTTCACTGTTAGAAAGTTCCTCCATAGTTCCAAGTTGTTTGTCTCCTTGGTTGGTTTCCATCCATTGTTTCTTGTCCCACCTTCAGGTGCTTTGGAGAATTAGTTGATCCCCTCTTCTTTGTGGCAGCCCCTCGAATACTGGAATACTGCTATCATATCACATCCCTAGTCCTTGTTTTCTCTAGGCTGGCCATCCCCAAATCCTTCAGTCATTCTTCATATGTTTTAGTCTCCAGACCTTTAATCATCCAAGTTGCTCTTCATTGCACTTTTCCCAAAGTCTCAACATCTTTTTTTGTAATGTGGTGACCAAAACTGGATGCAATATTCCAGGTGTGTGGTCTTACTAGGGTTTTATAAAGTGGTACTAACACTTCACGTGTTTTTGAATTCTATGCCTGTATTTATACAACCCAGGATTGTATTCGCTTTTTTGGCTGCCGGCACACACGGCTGGCTTGTATTTAAGGGATCGTCCACTAGGACTCCAAGGTCCCTCTCACATACTGTTTCTGAGCCAGGTTTCGCCTCATCTGTACTTGTACCAGGTGTAAAACCTTCGGCAGTTCAATCCGTTTGGCAATAATCAATAATAATCAGCAAAGTTCACCGCTGTTTCCCCCTCTCTTCCTTTCGATAGGTATGAGAACTCTCAGCGAAGACACAATCCGCCTCTTTTTCCAGCAAATTGCAGGTGCCATGAGAGTTTTGCATAGCAAAGGCATCATTCACAGGGATCTCAAGCCTCAGAATATTCTGCTTTCCTTCACGGGTGGCAAGAAGTCGAATCCGAATAACATCCGGATCAAGATCGGTAAGTGGAAAAGGAAAGGGACAAAAGACGCTATGAAAAAAACACGGGGGGGGGGGAGAGAGATGGAGAGAGGGGGGGGGGGAGATATATGGAAGGAGACAGATGGAGAGAGGGAGAGAGGGAAAGAGAGAGAGAAAAAGAGAGATGGTAAGAGAGAGAGATGGAGAGATGGAGAGAGATGGTGAGAGAGAGGGGAGAGAGAGGGAGATATATGCAAGGAACAGATGGAAGGAGAGAGAGAGATATGGAAAGAGAGATGGAAGGAGTAATGGAAAGAGATGGAGCGAGAGAGATGGAGAGAGATGGTGAGAGAGAGAGGGGAGAGAGAGGGAGATATATGCAAGGAGACAGATGGAAGGAGAGAGAGAGATATGGAAAGAGAGATGGAAGGAGTAATGGAAAGAGATGGAGAGAGAGATGGAAGGAGAGAGAGGGAAAAAGAGAGAGGGAAAGAGAGGGAGAGGGAGAGAGATGGAAGGAGAGAGATGGAAAAAAAGAGATGGAAAGAGACGGCGAGAGAGAGGGGGAGAGAGAGAGAGAGAGAGATTGTTTACAATATGATCTAAGATTCTAGTCCTGTTTGTGTTTTTCTGAGGTGATAGTGGTAAACCCCATGGATTTCAGCGGATTTTAGGAAGTATGATTTGGGTTTGCCATCCCCAACGGAAAAATATAGGTTTGTTAATTTGGGTCCAGGCTGATCTCCCAGCTTTTCCTAATCACAATAATCCTAAAAAAATATTCCGTTACGGTTGTTCCTGTTTTTATCAATTAAAAAAAAAAAGACAGCACAAAAGGAAGGAGGGAGGAAGAAAACAGCTTTTCATATTTAATGGTCCTTGCTAAAGCCAATTGTCATTTTTTTCTCTGTCTTTTCCCCCTTTCCCCCATTTGCTTCTCCGTGCAGCTGATTTTGGATTTGCACGCTACCTACAGAATAATATGATGGCAGCAACGCTGTGCGGCTCTCCCATGTACATGGTAAGGGGCAGCTTGGTTTATTTGCAATTTCTTTTTTCCCCAAATGGGTTTTAGAGTTGGAAAAACGCGGAAAGCGCCACAAGTTGTAGCTTTTTCTATTGCTCGAAAAAAAAGAAAAAAAAAGACACCACACGAAAGGGTGCAGCGATGAGGAGGGATAAGGAAAACAGCTTTTTACATTTAGCGGTGTTTGATAAATGAGGCCAGCTGTCATTTATCCTGGGAAAGGAAGTGGTTACAGGCTGTGAGTGGACAACCTTGGTTTTGTTGTTGTGTCCTTTTCTCTGTTATTCTGTCCGAGCTTACCTACACAAAGCTCCGTGGTCTTATATCCCAAGTCTTGTTACTCTGTATTTTGAGGACCTAAAGATGGTGAAGATGGTGTTTGTTTACCTAGGCCAGGGGTCTGCAACCTTAAACACTCAAAGAGCCATTTGGAACTGTTCCGCGCAGAAAAGAAAACACCGGGAGTCACAGAATCCTTCCCGTGCCTGATTATTTCCTGAGTGGCCACAAAACTAGCATATGTTGTTGAATTAAATGTTCTGTTTTCTTCTGAAACTTTTCTTGGATTTAACCATGGTTGGCCTACTGGGAGTCGAAATGCTCAATCAATCGCATGCCAGCAGGTATCACACATTGGTGGTTGTGATGCATATTTTGAGTGACGGGGAACCACAGCAGAGGGATGAAAGAGCCACATGTGGCTCCAGACCCCTGACCTAGGAAGTTGCATGATTCCTGGGAGAGGGAAGATCTAATGCTCAGTAATAGTAACTGTGAGAGGGACCTCTGAGTCCTAGTGGACAATCACTTAACTATGAGCCAGCCGTGTGCAGCAGCTGCCCAAAAAGCCAACACAGTCCTAGGCTGCATAAACAGAGGGATAGAATCAAGATCATGTGAAGTGTTAATACCGCTTTATAAGGCCTTGGTGAGGCCACACTTGGAATATTGCATCCAGTTTTGGTTGCCACGATGTAAAAAAGATGTTGAGACTCTAGAAAGAGTGCAGAGAAGAGCAACAAAGAGGATTAGGGGATTGGAGGCTAAAACATATAAAGAACGATTGCAGGAACTGGGTATGTCTAGTTTGATGAAGAGAAGGACCAGGGGAAACATGATTAACAGTCTTCCAGTATCTCAGGGGCTGCCCCAAAGAAGAGGGAGTCAAGCTATTCTCAAAAGCACCTGAAGGCGGGACAAGAAGCAATGGGTGGAAACTAATCAAGGAGAGAAGCAAGGAGGAATTTCCTGACAGTGAGAACAATTCACCAGTGGAACAACTTGCCTCCAGAAGTTGTGAATGCTCCAACAGTGGGAGTTTTCGAAGAAGAAATTGGACAGCCATTTGTCTGAAATGGTATAGAGTTTCCTGCCTAAGCAGGGGGTTGGACTAGAAGACCTCCAAGGTCCCTTCCCACTCTCGTTATTCTATTCTAACGTATTTAAAAATTGTTATGGCTGCAGTCCAGTGTCCCTGGATGGCATTGTAAAGATTGAAACAACAGACCCTCTCCAATGCTTCTGTTTTGCTCTTCGATGAATTCTGGATTCTGCTCTGTGTTGGAAACTGAACGGGATGATCCCTTCCACAGGTTCCGTTTTGTGATTCTTGCTTTGGGCGGGGGTTGGGGTTGGAATAGATGACCCCCGAAGGTCCCCCTTGACAATTTATGTTCTATGATTTGCTGCATGTGTACAATGCAGGTAATCCTCGGCTGAGCGCCATTTGTTCAGCCAAAATGTAGATAAGAGTTCTTGATCGGTTGTGCAACTAAGTTGTAAAAGAGATCTTCTTGATGCTCTTAGATTGGGGACGGCAGGTTGTGTATTCAGATCGTGTGCGATTGGAAGAAGTTTGTATGCAATAAGGACCAAGTGTGAGCCAGAGTGATTTCTGACTTTCTGCCAGCCTCCCCGGTGGATTTCCCTCGTTAGGAAGCTGGCACGTAACATTGGAAACAACAAATCCGAGCGCAGCAGCGCGTCGCAGCTCTTGAGACTTTGCTGAATATCAATCCCCTGGGAGTCAGATTTTGGGGCGCCTTTGGTGAGGGAAGCCCGTCGGTTCAAAAATGGTTGCTCCATGACCCACCGTTTTGCTTAACTGAAGGTTACAAACAGACATGGGAGTTTTGAACTGCCCGGAGAGCCCGTTGTTATTCCTGCAGCCAGAACACGAGTTCTTCACGGCAGGAGTCACCCAGCAAGAAAAGAGGAAGCAGATGTAAGACGTGAGCGGAGTGGCTGATTCAGACTGGAGGCAAATAATATCCCTGCAGCCTTTTTGATTCATTAAGAAGATTTATGACACCGACCTGGTTGGATAACTTTCTCCAATGTGCAGAGAAAGAGTTTGTTACGGAAAAGGCAATCGAGTGGATAGATTCGTCCAGCATCTCTTGAGCTGGGTGTAAATCACGTTGGTTGAACCAGCTCAAGGCTCTCAGGGCTGTTTAGCATCTACCAAGGTAAGAGATTTGGAAACTTGAAGGTGGGCGAGGAGTCCTTCAAGGATCTCGGGAAGTTTAGTCTGCGGAATAGATAATTACAGGGAGACCTGTTTTGAAACCTTAGAAAGGGATGTCATAAAAGAGGCTGGATTTGTTCTCTGTTGCTCCAGAGGGGAGGAAGAGAGGCGGTGCATTCAAACTACAAATGTTAAGTTCACGGTAGACATCAGAAGGAACTTGTTGGGTGCTCTGGACCAGGGGAACAGGCTGCTACATGAAGTGGGGAGTTGGCCTTCAGGTCTCCCAACAGAGGCTGGGATGGTCATCTGTTGAAGATACTTTAGTGCAGGGGACCCCAACCCCGAGGCCATGACCCACTACCGGACTGCGGCCTGTTCGGAACCGGGCCATGCGGGCAGTGGGTAAGTGCGTGTGCGCGCACAAAGCTTTGCTCGTGTGTGAAACTTCTCTTCTGCAAGCGGTGGCCATCTTGCATTTACGAACAAAACTTCTCTCCTGTGAGTGGTGGTCATCTTGCACCAACGCACAAAACTTCCCTCACATGAGCGGCAGCCATCTTGCACTCACATACGAAACTTCCCTCACGTGAGCGGCAGCCATCTTGCACTCACGCATGAAACTTCCCTCATGTGAGCGGTGGCCATCTTGCACTTACTTACACGAACCTTCCCTCACACGAGCGGTGGCCATCTTATGCTCACGCACAAAACTTCCCTTGTGCCAACAGCGGCCATCTTGCGCTCATGCACGAAGCTCCAATCGGAGCCGCATGCATGCTAGCACAATCTGCCTACCACTCACAAGGAACTATCTCCTTCTCCCCCCACTGATGGGCCGCCAAGCCAGAAAATTTGAGGTCTTCTGCTCTAGAGGGTCCTGGACTGGGTAGAGGGTTGAGCTAGATGACCTCTTCCAACCTTCTCGAGTCTTATCCAGACCTCTACGCGAGTCCAAAGCCAGATTCATCATATTAAATTCTGCAGAATTTGAGAGGGGAATGGCGAATTCATGTAGCTACTGAGCTGTTAAGTTGGGAGTAGCCAATGATGGTTGATGATCCTTCTGGTTGATAGAAGTCCAGCCTTAAATAGCTTGATCCCCTCCTTTCTGTGGCAGTCCCTCAACTAATGAAATACTGCTATCATGTCTCCCGTGGTCCATCTCTTCATTAGACTATCCATGCCCGGTTCCTGCAACCATTCTTCATATATTTTAGTCTCCAGTCCCCTCATCATCTTGGTTGCTCTTCTCTGCACTCTTTCTAGAGTCTCCACATCTTTTTTATAGAGATGGAGGGAGAAAGAGACTCAGAAGAGACCCTCCCTAGTTTCTTATTCTGTAAAGGAGAGGGCTGTAATGGTATGTGGGACAGACCTTTGGAGAAGGAGGAAAGTGATACTATTTAAGGAATGGTCAGATAAGAGAAGGCATCGCCCAGAGCTATATAAGGGGCAGAGAAAGAGACTCGGAAGGGACCCTCCCTAGTTTCCTAAGGCTGTAAAGCATATGGCAGTAATGGAAGGAGAGAAATACCACGGAAAGAGATGGTTGATGATCCTTCTGGTTGATAGAACCCCAGCCTTAAATATCATTTACCCCTCTCCTTTCTCGTGACTTTTGGAGTGCCTTTGGCTGCTTATGGTATGATACAATAAGGACAAGGTGGACCTTGGTCTAATCCATGCTGGCTGAGGAATTCTGGGAGTTGAAGCCCACAAGTCTTAAAGTTGCCAAGGTTGGAGACCCCTGGTCTAATCCTCCTCCTGTCCTAACATGACCCGGCCTGGCCTTGACGGTTTGTTCCGATGCTTTATGTTCTTGAAATGGAATGTACCAGTCGGAAAGTTCGAACAGGTTCCTCAACGGTTCCTTTGAACTGACCAGACACTGGCCAGACTGCCTGCAGGACTGTTGCAACATGTGGACTGAGGTCCTTGGAAGAAGCCTTCGGAGTGGAAAAAAAGAGAACCTGACATTAGAAGCCCTTTCTAAGAGGAAAACGTGAGAGACGGGCTGAGATTTGACCAGGATTTAAAACACCACAAAGAAGTCAACAAGGCCAAGGGTTTTAGCCAGGTTCTTGAGGATAAATCGGGAAACTCCTGGACACAGGACAGTGATGTGTTGCACCAAGTGCCAATATGTCTTCAGATACATCCCTTTTGATATCCACTGAATGTTGTTATCCCTTTGTGGCCACTTTTATTTTTTTAGAGTTGGAAGGGCCCTTGTTGTAGTCCAAACCCCCGCCCAAGCAGGAGACCCTTCACCCTTTCCAACAAATGGCAGTCCAGTCTCTTCTTGAAAGCCTCCAGGGATGAAGCTCCCACAACTTCTGAAGGCAACTTCTGTCCCATGGGTTGATTGTTCTCACTGTTAGAAAATTTTTCCTTATTTCCAGGTTGAATCTCTCCTTGGTCAGTTTCCATCCATTATTCCTTATCTGGCCTTCGGGTGCTTTGGGAAATAGGTTGATCCCCCTCTTCTCTGTGGCAGCCCCTCAAATATAGAAAGACTGCTATCCTGTCTCCCCTGGTCCTTCTGTTCGCTAGACTAGCTATGCCCAGTTCCTGCAACCGTTCTTTGTCTGTTTTAGCCTCTAGACCCCTCATCATCTTGGTTGCTCTTCTCTGCATTTTTCCTAGCGTCTCAACATCTTTTTTTATAGAGATGGAGGGAGAAAGAGACTCGGAAGAGACCCTCCCTAGTTTCTTATTCTGTAAAGGAGAGGACTGTAATAGTATGTGCGAAAGACCTTGGGAGATGGAGGAAAGTGATACTATTTAGGGAATGGTCAGATAAGAGAAGGCATGGCCTCGAGCTACATAAGGGACAGAGAAAGAGACTCAGAAGGGACCCTCTCTAGTTTCTTAGGCTGTAAAGCAGGCAGCAGTAATGGAAGGAGAGAAATACCATGGAAGATGGGGAAAAGAGATGCTGCCTAGGGAATGATCAGATAAGAGACAGCATAGCCCAGGGTTGAACAATGGAGGGAGAAAGAGACTCGGAAGGGCCCCTCCCTAGTTTCTTAGGCTGTAAAGCACGCGGCAGTAATGGAAGGAGAGAAATACCATGGAAGATGGGGAAAAGAGATGCTGCCTAGGGAATGATCAGATAAGAGACAGCTTAGCCCAGAGTTGAACAATGGGTGGGGAAAGAGACTCAGAAGGGACCCTCCCTAGTTTCCTCAGCTGTAAAGGTGGCAGCAGGATTTTTTTTTTTTGCTTTCAGATTTGTAAGATTCTCTTAATGTAGCTTTACCCTCAAGTTGAACGACCTCACCTGGTCACGTTTCCTGTCCGGTGTACCTGGTAAGGCTGACCCTTATGAATCTGGGAGGGGTCAAAAGAAGAAAGTGGAGGCTGTTTTCCCTTCAGTTAACTGGCTGAAATCAAACACACACGCACATCTAGCAGTTGGCTGGGCCATCAGCATTCTGAAGCCAAGGTGTCATTATTCTTTTTTTGGCATTCTGCTGGCCTCGGAGTGTTGTGCTTTGTGTTGGTTGGTTGCTGACTTCACCCAAAGCACACAATGCCTTCCTGTGCATATCTACTACGGATGCTGCTGTTGTGTGCGTGTGTGTTTTGCTTGCAAGCAAAGCCAGAGACGGCAGAGTTATTAATATCTTGATATAATAGAATGGGATACTCGGCCGTGTTATATTTTTAACACAAAGCTTGGTGTGAGGGAGACCAGCGGGGTTTTAAATACAGGTAATCCTTGACTTACGACCACAAATGAGTGTGAACAGGTACTGAGTGGGTTTTGCCTTGTTTTACGACCCTTCTTGCCACAGTGGTTAATCACCGCCATTGTTTAACTTAGCAAGACGGTTGCTCAGTGCATCTGGCTTTCTCATTGGATTTTGCTGGTTCCGAAGGTCACTGCAAGTCACTGTTTTCAGTGACTTTGAACGGTCACTAAGTGAACGGCCGTAAGTCGAGGAGTATCTGCCTGATGCGTTATGTGATGTGATGGGGACATCATTTGTGGGGGCAAATTTAGGACGTGAAATTTAAGACTGGCCTTTTGCATTTAAGGGGGAAGAGATGCACGAAAACCCTTGAATAGGGAGCCACCGTTGGATTGGCCCCCATTTTTTCCCCTCTTTAGAATGCTAATCGTGAAACCGGATGGGGTCTTAAGAGGTCATCTAGTCCATCCCCCTCCATTGCTTAGGACAAGGGTTCTCTCGAACATCTGTGAAAACCTCTCCCTCCCAGCCTCTGTGGCAAGCCCTCCCCTTCTGCCTTCTTTCCCAGCGAGTCCGCTTAACCTACCTTGCAGGCTCGTTGTTGGAAGCAGAGCAGGTGCGAGTGGGGGGGGCTTCTTATTCCCCCTATCCCCAGAGTTGACATGCTTGAATGAGAAAAGCCAACTTTAAAAAAAAAAATATTATTATTTGGCGTGCCGCCGGTTATGAGTTTAGCAGAACATTTTGGCAACGTGTGCCATGATTCTATCTTGCTGTTTCAACTTGTTTGGCAGCTGGGAAGTTGCCGCCTGGGTAGAATGTTTGCGTGCACGCTTCGTTCTTTGTTTTGGTACAAAGGTGTGTTAGTTGGCATTTTTTTTCCCCCGCGGGGTTGGCTGGAGGCCAATGACTCATCGGCCAACTGAATGAAAACCAGGCCGCTGAGTTGCATTAGAGAGAACGTTTGAATCTCTCTTTTTATTCCTCCAGCGTTAGCTGACCCAAGGGATCAAGTAGAGGGGCTGCTGTTGGGGTTTGCCAGCAGCCTGCGGAACTGGCAGCCGAGTCAAGACAGTGAGGAGGTTGGGGAGGAACCTGGGCCGGTCCTGGAGTCTGGGGAAGGCTCGGACGAGGGCTCTGCATCGGAGGCAGAGATGGGGCCAGGGCCATCTGGGAATTATGCATGGACTCCAGAGTTGGACGTTGGAATTATGCATGAGCTTCCAGAGTTGGACATCAGAGAGGCAGAGGAACAGGAGGAGCCTGTTCCTAGTGCATGCATGCACACAGCTGCCAGAAGGCAAGAACAGTTAAAACAAAAGGGACGACTCAGGAGTAAGGCCTGGAGATGATTGGCCCCTCCCATAAGGCTTAAAAGAGGAGCAAAGGCACGTGGGCCCTTTGCAGGAAAGCAACATTGTTAATTCTGTTCCCACTCGGCATCTCTGTTTGATTCTGGACTCTGTGTGGCTTTGCCAAGTAGGCCTTTGGCAGCATGTAAAAGGAGATAAAGATTGGTGATTATCCCGAAGGACTTCTCCCGAAGGACTTTTTGCAACTAATTGGGACTCAGCTGTGAATGAACGTAATTCACAGCTGTTACAATAAAAGAGGTTTTTGGGAGTACTTGTGTGTTTTAATGACTCAGGAAGCCTAGGTCTCAACAGTTGCTTTTTAATTTTGCTTTATTTTTGGGGGGCCGTGTGGGATTAAATTCTGGGTTTTCTTCCCTCGTTCAATCAGGCTCCCGACCAGATTATAGCGTAGCTTTTCTCTTCCCTTTCATTAACTACCCAGTTTTAATATTGCAAAGAAAACTTAAATCCACCAGCTTTCTCAAATCCTCTGCTGGGAGGGCCAGCTCGCAGGCTTTGGGGGGGGTGACTTCAAAGCAGGTGAGACCACACATGTCTTTTTCTGCTCCGTTGTAGGCCCCAGAAGTAATCATGTCTCAACATTACGATGCCAAAGCTGATCTGTGGAGCATTGGAACGATCATTTACCAGTGCCTGACGGGGAAAGCACCATTTCAGGTAAGAGGAAAAGTTCATTTCTGCCCATTTCTCCTGCGACTTTGGGAATCTCTTAAGAACGTGACTGTTGCTTGTCCCAAATGTATTTTTCTTTTGTCAAGAGGCAACTGGATTTTCTGGATATTCTTTGAAGATGTTTCGTTTCTTATCCAAGAAGCTTCTTCAACTCTGACTAGGATGGCGGGGAATGGAAGGATTTATATTCCTTGCAGACAGCTGGTCCTTTGCATCCTTTGAGAGGGTCGTTGAGGCCACTTGGAGGTTTATCTGTGCCCTCAGGGTCACCTGAGTGGAACGGATTTCCTGAGGAAAAATTGCAGACTACAGGAACCATTTACACAACTCAGGTGTCCCCGAGGACACAGATAAATCTCCAAGTGGCCTCAAGGGCTCTCTCGAAGAATGCAAATGACCAGTTGTCTGCAAGGAGTATAAATCCTTCCATTCCCCACCATCCAGTCAGAGCTGAAGAAGCTCCTTGAATGAGGAGTGAAACATCTTCGAAGAAAATCTAGAAAGTCCAGTTGCCTCTTGGGAAAAAAAGCACCTTTGGAATAACCATGACCCGGAGGACCGAGAAACTCTATAGACAGTTGCTGTTGCTTCTTAAGACAAATTTCCAGACGGCGTTGAAGTTTGGCTTCCGATGGACACAGGCTTTGGTTTTAATCCATGTTTTTCAAACTCGGTGATGTTAAGATGGGTGGACATCAACTCCCAGAATTCCCCAGCCAGCATGTACAGACTTCAGTTCCCAGAATTCCTCAGACAGCATGTACGGACTTCAGTTCCCAGAATTCCTCAGACAGGATGATGTACGGACTTCCGTTCCCAGAATTCCTCAGACAGCATGTACAGACTTCTGTTCCCAGAATTCCTCAGACAGGATGTACGGACTTCCATTCCCAGAATTCCTCAGACAGGATGTACGGACTTTAGTTCCCAGAATTCCTCAGACAGGATGTACGGACTTCAGTCCCCAGAATTCCCCAGACAGGATATACGGACTTCCGTTCCCAGAATTCCTCAGACAGGATGTACAGACTTCAGTTCCCAGAATTCCTCAGACAGGATATACGGACTTTGGTTCCCAGAATTCCCCAGACAGGATGTATGGACTTCAGTTCCCAGAATTCCTCAGACAGGATGTACAGACTTCAGTTCCCAGAATTCCTCAGACAGCATGCTTTAACTTTTTTTGTGTAGGTAACAGCAGCAGAATAGGGATGAAAAGTAGGCCACCCAGTGACCCTTCCATTCTGCACCATGGAAGGGATAATTTGGTGAAGAGGTATGACGTCTCCCAACAGAGAGATAAAGGAAGAAGGTAGAATGGACGCCTTTGAATGGAGGAGATAGGAGGGTACTCTGTAGGTAGTTCTCGATGTACGATCACAGTTGCGCCCAAAATTTCCATTGCTAAGCAAGACATTTGCTAAGTGAATTTTGCCCCATTTTACGACCTTTCTTGCCACAGTCGTTAAGTGAATCACTGCAGTTGTTGGGTTTGTAACGCAGTTGTTACTGGCTTCCCCATTGAATTTGCTGGGTCAGAAGGGGGCAAAAGGAGGTCATGTGACGCCGGACATTGCAACCGTCGTAAATATAAATCAGTTGTCAAGCATCTGAATTTTGATCAGATGACCCTGCGGATGCTGCAGTGGTTGTAAGTGTGAAAAAAAAAATGGCCGTAAATCCCTTTTTTCAATTCCGTTACAACTTTGAACGGTCACTGAATGAACTGTTGTAAGTCAAGGATGACCTGTATTGTCCTTTTGAAGCTTGGAGAAAAGACGATAGAGAGCTGAGCTGTGACGATGTCTCCCTTTGTAGAGAAGGATTTGCTTCCTAAAATGTGAAAGATTTAACACTTCCTGGCTGGACTAGAAGACCTCCAAGGTCCCTTCCAGCTCTGTTATTCTGTTCTGTTCTGTTCTGTTCTGTTCTGTTCTGTTCTGTTCTGTTGTTCTATCCCATCCTATCCCATCCCATCCCATCCCATCCCATCCCATCCCATCCCATGCATTCTTACCATACCATACCCTACCCTACCCTACCCCATCCCATCCCATCCCATCCCATCCCATCCTATCCTATCCCACCCCACCCCATCCTATTATTCTGTTCTGTTCTGTTCTGTTCCGTCCCGTCCCGTCCCGTCCCGTCCCATTCCATTCCATTCCATTCCATTCCATTTCATTCCATGCATTCTTACCCTACCCTACCCTACCCTACCCCATCCCATCCCATCCCATTATTCTCTTCTCTTCTCTTCTCTTCTCTTCTCTTCTCTTCTCTTCTCTTCTCTTCTCTTCTCTTCTCTTCTCTTCTCTTCTCTTCTCTACTCTACTCTACTCTACTCTACTCTACTCTACTCTACTCTACTCTACTCACTCTACTCTACTCGGTTGCTCTTTGTATCTTTGGTCCTAGGAAGAGACATAGTTTTGGGTAGAAGATTAAGCAAATATTTTCTTGTGATTTTACATAGCCGTAGGGCCATTGAGGTGGTCCCCTCTGGAGATAGCTAAAGGTCTTTGAAGTTGTCCCTGAATAAATAGCCCAAGGAAGACCCATAAATGTGTTTTCGTGTAAATATTTTCAACTGATTCTAGGCTGTTCTGCCCCAAGACCTTTTAGCAATTAAATGGTGTTCAATGGGATGATTCAGTTTATTCCTAGAACATTCTGTTCCAATTCGTAGAAGTGGGAGAACCAGATTCCTTATGAATCTTCCACTTCTTGCTTTGGGTATTGTGATCTCTTTCTGATGCCCGGTGATTGTATGGGGCAGTTGTTCTCCGTTGACCTCATCTTGGTTGTAACATGTAGTCCTGCTAAGGACATTCCAAGGATGGCTTTGATGTTATCTTTCTGTCCTTCCCATTTTGGCTTAGCCCATCTATGTGTTGGGGTTAAGTTGACCTTTTGGGACAACCAAGATGATAAGAGGCTAGAAGGAAAAAAAAAACTTGACAAGGTGGATAGTTGAAGCGTTGGCTGTGTTAGGCTGGAGTGGAGAAGACTTCAGAACAGAACAGAATAACACTGTGGGAAGGGACCTTGGAGGTCTTCTAGTCCAACCCCCTGCTCAGGCAGGAAACCCTATACCATTTCAGTCAAATGGTTGTCCAATCCCTTTTTAAAAACTTCCAATGTTGGAGCACCCACAACTTTTGGAGGAAAGCCTTTCCATTGGTTAATTGTTCTCACTGTCAGGAAATTTCTCCTTAGTCGTAGGTTGCTTCTCTCCTTGATTGGTTTCCATCCATGGCTTATTGTCCTACCTTCAAGTGCTTTGAAGAACAGGTTGACCCCTCTTCTTTATGGCAGCTCCTCAGATATTGGAAGACTGCTATCCTGTCCACTATTGTCCTTCGTTTCATTAAAATAGACTTACCCAATTCCTGCGACCCTTCTTTATATGGTTGCCGGTCTCCTCCGGATCCACTTCAAGGTGTTGGTGCTCACCTATAAAGCCCTTCATGGCATGGGCCCGGGGTACTTGCAAGACTACCTCCTACCGGCCTCCCACCGCCCAGTGCGCTCACATATGACTGCCCTCCTCCGGGTCCCATCGGCCAGACAGTGTCGGCTGGTGGCCCCCCCAGGATGAGGGTGTTCTCTGTGACTGCACCGACCCTCTGGAATGGTTTACCCACTGGGCTCCGGACGGCCCCCGACCTCCGCACCTTCCGCGCCGACCTAAAGACATGGCTCTTTCAGCAAATTCCCTGATCTGCCGTGCATTTTAATTTGGGGGATTTGGGTTTTTAAATCGGATGTTAAGATTTTAATTCTATTTAATTCTATTTATTAGAATAGAACTATTTATTGTTGGGTTGTTTTATTCTGTGAGCCGCCCCGAGTCCCTCAGGAGAAGGGCAGCATATAAACATGACAATAAATAAATAAATAAATATGTTACTCACTCCACTTCAGTCAAAGCCACTGGCATCTGGAGGGCTTTCTTAAGACAATGAAGCAGAATTATTCCGACTTCTTCCAGATCAGGACAAGAAGCAAGGAATGTAGACTTCACTAGAGGTGTTTAAACAGGGGTCTGTGTGTGGCTTTTGAAGATATTGTAGTTGACTTCTGAACTGGGCAAAGGTCGGGTTAAATGATCTTCAATATCCCTCCCAATTCTTCTGTTCTTCAGTTGTATGAAATCCTGGTTGATGGCTTAGTGTAATGTGTGAATTCATCTTCTTGTGGCTTAATGCTTTCAACTTACCGGTAAATTGTTGTGGCCAACGGACTTGTTTGAGGGCAGCATTTGAGGTCTCCTTCCTTAGATGGGGCTAAATCTGTAGCTTCTCTAGTTGATGCTTGTCACTTATACATTCCACAGTTATGTGTGTGAACGCCTCTTGAGTATCTGGAAAAGCTCCAGGTTGACTTAGGATCTTCTTATGGTTCCTATTACAGGGAAGTGGTGGTTCAGTGGCTAAGATGCTGAGCTTGTCGATCGAAAGGTCGGCAGTTCAGCGGTTTGAATCCCTAGTGCCGCGTAACGGGGTGAGCTCCCGTGACTTGTCCCAGCTTCTGCCAACCTAGCAGTTCGAAAGCAGGTAAAAAATGCAAGTAGAAAAATTGGGACCACCTTTGGTGGGAAGAGAACAGCGATCCGTGTGCCTTTGCCGTTGTGTCATGCCGGCCACACGACCACGGAGATGTCTTCGGACAGTGCTGGCTCTTCGGCTTTGAAACAGAGATAAGCAGTGCCCCCTAGAGTCAGGAACGGCTAACACGTATGTGCAAGGGGAACCTTTACTTTATAGTTACTATTAGTAGAGGAGGAATTCATCATCAGAATGGCCTGTCTTGTTGACGCTTAGATTTCTCCTTGATCACAAAGTCCCCTTTGAATCAAGTGGGATCTTTTGGGTCTTCATGGATATGTCCATCAAGTTTGCTCCAGAACAATATCGTGATTTCTGTCGGCCACTTCTGTCGGCCACCCCCGACTTTTGGGGGGACAGTCCTGTTTCTGGTGTTCTCCTTTCCAAGAAACTGATCAAGGTCAACCGCCCTTAATCAACTCACTCAGGCCCGACTTTAGCATTGTTATCTACACAACCTCTGAGAGCCAGAGGCCATAAGCTAAACAATCTTATCTATTTCTATGGTGCAGGGAGAGGTGAATGCTGATTAGATAAGAGGAGATGAATTTTAGAAAGCTATTAAAATGCAGAGATGCCCTGGTCTTTAAAAAGAAATAATAATAATAATAAAAGAGACCTCAAATACCGTCCTGGGAAAAGGAAGGGAAAATTCAAAACAGTCAGATTTGCATAAATTGCCCCGAAGCCATTTGGTGTTATGCAAATGTTGCCTCCCGTAGGAGGACTTTGAAAAAATGAGTAGTTCCATCATCACACTATGAAAGCCAACCAAAGTTTCCATAAAGTTTCCATAGAGAAGACAGACAAAGAGTATTGTTCCTCAGGGAAGGCTGTAGGTTTTATTTTAATTCTTTTTGTTTAATGGTATCGGGAGTTCCCCAGGGCACATGTCCCGTAACCCAGTTGGAAACAGCGAATAAATTAAACTCCACAAAAGTCCATTTTAAACAGCGGCCAGAATATCAGAAAGCAAAACTGAGCTTGCTTGGGATCAAAATACTACACTTACTTTATTAGAAAGGCATGGTTGTAAGCCATGAAGGGTTGGCACTGTTGCTGTCGGCAGTTCGAATCCCTAGGACAGGACTCCTGTGTGAGCAAGGGGGTTGGAGTAGATGACCTCCAAGATCCCTTCCAACTCTGTTATTGTTATAAGGTAGTCCTCAACGTACGACCAAAATGGAACCCAACATTTCTGTTGCTGAGCGAGACAAGTTATTTATTTGTTATTTATATATTTTATTGATTAAAAATTTCATCTAAAAATGAAATTAGAAATTGAAAAATAACAACAATTTAAGACTCTAGAAAGAGTGCAGAGAAGAGCAACCCAGATGATGAGGGGACTGGAGGCTAAAACATACGATGAACGGATGCAGGAACCGGGCATGGCATGGCCAGTCTAGTGAAGAGAAGGACCAGAGGAGATAGGATAGCATCTTCCAATATTCGAAGGGCTGCCAGAGAGAGGAAGGGGTCAAGCTATTTTCCAAAGCCCCTGAAGGTCAGACAAGGAATAATGGATGGAAGCTGAACAAGGAGAGATTCAACCTAGAAATAAGGAGGAATTTCCTGACCGTGAGAACCATCAACCCATGGAACAGAAGTTGCCTTCAGAAGTTGTGGGAGCTTCATCCCTGGAGGCTTTCAAGAAGAGACTGGATTGCCATCTGTCAGAAATGGTGTAGATAGGGTCTGTTTGGGGTCTGTTTGGGCGGATTTTATTTTATTTTATTATTTTATTTTATTTTATTTTATTTTATTATTTTATTTTATTTTATTTTATTTTATTTTATTTTATTTTATTTTATTTTATTTTATTTTATTTTATTTTATTTTATTTTATTTTATTATTTTATTTTATTTTATTTTATTATTTTATTTTATTTTATTTTATTTTATTTTATATTATTTTATTTCATTTCATTTCATTTCATTTCATTATTTCATTTCATTATTTTATTTTATTATTTTATTTTATTTTATTTTATTTTATTTTATTTTATTATTTTATTTTATTTTATTTTATTTTATTTTATTTTATTTTATTTTATTTTATTTTATATTTTATTTTATTTTATTTTATTATTTTATTTTTAGATTTATATACCGCCCTACTCCCGAAGGACTCAGGACGGTGAACAGCCTCAAGTTAAAATACATCATACAAAAGTGAAAAAACTATTAAAAATACGTTAAATAATTTTGGCTCAAGACGAATTTAAAACATCCAATTTGTATAAAACTTAAAAGCCACGTCGCTCCCATAACCACCTGCCTGGCCGCATTCTGGACCAGTTGGAGCGTCCGGGTGTTCCTCAAGGGGAACGCCATGTAGAGAGCATTACCTATGACCTATAAGGTCCCTTCCAACCTTGTTACTCTGTTAAGATTGGTTAAGATATAGATAAAATATGATAAAATTATATTTCGGTGTCACTCTTACAATCCACCTCAATCAGCAAGACAGGCATTAAATGAGTTTCGCCCCATTTTTCAACCTTCCTTGCCACAGTTGTTGAGCCAATCACTACAGTTGTTCTTTCTAGTTCTGATTGATTCTGGTTGCTTTCATAATGTCAAAGGTGTTGTAAACTCTTCTTTTCCCCCACGGATGGAGCGAGCTCCAAAACCTTATCAAACCAGTAAAGAAAACCATGGTTTTACAAGCTGGGCACAATAAGCCCCGATCAGCCACGTCATCATGGCTTAAGCAGAGCTGGAGAAAAAGACGCAAGAGATTTGAGAACGCCGATTATTATAAATAGAACTTAACATTTGATACTCGGCAGCTGTTGACATTTTCTATAGTGGTTCCCCCCCCCCCCCCCTGGTCTTTTCTACCGTAAAAATCTGCCGATCAGAAATTCTGGATTTTTTGTTTGGACGCCTGGCTCCTTGTTTCAAGTCTAACCTGTTGGAGAGGATCCCATGTTTAATCCTGTTTAAAAAAAAACAACCCCCCCCCCCCCAAATTTAAACACAGCTCTGCCGCTTGCTTAAGCAAACACGTGGAAGCCACAGGTTTCCTAAGTTTTGCTATGTTCTTATCTGCTGCTGGTTCATCAACTCTCTTTTTGGCCAACTTGAGTATGTATTTTGAGTCTGGCAGGGAAGGGGAGAGGTCCTACATGTCCTAGCTGCTTCTGATCAACCCTGCTGCTCTCTCTGTGTTCTGGAAATGGAATTCTTGGAAGTTTCCACCAGCTTGGCCAAAAGTTGCTCAGAAATCGTGGAAGCAACCAAGATATCCCAGCGAGGAAGAGGGATTGGTTCTGAGGTCATCCTGAATTTATGTTTCCAAAGATGTAACAGTAGACGTGCTTAATCCCGTCCATGTCGTTTGTTAGGATGGTTTCGGACAACGTTGAGTAAACCAATGAAGGTTGAAATGGTTTGCTTGGTGAAATTATAATCCATGGTCTACAAATGCTGGGTTTACTCCAGCGTCAACCGTGGTGGTTGGGCGTAATTTTATCATTCATGATCACATAATGGAAAGAATCTCTCTTCTCCAAGGATCATGGAGAGTTAATGGGCACCATGGGCTGGAGAGGTTGGCTGAGAGATACTTCAATGTCTTGAAGTTGCACTGTGATTGGCGCAGTGGTTAAAATGCAGTATTGCAGGCTAATTCCGAGTTCGATCCTGACCGGCTCAAGGTTGACTCAGCCTTCCATCCTTCCGAGGTATGTAAAATGAGGACCCAGATTGTTGGGGGAAATAGGCTGATTTAGAGAGGACTGTAAAGCATTGTAAAGTGGTATATAAGTCTAAGTGCTATTGCTATTGCCCTCCCTCTGGCAACCAGACTTGCTTCAGAGTTGACAGCAATGGGTGTGTTACTCGGAACGCTGATTCCTTCCTTCCTTCCTTCCTTCCTTCCTTCCTTCCTTCCTTCCTTCCTTCCTTCCTTCCTTCCTTCCTTCCTTCCTTCCTTCCTTCCTTCCTTCCTTCCCTTCCCTTCCCTTCCCTTCCCTTCCCTTCCCTTCCCTTCCCTTCCCTTCCCTTCCCTTCCCTTCCTTCCTTGTGATTAGAATACAGTATTGCAGGTTAATTCTGCCGACTGCCAGCAGTTCGATCCTGACTGGCTCAAGGTTGACTCAGCCTTCTATCCTTCTGAGATCGGTAAAATGAGGACCCAGATTGTAGGGGGCAATAGGCTGACTCTGTAAACCGCTTCAGAGTAAAGCACTATGAAGCGGTATATAAGTCTTAAGTGCTATTGCTATTCGTTTCTAACACGGGGTATTTTGGGACTGGATCAGCTACAATAACAGCCATGTTATGAGTCTTCTTGGGCTACTCTCTAAGTTTCAGTTGTGGAGTTGGCAGATTTGGTCCAATAACAACCAGACCTTGGTGTGCTCAGGTTTGTAAGTAAACTACAGTTGGTTGGTTGGTTGGTTGGTTGCCTCTATTGTGTTGTGCAAGCTGCAATGACTGTTGGCGTACCACATGTGTGCAGATAGCTCAGCAGTATGTGTAAATTTGAGGCCAAATCTGACTTCTCCAATGATGGAATATTCGCGCTAAACCTAGTTTGCATTCTTGGGATATAGTGGTAGAGGAGTCCTCCTGTGGTTGAGGAGTATCTAGAGTGGGTCAGCAACCTGTGGCTCTGGAGCTGCATGTGGTTCTTTCATCCCTCTGTTGGAGCTCCCTGTCACCGGTTGGCTCCACAATTGATAGAGCGTTCGGTTAGGACAGGTAGAGGAAAAAGGACGCCATGCTAGGAGGAGACTATGATGGGAGAACCGGATTTCCGGTCGGCTCCAGAATTGAATGGGGGCTTCCGGTTAGGACCTTTGTGGCTCTTTGAGGGTTTAAGGTTGCCGACCCCTGAATGTTTTATTTTCAAAGTTAGCAGCTGTAAGATGCATAGTCTTCAACTCCCAGAATTCCCCAGCCAGTATATGTGGACCTCAACTCCTAGAATTCCCCAGCTGGCATGGATGGATTTCAATTCCAAAATTCCCCAAGTGGCACGAGTGGACTTCAGCTCCCAGAAAGTCCCTACTCAACATGGGTGGACCTCAACTCCAGCTTAGCTGGACTTCTTCAGTGCCCAGAATTCCTCAGCTAACATGGTTGGACTTCAACTCCCAGAATTCCCCAGCCAGTATAGATGGATCTCAACTCCTAGAATTCCCCAGCTGGCATGGATGGATTTCAATTCCAGAATTCTCCAAGTGGCACGAGTGGACTTCAGCTCCCAGAAGGTCCCTACTCAACATGGGTGGACCTCAAGTCCAGCTTAGCTGGACTTCTTCAGTGCCCAGAATTCCTCACCTAACATGGTTGAACTTCAACTTCCAGAAATCGCTAGCCAACATGGATGGGCTTCAACTCTCAGAATTCTCCAGCTGGGGAATTCTGGGAGTTGAAGTCCATCCTTCTTAAAGTTGCGATTTTTGAAAGACTCCGGTTTGGACTGTTTCCTTCCTCCCCTTTTGCTCTCCACGTGCTTCCTAAGTGGTTTTAACACTCTCTGGGGCCACCTGCTTTTTCTATCATTTTATTTGGGGAACAGATTCCAGCTAAAGGAGAGCTGATCTGTTAGAGCCATTTTCTTCCAAACAGGTGAGAGACGCTGGCCCTTCTGGAATTTGTCATTTGACCCACTTTCCTTCCAGGCCAAAGGAGGAGGGGAGACCCCAAGCTCGCCCCACCTACCGCATTCAGCGTGCCTCCAATGGATCGCATCATCCTCCCCTTCCTCTCCTTGTGTTGCAAACATCTTATTTTTAAGCCAGATGCCAACGGGGCACGTCACCGAAAAGGCCGGGTGCATGCATACGTAAAGTAAACATAGACCCAGCTATAAAGCTGATCAGAAGCTTATTATGGCACCTTCTCTTGATCTTTTCTGGAAACCGAGCTCAGTAACATGGCATCTGTTAAGGTCACCGGTCTTCCTTGGATCATGGGATCTAATAGTGGGTTTCAATTTAGTTTGCTACCGCTTTGTGTGTGTGTGTGTGTGTGTGTGTGCACTCGTGCGTGCACTGCTTCTGTGTACGCGCAGAAGTGTCCGGATGGGTGGGCGGAGCTTCCCGTTGCCAGTACTGATTCACCCTATGCGGGGCGAACCGTTAGCAACCCACCACTGACATGATCCCCCTTTTACGAACTTCCCAGCCGGCAAAGTCAACGAGGGAAGTTGACTTGCTTAACAACCACATGATTCGCTTTAACGACGACAGGGGTTCGCTTAACAATCGATGGCCAAAAGGTTGTGAAATTGGGTGTGACTTAGCGTCTGTCTTGCTTAACCATGGGAATTCTAAGGCAAATTGTGATTGTAAAGAGAGAGAGAGAGAGAGAGAGAGAGAGATGGATGATAGATAAGATAGACAAAAAAAGCTGTGAGTTCGATCCTAGGCAGAGGCAGATATTTCTCTCTCTGGGCACAATGAGAATATATCTGCTGAAGAAAATTCTGCATTGGCAACAGGAAGGGCATCCGGCCAGTAAACAATCAGCTCCATTCAGTTGCCCAGATTCCATTCTTCAAGGGATGATGGGATCGTTAAAAGAGGATGATGACAGTGTCAGGCCTGGAAGCCATATTTTAACTTTGAGCCTTCAGCCCTGCCACAATTTCTACTGTGGGAAAATTGGAGGGGAGATTATACGGAGTAGGTGATGCGTAGTCGTCTAAATAACATTCTTTCCAGAATGTCAGGGCCCCCATGCCTGGCAGCTGCGATGAAGTAACTGGGAGGCATCTTCAGTTTTGGATGGGGCCTGATTGGCTCATGTGATGGACATGTGGGTGCCGGGCAGAGACTTGAACGTTCCTTTGGTTGGAGAAAACCCGGAAGCACTCAGATTCGGGGTTTCCCAGATGTGCCAATATGACATCTCTAATAAAGTATAGCTTTGAGGAATTCCAAGCCTCGGAGGGATGTTACTTGGAACCCAGACAGACAGACAGACAGACATATAGAGAGATGGATGGATGGATAGATGGGTAGAGAGATGTATAAATGAGTGGATAGATAGATAGATAGATAGATAGATAGATAGATAGATAGATAGATAGATAGATAGATAGATAGATGATAGATAGATATAAAGAGATGGGTAGAGAGATATAAATGGGTGGATAGATAGATGATAGATAGATTTAGATGATAGATAGATGATAGATAGATGGGTAGATGGGTAGAGAGATGGGTAGAGAGATGTATAAATGAGTGGATATATAGATAGATGATAGATAGATGATAGATATAGACGATAGATAGATGATAGATAGATGATAGATAGATAGATAGATAGATAGATAGATAGATAGATAGATAGATAGATAGATAGATAGATAGATAGATAGATAGATAGAGATAAAGAGATGGGTAGAGAGATATAAATGGGTGGATAGATAGATGATAGATAGATTTAGATGATAGATAGATGGGTAGATAGAGAGATGGGTAGAGAGATGGGTAGAGAGATGTATAAATGAGTGGATATATAGATAGATGATAGATAGATGATAGATATAGACGATAGATAGATAGATAGATAGATAGATAGATAGATAGATAGATAGATAGATAGATAGATAGATAGATAGAGTGAGAGAGAGTGAGAGAGAGTGAGAGAGAGATGGATGGATGGATGGATGGATGGATGGGTAGAGAGATGGGTAGAGAAATGCACAGTATAAATGGGTGGATAGATGATAGATATAGAAGATATATAGAATGAGATGGATAGATGGATGGATGGATAGATAGAAAAAAGGAAAGAAAGAAAGAAAAGAGAAAGAAGAAAGAGAAGGAAAGAAAGAAAGAAAGATCAGGAAGGATAGGGCTGAATGCCCACCACCATCTCATTTCATCCTCCCCAAATCCCTCGGTGAGCTTTCTCCAAAGGCTGGTGATGGACGGGCTGACTTTTGGCTACCAAAGCCTTGGCCCTCCGAACGCGGCGTTGCAAACCAAGCGCTGAGCTGAGCTCCAACTGTTCTAATCCTCTCTCCTTTCCCTCCCTCTGCAGGCCAGCAGTCCCCAGGACCTGCGTCTCTTCTACGAGAAAAACAAGTTGCTTGTGCCAAAGTAAGTTCCAGCCAGCCGGCCGGCTTTTCGTCTCCCTCCCTCTCTCCGTCCCTCCCTCCCGCTCCCCTCCCGTCTTCCCACCGCCTGTCCCTTGTTGTGTTTTCAATCGGCACCTGTCCCCTCATGTGCTTTGCCGACCGAGTTTAGCAATCACTTGGCAACGGGCCTTTTCTGCTCTCTAGCTAGGAATGACGGATCTCGGCAACCGGCACGCCAACTTGGTTACCCCGGCTGACCTCGCCGGGTCTAGATATTTGAAGCAAGCAGGGTGGGGAGGAAAGGCAGGGCGGCGAGGATCCCAAACCTTTGCCAAGCGTAACAAGCTCCTTGGGTTTTATTTTTATTTTTTTTTCCCCCTTCCTTTCTTCCCAACCCAAAATAAACAAAGAACGAGCATTTTTCCAAGTTCTCTATGTTTCGTTTTACCGGGCTCGTCTTAAAAAGGCAGCAGTTGGTGGTGAGCTCGTATAACGGTCTTTGATGAGAACTTCTAGAAAAAGGAAATTTTTAGACGGAGTTGCAAGCTTTTTCCTTCCAGGGTTCAGTCGTGGTTTGTTGCAACTACGGTTTGTCGAGTAGTCCTAGCGGGCAGGCTTACATGCTAGAACAGTGCTTCTCAAACCAAGCAATGTTAAGATGGGTGGGCTTCAGCTCCCAGAGTTCCCCAGTCAGCATGTTTTAAGACAGGTGGACTTCAACTCCCAGAATTCCCTAGCCAGCTTGCTTTAAATTCTAAAATTCCCTAGCCAGTTGCTTTTAGACAGGTGGACTTCAATTCCCAGAATTCCCTAGCCAGCTTGCTTTGAAACAGGTGGACTTCAACTCCCAGAATTCCCTAGCCAGCTTGCTTTGAAACAGGTGGACTTCAACTCCCAGAATTCCCTAGCTAGCTTGCTTTAAATTCTAAAATTCCCTAGCCAGCTTGCTTTAAGCTCCCAAAATTCCCTAGCTAGTTTGCTTTTAGACAAGTGGACTTCAATTCCCAGAATTCCCTAGCCAGTTTGCTTTAAATTCTAAAATTCCCTAGCCAGCTTGCTTTAAGCTCCCAGAATTCCCTAGCCAGTTTGCTTTTAGACAGGTGGACTTCAACTCCCAGAATTCCCTAGCCAACTTGCTTTAAGATGGGTGGATTTCAATTCCAAGAATTCCCCAGCCAGCATTCTTAAAGATTTTAATTATTTTGTTTTTACATTTTTGCCGCTCGTCTTGCTGCGAGGCAATTCTGGGATAAGGTGAGTGGATCTCAACTCCCACAATTTCCCAGCCAGAGTCCTGGCTGGGGAATTCTGGAAGTTACAGTCCATTCATGCATCTTAAGAATGCTAAGGTTGCAAAACAAGGAATGGGGTATGTGTAGTCCAGGGGTCAGCAACCTGTGGCTCTGGAGCCACGTATGGCTCTTTCACCCCTCTGCTGTGGCTCCCTGTCACTCAAAATATGCATCGCAACCGCCAGTGTGCAACACCCACCGGCATGCGATGTATTGAGCTTTTCAACCCCCGGTAGGCCAACCATGGATAAATCCAAGAAAAGAAAAGTCTCAGAAGAAAACAGAACGTTTAATTCAACTACATAGGCTAGTTTTGTGGCCGCTCCAGAAATAGTCAGGCACGGGAAGGGTTTTGTGGCTCCCGGTGTTTTCTTTTGTGTGGGAAACGGGTCCAAATGGCTCTTTGAGTGTTTAAAGTTGCAGACCCCCGATCTAGAGCAGATGTGTCAAACTCAAAACTGGGTAGGCGTGGCTAGAGGGCCATGTGACTGGTGAAAGTGAGTGACGTTGAGTTGGCCACACCCACCCAGGTTTTGTGGCTCCCGGTGTTTTCTTTTCTGTGGGAAACAGATCCAAATGGCTCTTTGAGTGTTTACGGTTGCAGACCCCTGGTCTAGTCTAATGAAAAGAAAGACTAGGGGAGACATGATAGCAGTGTTCCAATATTTGAGGGGCTGCCACAAAGAAGAGGGGGTCAATCTGTTCTCCAAAGCACCTGAAGGCAGGACAAGAAGCAATGGGTGGAAACTCATCAAGGAGAGAAGCAACCTAGAACTAAGGAGAAATTTCCTGGCAGTTAGGACAATTAATCAGTGGAACAACTTGCCTCCAGAAGTTGTGAATACTCCAACACTGGAGGTTTTTAAAAAGAGACAGGACTGAAATGGTATGGGATCTCCCGCTCGAGCAGGGAGTTGGACTAGAAGACCTCCAAGGTCCCTTCCAACTCTTTATTATTATTTGATGTTCAAAAACCCTGTGCTAGAGACGACGGAGGGAAAAGCCAGGAGCAATGACTTTGCCAGTCTTGTAATAGCATGCTGTTGGCTGCAAGCCGAGAAGGAAATCGAGGCTGGGCCAAAAATTCAATTTGGATTTAATTTGATTTGATGCTGGTGACGTTTTCCATTTCATTTTGAAAGAAAGTAAAGGACATTAAGCCTGGTTAATTGGCTGGCCCTCTGCGCACTTAATCGTTTTGTCTTTTGATCAGATTAAAACCTCTGGGGTGGGAAGCTTTTGAAGGGGCCGTCGAGATGGATGCAAAGTTTTTGTGAGCAACCTGTGACCGATTTTCGGTGGCCTTTTAGGTCAGTTGCAAAAAGGGGTGTGTGTGGAGTTACTCATGCCCCCACCCCATAAATCAGATCAGAAGTTGCATAACTTCGCTTAATATCCCCTTAAGCAAGACGTGGGTTTAAATTGGAGATATTATTATTATTATTATTTTGCTTGCAAATACATGATTTGAACCAACATGTCGTCTCAGGCAGGAGAGATGATTGAGAACGAGTCCATACAGCACCGTTTGTTTTGCTATTTTTTTTAAAAAAAATCTTATTATTAAATAAAAACCTTGATGGCGCTACGGAGAGTCCTCATTTAGCAACTGCCTCTTTTAGTGACCGTTCGGATTCATGAAAGGGATGGAAAAGTAATGTTCGTGACCCGAACTTCCCTTGACAACTTTCCATAAAGCAAAAGTAAAGCTGTAGTTAGATCGTAAGGGGGGTTGCGGTTTCATTTAGTGACCGCTTCGCTTAACTGAGTTGCTAGTTCTGGAGCTGAGTTCACCATTCTGGAGGCTAAATGAGGACTCCCTGTATGTTTATACTATAAAAGAGCTGGGAAGAAAGAAAATTGTTGCAGAGGTGGCGCAGTGCTTAGAATGAAGAATTGCAGGTTAAATCTGCCGACTGCCAGCAGTTCGATCCTGACCGGCTCAAGGGTGACTCAGCCTTCCATCCTCCCGAGGTCGGTAAAATGAGGACTCAGATTGTTGGGGGCAAGAGGCTGACTCTGTAAACTTCTTAGAAAGGGCTGTGAAGGAATTGCTGATTTTCCCTTCCTTCCTTCCTTCCTTCCTTCCTTCCTTCCTTCCTTCCTTCCTTCCTTCCTTCCTTCCTTCCTTCCTTTCCTTTGCGCTTCCTTCCTTCCTTCCTTCCCTCCTTTTCTTTCTGCTTTCTTCCTTCCCTCCCTCCCTCTTTTCCTTTCCTTTCCTTTCCTTTCCTTTCCTTTCCTTTCCTTTCCTTTCCTTTCCTTTCCTTTCCTTTCCTTTCCTTTCCTGTTCCTTCCTTCCCTCTGCCTCCTTTCCTTTCCTGTTCCTTCCTTCCTTCCCTCCCTCTTTTCCTTTCCTTTCCTTTCCTTTCCTTTCCTTTCCTTTCCTTTCCTTTCCTTTCCTTTCCTTTCCTTTCCTTTCCTTTCCTTTCTTGTTCCTTCCTTCCTTCTCTCCCTCCTTTCCTTTCCTTTCCTTTCCTTTCCTTTCCTTTCCTTTCCTTTCCTTTCCTTTCCTTTCCTTTCCTTTCCTTTCCTTTCCTTTCCTTTCCTTTCTGCTTTCTTCCTTCCCTCCCTCCTTTCCTTTCCTTTCTGCTTCCTTTCTTCCCTCCCTCCCTCCTGTCCTTTCCGCTTCCTTCCCTTCCTCCTTCCCTTCCCTTCCCTTCCCTTCCCTTCCCTTCCCTTCCCTTCCCTTCCCTTCCCTTCCCTTCCCTTTCCTTTCCCCTTCCTTCCTGCCTTCCTGCCTGCCTGCCTGCCTAGTGGTTAGAATGCAGTATTGCAGGCTAATTCTGCCGCCTACCAGGAGTTCGATCCTGACCGGCTCAGTATTGACTCAGCCTTCCATCCTTCCGTCTCCTTTCAACCCTGTTATTCTGCATTCTGAAAATGTTACATATTTGTGGGTGTTTTTGTTTATATGTGTCTTACTAGGCATCCGAAGTGTTAAGCAATGAGGGTGCTTTTTTTCCTCCTTTTTTAAAACTCTTGTTTTATTTCTTTGTTTTTAAAGCATCCCAAGGGAAACCTCTGTCCATTTGAGACAACTGCTCTTAGGGCTGTTGCAACGGAATTACAAAGACCGCATGGATTTTGGTAAGAAGCATTCAGACGTTGCTTAAATCCAAAGGGAGAAACCCTGGGCAGCCAGTTTATTTTACATTTCTTAGCCTCTCTTTTCTTTTCCTTTCAATAACAAACTGAAATCCCATCATAAATCCAACCTGATTGGAATGAATGTTTGTTTGTTTGTTTAAAATCTGGGTTTGGGGCAGTGGTGAAATCCAAATTCTTTTTACTACTGGTTTTGTGGGCGTGGCTTGGTGTGGCTTGGTGGGCGTGGCTTAGAGGTAGCAGGGGAAGGATACTACAAAATCCCCATTCCCTCCCCACTCTTGGGGGGAAGGATATTACAAAATCCCCATTCCCTCCCCACTCCTAGGGGAAGGATACTGCAAAATCCCCATTCCCACCCCACTCCTAGGGGAAAGATACTGCAAAATCCCCATTTCCTCCCCACTCCTAGGGGAAAGGATATTGCAAAATCTCCATTCTCACCCCACTTCAGGGGAAGGATACTACAAAATCCCCATTCCCTCCCCACTCCTGGAGGAAAGGATATTGCAAAATCTCCATTCTCACCCTACTCCAGGGGAAGGATATTGCAAAATCTCCATTCCCACCCCACTCTGGGGCCAACCAGGGATGGTATTTGCCAGTTTTCTGAACTACTCAAAATTTCCGCTACCGGTTCTCCAAAACCTGTCAGAACCTGCTGGATTTCACCCCTGGTGTAGGGTGTTTTTTCTTTTTTTTAAATTAATATTGAAATGTAACCTTCTACCTTCTCCAAACTTGACGTACCACTGAAATTTCATTCAACCTCAAAATGTTTTTTCTTTTTTCTTTTCTTTTTTTTTAAAGATGAATTTTTCCACCATCCTTTCCTGGATGCCAGTGCTTCTATGAAAAAATGTAAGTTCCTTTCGTGTTTTTTGTCTTTGGGGTTGATAAGTCGTTGCAGGGGACACGGGCATGCGCTGCGCGAATTCAGCGATGAGAGCCTCAGTACGTTTTCCTGGTTTTCCCTTTGAGATCGTTGTGTTTCAGAGTGTTAAGGGAAATGGCCTTCTTCCCATCTACTAATAGTTCCTACAGGAGATTTTAAGTGTTTTTTTTAATCAGGGCAACCTGGTCTACCCAACTATGGGATGGAGTAATACTGCTCCTACTTTCGCCTTTCAGCCCCAATCCAGGAGCCTTCGCAAGCAGTCGCTTCCTCAACAAACTATTTTTGTGTTGAATTTATATTTTACTGACAAAGAAATAAAGGGGGACTAGTATAAATCTATGAGGGACGCAGTAACTCAGTGGCTAAGATGCTGAGCTTGTCGATCAAAAGGTCGGTAGTTCCCTAGTGCCACGTAATGGAGTGAGCTCTTGTGACTTGTCCCAGGTCCTGCCAACCTAACAATTCGAAAGCACGTAAAAAAAAATGCAAGTAGAAAAAATAGGGACCACCTTTGGTGGGAAGGGAACAGCGTTCCGTGCGCCTTTGGCATTGAGCTATGCCGGCCACATGACCACGGAGATGTCTTTGGACAGCGCTGGCTTTGAAACAGAGACGAGCACCACCCCCTAGAGTCGGGAATGACTAGCACATATGTGCGAGGGGAACCTTTACTTTTAGTCTTGATCTATTTCAAGCTATTTAGCTCTCATCAGCTAGCCATACCCTTTCTTGGATTCGAACCTAGGCTACTTGCAATATTAGGTAGATGTCTTAACCTCTAAGCCACGGGCTGTCCTCACTTTGTCAGCTATACCAGGGAAGAGATTAAATGTTTTTTTTATCAGGGCAACCCAAATATGGGACGGAGCTTACTGCTTCCGCTCGCAAGGGAGATTTTATTCATTTATTTATTTATTGAATTTATTTGCTCCCCATCTCGTAACGAAACGACCCCGGGCAGCTTTACAGCATTTTAAAATGTTAAATTTTGATGCTTTATGGATTGGAAGGCTGGCTATTATTAGGACAAAAATGCTGTTTCTTGCATTTGAATGTTTAAGATTGTGGTTTTTCTGGGCTCTTTGGCTCGCCTGGGCCGCATTGAATGAAGAGGAGTTGTCTTGGATGGCATATGAAACGTATCAAAAAGCTAATGTATACAAGTACAGGTAGTCCTCGACTTACAACAGCTCGTTTAGTGACCGTTCAAAGTTACGACGGCACTGAAAAAAGTGACTTTAGGACCATGTTTCACACTTAACGACCGTTGCAGCCTCCCTGGGGTCACCTGATCGAAAATTCAGACGCTTGGCAAGTGACTCATAGTTATGACGGGTGCAGTGTCCCAGGGTCACGTGATCCCCTTTTGCAACCTTCTGAGGAGCAAAGTCAATGGAGTAGCCAGGTTCACTTAACAACCACGTTACTAACTGAAGTGACCCATTTAAAAGTCGTAAAATGGGACAAAACCCACTTAACGACAGAAATGTTGGGATCGATTGTGGTCATAAGTCAAGGGCTACCTGTAACCATCTTCCTTTATTATATATTTTGTGCTATTTGTATTTACTCTATATGTTGTATTATCTTGTGGGGCCACCTGAATAATAGAATAAGAATTGGAAGGGACCCTGGAGGTCTTCTAGTCCAACCCCTTGTTTAGGCAGGAAATCCTATTGTCCAATATCTTTTTGACTAGCTGTCCAGGGCCTTGTGTATTGTGTGTGAGGTGGCTCAGTGGCTAAGACACTGAGCTTGTCGATCAGAAAGGTCAGCAGTTTGGCGGTTCGAATCCCTAGTTATAAGCCTCCTGCATAAGCAGAGGGTTGGACTAAATGACCTCCAAGATCCCTTCCATTTCCTTTATGTTACACCTTCTTAAGATAAAAACAACTCTTCCTTTCCAAGCCCCTAATTGACAAAGTAAACAGCACTAAGTTCAAATGTCCTAGTCACAGGTCTACTTGTGCCTGACTTTCTAAAATTTTAGGCAAGAAGCCTTTTCATTTATGCTTGGTCAGCAGCAATCTCTGTCTTTTCTCCTGAAGAATGGGTTTGACAGCTCCTGCTTTCACCGTGTTAAAAACCTGATAATTTTATCCTGTCTCCAAAGCATACAAGATCTTTTTCTCGCCCCGTAGCTTCATAATGAGGCCGTAACAATTGGCATGCGAAGTTCGCTCGGTTTGCGTGTGTTGTACCTGCTTTAGGAGAATTCTTTCATTTATAGTTGGAGTTTTCTACTTTTTCACTCCCTTTTTTCTCACCGGGGGCTGACCTAATGGACGATAAAAGGTATGCTTAAATGGGACAGATTTTCGCTTGCTGGAGAGAGAGAGGAGAGAGAGAGAGAAAGATTCAGAATCACAAATGTGCATCATCGGTTTTGCAGAACTGGAAGGAGATTACAAGGCACTAACTTGTAGGAAGAACTTGGCCTCTGTCAGATTTCTCCACCAAGGGAGAACTGGTAAATAAGATTTTAATGAAGAAGCAGAGTTGTGCCCCTGGGAAAATATTGCCAACCAAATTCTTTTGGTTTTGCTGCTCGAGGCATCTAAGGATAGACCAGGAGTCGGCAACCTTAAACACTCAAAAGAGCCACAAAGGTCCTAATTGGAAGCCCCCGTTCCAATTCTGGAGCTGACCGGAAGTCAGGTTCCCCCATCATAGTCTCCTCCTAACATGGCGTCCTTTTTCCTCTGACAACGGGAAGTTGATTCCCCCACCATAGAGTCTCCTCCTAATGCAGCATCCATTTTCCTCTACCTGTCCTAACCGAAAGCCTTATCAATTGTGGAGCAGGCCACCCTGAAGCCTCTGAAGGCCGGAAACAGTCCATTTCCAGACTTCCTGTAGGCCTGTTTTTTTTGCCCTCCCCAGGCTCCAGAGGCTTCTCTGGAGCCTGGGGAGGGTGAAAATGTCCTTCCCTGGCCCCCTGGAGGCTCTCTGGAAGCCGGAAACTTAGGGCAATGGCTCGCGTGCCTTCAGATATGGCTCCGCGTGCCACAGATTCGTCATCACAGTTTTAGATGATCACCTTCGCGGAATCTTGAGTGGCCAGGTTCACATATCACATGGCCTGATTCTCCTTATCTCGGCTTAGCATGTTGCATGACTTAGAATAATGTCATTGTCATTTTAATTACCGTATTTTCCGGCGTATAAGACGACTGGGCGTATAAGACGACCCTCCTCAGAGCCATTTAAGGCTCGTCAGAGCCTTATGGGCTGGTCTGCCTGGTTACAGGAGAATGAGACCCGGCGTATAAGACGACCCCCGACTTTTGAGAAGATTTTTGTGTGCTAGAAAGTAGTCTTATATGCAGGAAAATACAGTATATACTAATCGGCATACATTAACCCTCTCAAAGGGTCCGCCACCTCCAATATACACTACGTAAACATGTCAACATAAATAAATACAAAATCATGCATATACCCACATACATTATATGACACAGAGAAACCACGCAGTCTCTTTCGGATGTATAAATGTACATGGCGAGAGAAACGAATCTTGCGAGTTTACCAGACGGAGGGCCTAGGGAACAAAGCTGTTCCAGAATCTGGTAGTCTTGCTAGAAATCTCCTCCCAGAAGGGAGCAACAGAAACAGACTAATCTCCGAAAATGAGATTTGGAAGTCATGCTTCGGAGTATTTGTCCTCAGTTCTTAGTGGCTGTTTAAGTAAATCTTAACTTAGTATGATATGGGAACTCCACGCAGCCTTGAATGGCTCAATTTATTCCAGATTTTGGGTCTCAGGAAGGGTGCAAAAGGACAGCTCTTTTCATAGCCATCCAGCTGGGGCATAGAGGTTTATGTGGTCCAAAATTTTGAGACAGGCTGATCTTAGTTTGAAGAATAGATTAATTTGGGAGAAGGCTGGTTGATATATTTAAGTTTCAGCATTCAGTTCCTATGAAATGAGTAATATTCTGGGTTATTCCCTCATCTAGGCATAGAATTAGCGTAACACAGCCTTATCCCCTTCTATTCCCATATTTATTTAGCATGACGTTTACATTCCCCAAGAAACCATAGATTCTGGCAAAAAACCCTTGTTTGAAACCATGGTTTGTTGGTCTGGAGATAGGCATCAGTTTCTGTGGGGGTGCGGAGGTTCTTATACATCTATAAATCAATAGTATAAATACTAAATTAAATCAATTAAATGGGAAAGTCAACATTACAGCTTGGTTTACAAAGGAAAAGATTAAAAAAATCAGAAATGGGTTGCATAAGCGTGATGGCTTGTATTTTTTTTTTTTATAAATTGATTTGTGCAATCTTTTCACCGTCCCAATCCTCAAGGAGGCCAGGCGGTTTAGAAAAAAAACTCAGTTTCCTGAATTTTCATTGGCTTGTTGGAACAAACTGTGGTTTAAACAAAGCCTGAATCAAGATGCAGTTTGCAACCAGCAGGAGATACATAGATATCTAGATGAAAGATAAGACAATCCTGGGTTTTAAGGGCAGAGGTGGGTTGCTGGGGGTTCGGAGGGGTTCGGGGGAACCTCTAGCTAAGATTCTGTGCAGTTTGAAGAACCCCCAAATCCCACTCCTGGCCGGCCCCGCCCACTCTGCCCCTCCCCTCCCAGGAGTCCCCACGTGGTCCATTTTGGATGCAGGTAAGTGCAGGGCGCTCACGGAGGCTCAGGGAGGGTGAAAAACAGGCCTACCGGAAGTTTGGGCCGTTTCTGGCCTCCACTGTAGCCTGCAGAGGCTGTTTTCACCCTTCTGGAGGCTTGAGGAAAGCCCCTGGAGCCTGGGGAGGGCAAAAGCACCCTCCCCACCACTGTGGTGCAGGAGGCCGACTAGGCCACACCCACCATGGCCACGCCCACCAAGCAACCGGGCAGAGAACCCCTTGTTAAAATCTTTGAAGCCCACCCCCCCGTTTAAGAGTGCTAGATAACTCTGGGAAAATTAAGGTTGCAAAGTAGGAGTATAGAATGCTTTCTGTGTATCATCATTTCTTTCAATGTTGAATCTTTCATCTTTAACTGCACTCAGGTGTCACTCATGCAGGCAGAAAAAGGTTCTCCTGGTTTAGGGTGGCCTCCAAGCCTTCTCAGTCCTTGCCTTCACCAGCAGGGACCCCCTTGGGTTGTAGGACAGAGAAAGGTGGCCGTTCTCCAAAGCAGAAGGTATACTCCCGTTCCAAGGGTGTTCAAAGGTTAGCAGATCCTCCTATCCCAGTGGTTCCTCCACCGCGGACAACAAGGGTTACGACCAGACCCGAGACATTTGTTGGCCAAGTAAGATCTTCTCAACCGAAGCCTTCATTGACAACAGCCCGGAGGAAACCTCAAACTGGGCCACCATCTGCTCCCAACCTACAGCGGACGAGCCACCAGGGATCTTCAAGCAAGCCAGAAAGGATCTTCTTGGCTTGGCTTTCATTCCCTTCTTTACCAACCGCCTCTGAAAAGCTACACAGCATCACTCCGCTAAAGGCGCAAACCCACACTTGCAGGCACCAGAAATGGATTCCTGTGGTCCAGCCACCATCTCCAACGTCGTCAGCCCAGATCTCTAGGGAGACGGGTTCTCGAAAACGTCGTCACCATCAACTGTTGGTGGTGCCATTGCTTCCTAAGTCGCGTCCAACCCCTGGCTGGGTATAAATCGGGAGCCAACCCCAAGAGAGTGATGCTACAATGAGAAAGACAGGAGAACGAAGTTATCTCACCTCCATCTTTCAGGAGTTGACAGTGATGTGGGCTTACAGGAAGACTGTCATAAGCTACACACGCTGCTAATTAGGGCACCGATTAGCAAATTGGTATTACTGAGAAAACATCTTACCATGTGGCTGCTGTTTGAGAAGTCCTTGGGATGCGAGACACCCTGTGTGCACTTGTGAACCTGACCTCTTGAGGATTGGGAGGGTCAACTTTGACATAGGCACTGAGAGGACAATTTCAAGAAAGAAGGTGGGTTGGACTATCAGATCCTTGGAGGTCATTTTGAAGAGTTGACAGCGATTGAATAAATGGACCAGTCAATTCATCTTCTCAGGTAGATGTTTCTTGGAATCCCTTCCTTGTCCAAAGCAGCTTCTGCGGGAAACATTTGTGCATTCTCTTCAAGGCATTTGAGAAGTCCACCATTGCTCAGAGAAGGGCATTGATGTTCTTCGTCAAAGATCTCCAGCTAAAAAGTGTTCAGAATTTAGAGAAGAACCTGGCTGATGTACTTGGAGAAGACGATACAAGTCAAGAGAGGTCCTTCAAACCTCCAGCTACAGCAGAGAACTTCATCTGTACGGTGGTCTCCCACCCAAACATCATTTCATACCCATGTTACCTTGTAACCCTCTTTTAATTTACCTATCTTGGATTGCAGGGATGGAGACCTTGATGTTCTATAGGTATTGTTGGACTACAAGTAGTCCTCAACTTACAACCATTTGTTTAGTGACTGTTCAAAATTATGCAAGCATTGAGTAAAGTGTCTTATGACCATTGTGGTCCTTGAACTTATGATTATCGCATGCGATTCACTTAACAACCGCAATGAATGCCTTACTCACTGTGGCAAAAAAAAGGCAGTAAAATTGGGGTCGATTCATTTAACAACCGCCTTGCTTAGCAATGGAAATTCTGGACTGAACTGTGGTCGTAAGTTGAGGACTCTCCATATGAAGGGGGAAAGGCATATTCAACTCTACCATCAACCATGGAAGCTCACTCTTGGACCAATAATTCTGTCCTAGCCCAACCTACCGTAAAGGTAGCTATGGTGAAGAAAAATTACAAGGAGTTGCTTTAAACTCCTAAAGAAATTAATGGGATATAAATTAAACCAAGTAAGCAATAGTCAGAGATTCATACGAGATTCATAGTCCAGCATATGAGAACCAGAGATTTTCATCCCTGCAGCCTTAAAATGTGAAAAAATTATTAGCAATTATCAAGACAACTTGGAAGATTTGTCTTCTTCTTCTTCTTCTTCTTCTTCTTCTTCTTCTTCTTCTTCTTCTTCTTCTTCTTCTTCTTCTTCTTCTTCTTCTTCTCCTCCTCCTCCTCCTCCTCCTCCTCCTCCTCCTCCTCCTCCTCCTCCTCCTCTTCTTCCTCCTCTTTTTCTTCTTTTTCTTCTTCTTCCCCTTTTTCCTTCTCTTCCTCCTACCCCTTTCTTCTTCTCCTTCTTCCTTCTCCTCTTCCTCCTACCCCTTTCTTCTTTTTCTCCTTCTTCTTCCTTCTCCTCTTCCTCTTACCGCTTTCTTCTCCTTTTTCTTCTTCTTTTTCTTTCTTCTCTTCCTCCTACTCCTTTCTTCTTTTTCTTCTTCCTTCTCTTCCTCCTCCCCTTTCTTTTTCTTCTTCTTCCTTTTCTTCCTCCTACACCTTTTTTCTTCTTCTTCTCCTTCTCCTCCTCCTCCTCTCTCTCTCCCTCTCTGTATTTTTTGTTTTGCTAACTTTGAGCCTGTTTTATATGTGTATTTTTTTTTAAAAAAAAGAGAGAGAGATGTCTGTAGTTCATTTGTTTACATGGCTGACTTTATTTTTGTTACCCGTTTGTATATTTATGCCTTTGTGTAAACTGAGCCCTGTGTGTTTTGAATCCTTAACGGGAAAATAAAGCCAAAGGGGAAAAGCAACATCGGACTTAAGTCGTGTTTTGATTTCGGAGTTGTGTTTTGCTCTCTCACCAAAGAAAAAGGAGAAAGTTGACCAGATCTCCACCGAATTGGTGGCGCAGAGTTTCCAGCCAGTTTAGAAAAGGGACATATATATCCGTTAAAAAAAAAGGGAATTAAGTCTCTGAACTGATCAACATTTTGTACCGGTAGCTCTCAACTTACGACCACAATTGAGCCCGAAATGGATGTTGCCAAGTGAAAAATTTGTTAAGTGAGTTTTCCCCCATTTTACGACTTTATTTGCAACCGTCGTGGAGGGAATCTGGCTTCCCGATTGACTTTGCTTGTCAGACGGTCGCAAAAGGGGATCACTTGACTCCGAGACACTGCAAACCGTCCTAAATAGGAGTCAGTTGGCCCCCTGCCTGCATTTCGATTACGTGATCACGGGGATGCTGCAACGGTCATAAGTGTGCAAAATGGTCATGGGTCACTTTTTTCAGTGCCGTTATAACTTTGAATAGTCCCTAAGTGAAATTAAGGACTAGCTGTATGCCACAATGGGGAACAAACAGATTAACAGAGTTGGAAGGGACATGGTAGGTCATCTAGTCCAACCCCCCACCCAAGCAGGAGACCCTACACCTTTTCTGACCAATGGCCTTCCAGTCTCTTCTTGAAAGCTTCCAGGGATGAAGCTCCCACAACTTCTGAAGGCAACTTCTGTTCCATGGGTTGATGGTTCTCACTGTCAGAAAATTCCTCCTTATTTCCAGGTTGAATCTCTCCTTGGTCAGTTTCTATCCATTACTCCTTGTCTGGCCTTCAGGTGCTTTGGGAGATAGCTTGACCCCTTCCTCTCTGTGGCAGCCCCTCAAATATTGCTATCCTGTCTACCCTGGTCCTTCTCTTCACTAGACTAGCCGTACCCACTTCCTGCAACCGTTCATCATATGTTTTAGTCTCCAGACCTTTGATCATCTTAGATTCAGATTAACAGAGTTGGAAGGGACCTTGGAGGTCATCTAGTCGAACCTCCCCCGCCCAAGCAGGAGACCCTACACCATTTCTGACAAATGACAGTCCAATCTCTTCTTGAAAGCTTCCAATGATGAAACTCCCACAACTTCTGAAGGCAACTTCTGTTCCATCGGTTGATTGTTCTCACTGTCAGAAAATTCCTCCTTATTTCCAGGCTGAATCTCTCCTTGTTCATCTTTGCCCCTCCCATGTGCTTGAGAAACTTACTTGCTTGCAAGACCCTTGTGTGCTAATTTTGGCTTGCAAATTCAGTGTATCATGGATGCCTGTTTAGTTCCTTTTTTCGAAGGTAGCCTTTGAATAATAAACCCATCTGAAAACAGGCTGATGATCAGTTAAATGTATCACAGAGAGGAGGGGGTCAAACTATTTTCCAAGGCACCCGAAGGCCAGACAAGGAATAATGGATGGAAACTGATCCAGGAAAAATTCAACCTGGAAATAAGGAGGAATTTTCTGACAGGGAGAACAATCAACCCATGGAACAGAAGTTGCCTTCAGAAGTTGTGGGAGCTTCATCTCTAGAAGCGTTTAAGAAGAGACTGGACTGCCATCTCTTGGAAATGGTGTAGGTTTCTCCTGCTTGGGGAGGGGTTGGACTAGATGACCTACAAGGCCCCTTCCAACTCTGATAATCTGAATCTATCCAAAATGATCAAAGGCCTGGAGACTAAAGCATCTGAAGAAAGGTTGTGGGAACTGGGCATGTCTACTCTAGTGAAGAGAAGAACCAGGGGAGACATGATAGCATCTTCCAATATTTGAGGGGCTGCCACAGAGAGGAGGGGGTCATCCTATTTTCCAAAGCACTAAAAGACAAGACAAGAAACAATGGATGGAAACTGACCAAGGAGAGATTCAACCTGTGAATAAGGAGGAATTTTCTGACAGTGAGAACAATCAACCGATGAAACAGAAGTTGCCTTCAGAAGTTGTGGGAGCTTCATCACTGGAAGTTTTCAACTGGATTGGACTGCCATTTGTCAGAAATGGTGTAGGGTCTCCTGTTTGGAAGTGGGGGGTGAACTAGATGACATCCAAGGTCCCTTCCAACTCTGTTATTATATTAACTATCCATGTGAAGGTAGACCTATTGTCCACTCAAAACATGCACCTACCCGTCCAGTTTATCTTTTCACATCTGGTTCTCTCCAGATGTTGTCTCAGAACGCTAGGCTTTGGCGTCTTCTCACATCTGGAGGGACGCGGCTGCTCTCTCTGATCTTTTTTAAACAGGAAACGCTGGAGAACGAATTTTACGCAAGACATGTCCTCTGATCCCTGGTTGAAGTCCTCCTTAAATTCAACGTGAATTGGAGCCTTGCTCTGTTCTTTGGGTTGCTTCTAACCCAAACAATGTCCCTCACCTTAGTGATTTTTCCCACGCCCGGAATTAAATGCCGAATGAAATCTCAGAATCCCATCTTAGTCTGTTTCTCAGGCCGGGTTGATGGACACACAACGAGAATCAAAAAAAAAAAAAAAACACGGCTGTGAATGGACTCAATATCCATCTCAGAGGATTAAATTAGTGAATTTTGTATCTTGAATGGAACGTTTTCTTGGGGATCTAAAATTCCGTGTGTGGGGGATTAATAAGTCAAAAGAACTATATATTTAGCTGCTTGGCTAGGAAGCAAGGAAGGAGCTAATGAGCAGTTGGAAGAATGAAAGGTTTAATTAATGGGCAGATCATGGCATTTGTTCGTTAGATGATTCTTGGCTTCACATCAAAGGACAGCCAACTCTGTTGGGTCAAGCCCCAGGCAGGGGACAACCAGTGGCCTCCCTCTCTGATTTAAAACTGAAGAGCTATTCTATTTCGGTCTCTCTTTCATTTATGGGTCGTTAGTCAATCTGATTAAAAGCATTTGTCGCCTGCCTCAAAATCCAGATTGGCCTAGTGCTTAAGGCAGCAGGCTGGAGACTGGGAGACTGGGAGTTCTAGTTCCAGTTTAGGCATGAAGGCCAGCTGTGTGATCCTGAGCCAGTCCCATTCGCTCAGCCCTAGAATGGAGGCAATGGCATGGAAGCCAGCTGGTGATTTTGGACCAATCACCAGGAGACAGTGAGTTCTAGTCCCGCCTTAGCCATGAAAGCTGGTTGGGTGATTTTGGGCCAATCACTAGGAGACAGTGAGTTCTAGTCCCGCCTTAGCCATGAATGCTGGCTGGGTAACTTTGGGCCAATCACTAGGAGATGGTGAATTCTAGACTCGCTTTAGCCATGAAAGCTAGCTCGGTGACTTTGGGCCAATCACTAGGAGACGGTGAGTTCTAGTCCCGCCTTAGGTATGAAAGCTGGCTGGGTGACTTTGGACCAATCACCAGGAGACTAGGAGTTTTAGTTCTGCCTTAGCCATGAAAGTTGCCTGGGTGACTTTGGGCCAATCACCAGGAAACGGTGAATTCCTTGGAGCCTTGGTGGCACAGCAGATTAAAGTGCTGTTAAGTAACACCAGCTGCCTGCAATTACTGCAAGTTCGAATCTCACCAGGCTCACGGTTGACTCAGCCTTCCATCCTTTCGAGATAGGTAAAATGAGGACCCAGATTGTGGGGGCAATAAGCTGACTTTGTATAAAAAAGAACACCGCTTAGGGGGGGCCAAAAGCCCTACTAAGCAGGTATATACAAAAGTATGAAGGCTACTGCTTAACGCATTGTAAGCCACCCTGAGTCTCCGGAGAAGGGTGGCATATAAATTGAACCAATAAATAAATAAATAAATAAATTCTAGTCCCACTTTAGGCATGAAAGCTGGCTGAGTGACTTTGGGCCAGTCTCTCTCAGCCCAATTCAGCTCACAGGATTGTTGTGGTGGGGAAACTAGAAGGAGGAAGAAATAGGATAGAACACTTTATTGGCCAAGTGCAATTAGACACACAAGAAATTTGTCTTCGGTGCAGAAGCTCTCAATGTACAAGCAAAGCAACAGAGTGATAATAATCATCACAATGAAACCAATATGGAGCATTTACATACATTCACAGCCACGAGTTGTTTATAAAATAAGGTTTGGGTGAATGAAAAAGACCACTACAGACAGTAGCAACAGTGGCAGGGCAAGCTATTGTTCACAGGGAGCAAACCCCACACACTCTAGCGCTGATGGTGTTACCTAGCTGGGTCATGAAATGTCTGCAAGTGAACCATGAAGCTCGGAGAGCACCAAGGGCTTCAAAGTTCGGAGCTACAAATATTTTCTTCTATTTAAGTCTTTAAAAACGTGACTTTTCCACCCCTCTCTTCCCTCCCTCTTTTCTACAGCTGCTTCTGTGCCAATGCCTTCTTATCCAAGCTTGGGCTCAGGGAGTTCTTCCAGCAGTTCTTCCACGTCTCACTTAGCTTCACCTCCTGTGAGTATTGTTCTGACTTAGGCTCCCCGAGACAGTAAAAAGCACACCTTTAGTCCCCAAAACCTATTTTTATTTCAACAGCTGTGAATTAAGTTCATTCGCAGCCCGTAATGAGTCACGAAGAGTTTGTAAAGAGTCCAACAGAAGTCTGCCACAGAGAAGGCTGATAAACACCCACCTTTATCTCCCTTGACACGCTGCCAAAGACCTCATTGGCAATTAGCTATGCAAGGCCACACGGAGCACAGAGTCAAAACAGAGCTTCAGAATTTAAACCGACCAGAACGAACAAAGTTGCTTCCTGCAAAGGCTCATGTCTTATGGGAACGGCCAATCATCTCCAAGCCTTACTCCTGAGTCACCCCTTTTGTTTTAACTGCTCTTGCCTTCTGGCAGCTCTGCGCATGTGCGCATTGGGAATAGGTTTCCCCTGTTCCTCTGCCTTGCTGGTGTCCGATTCTGGAGGCTCCGGAGGCAGCACATAACTCCCAGATGGCCCTTTCTCTGCCCTCAGAGAAAGGATGAGGGCTTCATCCTCGGATGAGGATTTATGAGCCCTCATCCGAGCCTTCCCCAGACTCCAGGACTGGCCCATGTTCCTCCCCAACCTTCTCACTGTCCGACTCTGCTGCCGGTTCCTCAGGCCGCCAGCGGATCACAATAAGTATATTCGATAATTCCCTCCCCCACAGATAGTTTCTTTAGGACTTGAAGTACGCTAAACTCACCATGCATCCCGCAGCATGCGCCAGTGACATTTCTAATGTACCTGTGGGTGGGTGTACTCAAAGCTGGACACTCTTGTGGCCGACTATGATGGGAAATGCTTTTTGACTATTAGCAAAGCATTGGCAGCAATAACTAACATTCCTTGTCCAATGTTGTTTTTTTCCCCCCAACTTTCCTCTCTTTTCCTTGATAAGTCGCTCGGCGAGATGCCCCATCTTCAGGAGAAGACCCCAGCCTCCCCCCAGCCTGGCTCCCCAGCTTTCCTACACCGGTCAAAGGAATCTGCAGGAAGCAGCAGCAAAAACTCGTCCTGTGACACCGATGACTTTGTAATGGTGCCAGCCCAGTTTACAAGTAAGAGGAGTTTGATGCCAAAGCCAGTGAGAACTTGGATGGAGCACGGGTGGTGGATTTTGGAACATCGGTGTTCTGACCTAGACTTCCTTCACAAGCAGGAGGCAGGAATTGATCCCGGCAAAACCTCTTTTATTTACACGACTGTGAATTCCTTTCATTCACAGTCACCAAGGTTTGCCCAGACAGTTTTTCCAAAGGAATATTTATCAACACAGACCTTATCTCCCTTGGAAAGCTGCCATGTAACTAGTTTCCAAATGCAGGGCAAGGCCAAACTTGGCACAGAGGCTCTGAGAGTCATGGTGATCTGTCCCCCCCCTTCAGAGACCCACAAAAACACAGCCAGCCGAGGGTTAAGAATCACTTGGCACACTCCGCAGTTCTTATCTCAACCTTGGCAGCGGTATGCACACCGTCTGCCAAGGACTTTATTGGTTTACACAAACAAGAAAATCACCTACGTAGCTTTGCCGTTCATCTAGCTTCCAAGACTACGAGGTTGCTCCGTTTGGTTAGCTTTGTTCGTCACGAACTTCGTGACTCACTGGCCTGTCTTATATAGACAGGCTTCTGGGTGTGGTCCAGTGACTCACTGATCCCATGACTCCAATCAGTGACTCAGGACTATTTCCTCATACGCCGCAGCTGCAATACTCTTTTGTCTCGCCTTCTTTGGCGTGCATCCAGGAATGACGTCTCTCCCTCACTCTCATCTGAGACACCTGTTTCCCCACTACTTGGCTCTCTTTCAGCTGGCACCTGAGCCGGTGCCAGAGGGGGGGGGGGGCTGGGAGATCTGGCTGGCTCCTCTTCCTCCTGCTCAGAGCTTCCTTCCTCCAAAGGGATAGGCTCAGAGGACGGGGCCACAACACATGGAACGAACAAATTGTTTCCTGCAAAAGCCCACTCCCCTGTTCGCTCCCTGTTTTGTTTCCTATAGGAGGGGCCAATCACCTCCAAGGTGTGGCTTTACTCCCAAGTCGACCCTGCTTTCTGAGTTGTTCTTGTCTTCGGGCAGCTCTGCGCATGCGCACACTGGGAACGGGCTCCAGCTGTTCCTCTGCCTTGCTGGTCTCTATCTCCCTCTCTGCCTGTGATGCAGAGCCCTCGTCCAAGCTTTCCCCAGCCTCCAGGACTGGCCCAGGTTCCACCCCAACCTCCCCACTGTCCAACTCTGCTGCCAGCTCTGCTGGCAGGCCACAACAATCGAAGGAGGAATATCCTCCGTTCTACAACAGATATTAAGCCTTTGAAAAAGAGAAGGGAGTTGATGGAACTCTTTGACCTTGGCTGAGATGTCTTAGGCTTGCTCTTGGGTGGATTGAAGAGTTGTAAATCTCCATGCTTAAGAGACACGTATCTTACCCAGTCTTCCTGCTCTGGTGAGTCCGATTGCTCCCCACATAAAGGAGAAATCTTTTTCTCTAGAGCAGATTAATTACTTTTTGCTATTCCCCCCCCCCCCCCACGGTTTGAAGGATGTTTTAACCTTCTGTTTCTCTGTCTTGGAGAAGACAGAGGGGCTCCCTCTACATGGGGCTCCCCTTGAGGAGCACCCGGAGGCTCCAACTGGTCCAGAATGCGGCCGCGCGGGTGGTGATGGGAGCGACGTGACGCTCCCATGTGACTCCCCTCCTGCGCGAGCTGCACTGGCTTCCAGTGGTCTTCCGGGTGCGGTTCAAGGTTTTGGTTACCATCTTCAAAGCGCTCCATGGCTTAGGACCAGGGTCTCTTCGGGACTGCCTTCTGCCACAAACAGCCTCTCACCGACCAGTCCGCTCCCATAGAGAGGGTCTCCTTAGGGTGCCGTCGGTCAAACAGTGTCGACTGGCGGCCCCCAGGGGGAGAGCCTTCTCTGTGGGGGCACCTACCATCTGGAACAAGCTCCCCCGTGAGATAAGGAACTTACATGACCTGGGTACTTTTCGCCGCGCCTTGAAAACATTTTTATTTGAACAAGCTGGGCTGGCTTAACCTCCTTTTTTGGGTTTTTAAATTTTATAATCATAATTGGACTTTTAAATTGTTGAGCCAAATTATTTAATTTGTTTTTAATGATTTTTTAACTTTTGTATTTATTATATCTTATTCTGGCTGTTCACCGCCCTGAGTCCCGTCCGGGAGTAGGGCGGTATATAAATTTAATAAATAAATAAATAATAAATAAATTGGAGCTTAGTGACTTTATCAGCTGCCTTAAAAAATTATGAGTCCGGCCTCGCTTGTTATGGGTGTATTTGGGCACAGTTTTGCCAGGTGGCTATAACCTGCATTATTTTTTAAACAAAATTCCTCCCCCCCCCCTTTTTTTGATTTTAGGTGATATCGCTGCGGAAGTTACGGGAGGCAAACTGATCCAGGACAGTCTGATGGGAAGCGGGTAAGGAAAGGAAAAAAAAATAAATCCTGTTAGTTTTGTTTTAATTGTAATGAGCTAAAAGGTCCGATGGCTCCTCATTGGTGCGTCGTTTTCACAAGAGAATAAAAATAAATAACCAGACGGGCGTCGTTAAAATAAACAATGAAAGGAAGATTTCAACATTTGCTGAAGATATAAGTGGTACGAGCAGAGGCTTCCGCTTTGAAATGTGAGCTCGGAGATGATGCTTTTGTGACTTCTGTAGAGTCTTAAGTTTCATGGAATGAGGAAAGTCATATCCAGTGGTGGGATTCAGCCAGTTCAGGAAAACCGGTAGTTAAATTGCTGCCTGGCTCCTTTCTTCCCTGCCCCGCCCCTTCTGGGAGTCGCCACGCACCCCATTTTGGCTCTCAGGTAAATGCAAGGAAACCTCCTAGGCCCAAAATAGGACTCCAGGAGTGCGGTGCCCCCCATGGGGGCACCCTCATTTTTGCTCCCGGGGGGGGGTGCAGGAGGCTGAGTACTGCCTGTCACACAGCCCTGGCCACACCCATGATGGCCATACCCACCCAGCCGGTCATTAGGTCAGAGAACTGATTGTTAAATTATTTGAATGCCACCACTGGCTCAAATCTTAGTATCTTCTCAATCACGTGTTCTCCAGATTCATTGAGACTTACAACTCCCAGAAGCCTCCAACTATTGATGGAGTTGATTTAGCAACCACCACCTTTTTGGTGTAAATGCATTAGTGATTCGTGTTTCTTCTGTCCTTGGACTTGTGTAGGAGCTCCCTGGTGACTTCCGCCGACTTGGAAAGCCAAGGAAGGACGCCATCTCCTTCTCCTCCATACAGCAGTTCTCCTAGCCCGTCCGGGTAAGACAGAATCTGAGATGGCATTCCTCACCCTCCCAGTGAAAATGAGAATAGAGTAGAATATCCAACATATCAAGAGCAGTTGCTGGAAGTGGGTATGTCTAGTTTGATGAAAAGAAGGACTAGGGGAGGCATGATAGCAGTCTTCCAATATCTCAGGGGCTGCCCCAAAGAAGAGGGAGTCAAGCTCTTCTCCAAAGCACCTGAAGGCAGGACAAGAAGCAATGGGTGTTTCCCCACAATTGTTTTTATTGGGCATAGTTAAGGACTTTTCACTGAATGAAACAAAACTGATTGGTCAATATTGGAAAAAAAGATATTTTACCCACTATTGAAGAATGGACTTTGCAGGTATGGCAAAGATACCAGCATATTTAAAAGACCGGACTTAAGAAATTTTCGTGTGGGAATGGAAGAAATGGATAGATTATGTGCAGAATAAATATCAAACAAAGAAGTATCAGATAGCTTTTAGCTGAATGTTGTGTAGTAATTTATAGCATATACAGGGTGTAGACTAGTTGGGGGGAATTATGATATGATTTGGATTTCACTTTTTATTATTTGGGATAGATTGTGTGTAGAGTAAATATCAATCAAGGAAGCAAACGATAGTTTGTACTTGAATGTTAAGTAGAAATTTTTAGTATTGACGGGGTAGAATAGATGGGGGAATGGTATGATATGGTATGATTGGGATTTCACCTTCTGAGCTAAAAATGAATTGTAATTGTTAAGGTTATAAGGGAAGTCAAGGGGGGGAGGGATGGGTTAGGGAGGGGAAGGGGGAGAAAGGGGGGGAAAATTTTATATTTGTAAAACTTTTTCAATAAAAAAAAAGAAGCAACGGGTGGAAACTATTCAAGGAGAGAAGCAACCTAGAACTAAGGAGAGGTTTCCTGACAGTTAGAACAATTAACCAGTGGAACAACTGGCCTCCAGAAGTTGTGAAAGCTCAAACACTAGAAACATTTAAGAAGATGTTGGATAACCATTTGTCTGAAATGCTCTAAGGTTTCCTGCCTAAGCAGGGGGCTGGACTAGAAGACCTCCAAGGTCCCTTCCAACACTATTATCCTATACTTGTTCTAATGGGTGAACCAGTCCTCTAGAATTTGCTCAACAAGCTTTGATTAAAGCAACCCACAGTTTAAGGCGATGGGACGCTCTGCAGAACTTTTCTCCTTCATCCTCCCTACATCTACGGTGTTCAGTAGTTTTGCTCTACCATCACTTGCTCTAACCATCATTTCCCTATCTTCTCTGACCTCACAGGCGATCGAGCCAATTTTCATCCGGCACCAGAACCGGACAATCAATACCCATTCCAGTCCCTACGCAGATCCAAAATTACCGCCGGATTGAGCAGAATCTTCAATCCCCCAATCAGTATACTTTGCCACGGTGAGTGTTGGGCTGTTAGGGAGGTTGAGTCCGATGGACCTGTTGGTCAACGATGATGCGATGCAATGTGGGGAGAAGGTGGATTTTCCAGGAGGGAGGGAGGGAGGGGGGGGGGGCTGCATTCAAGGAGTCTAAGAGGCGGCAGCCTGGATGTTAAGTATGGGAGAAAGAGTGGAAACAGCTCCTTGCTAATAGCTCCCAAAGTATATTGTAGAGGCAGATAGTTTGAGTGTTTAGCCTGGCAAGATTCAGTTTATAGGGGTGAAATAATAAAGAACTTAGCTTGGAAGAATCGTTACACCTCATTCTTGGTTTGGGACCTGATTGGCAGTTATATAACTATGAAATATATACGAATAGAATAGAATAGAATAGAATAGAATAGAATAGAATAGAATAGAATAGAATAGAATAGAATAGAATAGAATAGAATAGAATAGAATAGAATAGAATAGAATAGAATAGAATAGAATTTTTTATTGGGCAAGTGTGATTGGACACACAAGGAATTTTTCTTGGTGCATACGCTCTCAGTGTACATATAAGAATCATAAGGTACAACACTTAATGATAGTCATAGGGTACAAATAAGCAATCCGGAAACAATATTAATATAAATCGTAAGGATACAAGCAACAAAGTTACAGTAATAAGTGGGAGGAGGTGGGTGGTGGGAACGATGAAAAGATTAATAGTACTGCAGACTTAGTGAATAGTTTGACAGTGTTGAGGGAATTATTTGTTTAGCAGAGTGATGGCATTTTGGGGAAAAACTGTCCTTGTGTCTAGTTGTTCTGGTGTGCAATGCTCCATAGCCTCGTTTTGAGGATAGGAGTTGAAACAGTTTCTGTCCAGGATGCGAGGGGTCTGTAGATATTTTCACAGCCACTTTTTGACTCGTGCAGCATACAGGTCCTCCATGGAAGGCAGGTTGGTAGCCATTGTTTCTTCTGCCGTTCTAATTATCCTCTGAAGTCTGTCTCTGTCTTGTTGGGTTGCAGAACCAAACCAGACAGTTATAGAGGTGCAGATAAGCAAGTAGGTAGGTAGGTAGAAGACAGAGAATGATAGATAGAGAATGATAGATAGAGAATGATAGATAGATCGATTGATTGATAGATAGATAGATACAGAGATACAGAGATAGATACAGAGATAATGATAGATGAGAGAGAGAGAATGATAAATAGAGAATGATAGAGTAGGTAGATAGGTAGATATATATGATTGATAGATGATTGGTAGATAGGTAGATAGGATAGATGATGATAGATAGATAGATAGATAGATAGATAGATAGATAGATAGATAGATAGATGATAGATAGATAAATAGATATGGATGGATGGAGAGGGAGATATGGTAGGTAGGTAGGTATGATTGATAGATGGATAGGTAGGTAGGTAGATATGATTGGTAGGATAGATAAATAGATAGATGATGATAGATAGATAGATAGATAGATAGATAGATAGATAGATAGATAGATAGATAGATAGATAGATAGATGATAGATAGATAGATGATAGATAGATAGATGATAGATAGATAGATAGATAGATAGATAGATAAAGATAGATAG
>CM075968.1:30279480-30291980 GCA_038048745.1 Coluber constrictor foxii
TTGGTAGGAAAATCATGATTTAACACGACACAAAAAGCAGGTGTATACGATAAAGAGGGACAGTGACGGGGCTCTTATTTCTTAAATCATGTCCAGAAGATGTAGGGTCGAGATGGAGATGGAAGCCAGCAATTCTTGGTCTCCTCTCTTGTCTTGGCCCTTGAATGTCGTCAACGCAAGGTGGAATGGGTGATCCCTTGTTGATCCTTCTCTTCCTGCTATGCACAATCTGGAACGAACAAATTCTCCTTTTCCATCAGGTCTAATCCTGTCAAAAGATCCGGCAGCACGAGTCCACTTGGCTTCCTGAAAGCCAGCCCGTCCCCTCCGTTTTCTGCTGGTGAGCATGGAACAGTGCCATCCCCTAGAAGGTTCTCCTTTGGTGGTGCCAAGCCTTACACACCTTCTCCTCAAGGTAGGTAGCCAGACGATCTGTACACCCTTTAATGGTCAGGTGCTATGTTGGAACATTTGAAGGGCTGGACAAAGATCCAAGAATGCAAGCATTGGTTTGATGGATTTTCATAAATTTGGTTTTGTAAGGGTTGGGTGTCCTGCCTTGGGGACATCCCTTGTCCGCATGTCCCCACAAACACAAATCAGGGTCTCTAGATGGGAGTTGCACATTCAGATTCTCCCATCTTCTAGTTAATCCGTTCAAGGACCAAGATGTTTGCGACGTCCGGTGACTTTGTTAGCCAACCTAATGGATGAACCTGCATTTCTTTTATTTGCTTTATTTCCATCTACAATCTCACCTGTTTTCACCTGTGACTCCGGTCGCTTCCCAAAGTGAAAGCCCTGCACCAGGGGTGTCCAACTCAATGTCATTGAGGGCCACGTCAGGGTTGTGTTTGACTTCCGGGGGACGGGGTGGGCGTGGCCAGCTCGACGTCAGTCTGTATCGGGGGCCTGCTTGTGGCGGCCTGAGCAAAAACGAGCTCCTGAGTGCCGTTTTCAGCTACCACGGCCTCCTGCAACCCCTCTGCCAGTAAAAACGGAGCTCGGGAGCCCGTTTTTGCTGGCAGCACCACCACGGGCTGGTCCTTCGCTGTTTCCAGGGTGGCCCTGTGGGCCAGATCTAAGTATCCCGTGGGCTGGATCCAGCCCCTGGGCTTTGAGTTTTATTCCCCTGCCCTACAAAGTTCAAATTACCTTAGACTTCCTCATGGGTGGGAAGGGAGCTACCTGTGGCCAGGTGGGAAAAACCTATGTGCTGAGGCCTTGTTCATTCTTGGTATCCTTCTGGATTCCCGAGTGAACGTCACAACGATCTGATTCAGGTGAGCGGTGTTTGGGGCAACGTTGCTGTAAGGAAATAAAATAGCCCTTAGCAATAGCCCTTAGACTTCTATACCGCTTCACAGTGCTTTCCAGCCCACTCTAAGTGGTTTTAGTGAGTTAGCCTCTTGCCCCTCAACAATCTGGGTCCTCATTTTACCCACCTCGGAAGGATGGAAAGGCTGAGTCAACCTTGAGCCAGTCAGAATTGAACTGCTGGCAGTGGGCAGTCAGCAGAATTAGCTTGCAATATTGCCTTCCAACCACTGCACCACCACCACCATCGCTCTTATCGCCCTCCGAATGTGTGATTTCTCATCATGCTGGTTTTTGTTTTCCTGAAGTTGGAACAATTCCAGAGCAGTCAGACCAGATGATCATCCCGTGTCCTCTTGGAGCCGAGTTCAGAACTCGGGTGCCCATATCAGGTACATTTGATGTTGAACTGTTCTTTGGAACTTCTCAGTCACTCCATTTTCTGGGCACTCTATCACTCTATCTATCTATCTATCTATCTATCTATCTATCTATCTATCTATCTATCTATCTATCATCTATCTATCTATCTATCTATCTATCTATCTATCTATCTATCTATCCTATCCTATCCCTCCCTCCCTCCCTCCCTCCCTCCCTCCCTCCCTCCCTCCATCCATCCATCCATCTATCTATCTATCTATCTATCTATCTATCTATCTATCTATCTATCTATCTATCTATCTATCCTATCTATATAGCTATCTATCTGCCTCTATATCTATCATTCTATCTATCTATCTATCCATCATCCATCTGTCATCTGTTTGTCTCTGTCTGTCTATTTATCTATGTCTGTCATTATCTATATATCTATCTATCATCTAGCTATCTGTCTGTGTCTCTCTCTTATCTATCTATCTATCTATCTATCTATCTATCTATCTATCTATCTATCTATCTATCTATCTATCTATCTATCTATCTATCATCTATCTCTATCATCTATCTATCTCTATCAATCTATCATCTATGATAATCTATCATTCTCTCTGTATCTATCCATCCATCATCTATCTCTCTGTCTCTTTATCTGTCTGTCTGTCTGTCTATGTCATCTATCTATCTATCTATCTATCTATCTATCTATCTATCTATCTATCTATCTATCTATCTATCTATCTATCTATCTATCTATCTATCTTATTCTATTTATTTATATCTACCTGTCATCTATCTATATCTATATCTATCATCTGTTTGTCTGTCTGTCTGTCATCTATATTTATCTATCATCTATCTATCTATATTATTTATATCTATCTATCTATCTATCTATCTATCTATCTATCTATCTATCTATCTATCTATCTACCTACCTACCTATCTCTATCTATCTATCTATCTATCTATCTATCTATCTATCTATCTATCTATCTATCTATCTATCTATCTATCTATCTATCTACCTACCTACCTACCTACCTACCTACCTACCTACCTACCTACATTCCTCTATATCTATCTATCATTGTCTGTCTATATCTATCCATCCGTCATCCGTCCATCTATCTGTCTGTCTGTCTGTCTGTCTGTCTATCTATCTTATCTATTTATCATCTCTCCAACATTTCTTCTTGCCAGACGGTTTGCCTTGATGCTTTCTGCTTCCTTTCTGCTCTTCACTCCCTCTTCTGTTTTATTCCTCTTCCCTTCAGAGGCTTCAGGATCGGATCCTTCTGTGCGAGGACTGGGCTATCGTCTTCACAGCGCTCCCAACCTCTCTGATTTCCATTCCTGCCGGCAAAAAGTCACCAAGCAGTACTCGGATCCCCTGGTCCCCCACTTCAGCCCTGTCCCAGCTGCTCAGGCCACGCGGCTACCCAGCCTTCAGTCTGGTCGGCCCCTCAGGTCTTCTCCAAAGCTCTCCGAATTCATGCAGAGGACTCCCTTGCCCACCATTTTGGGTTCTCCAACAAAGGTAGTCTACCCTTCCTCAGGACCCCTTCGGGTGGAATTGGAAAATTCTAAATTGGGAGGTTGTGTCAATCCAAGTTGCCCCCAACCACAACCATATGACTAGCCCGAAGTCAACCAGCTAATTTTCCTGCCTAAAGTGGAACTAGAACTCCTAGTCTCCTGCTGATTGCCACAAAGGCACCCAGCCAACTTCCATGTCTTAAGGAAGGACTAGAACTCCCAATCTCCTGATGATTGGCCCAGGTAGTTCAGCCAGCTCTCATGCCTAAAGCAGGACTAGAACTCCCAATCTCCTGGTGATTGCCGCAAAGTCACCCAGCCAATTTCCTTGTCTTAAGGAAGGACTAGAACTCATGGTCTCCTGATGATTGGCCCAGGTAATTCAGCCTGCTTTCATGCCTAAAGCAGAACTAGAACTCCCAATCTCCTGGATATTGCCCCAAAGTTACCCAGCCAATTTCCTTGTCTTAAGGAAGGACTAGAACTCCCAATATCCTGGAGATTGCCCCAAAGTCACCCAGCCAATTTCCTTGTCTTAAAGAAGGACTAGAATTCCCAGTCTCCTGGTGATTGCCCCAAAGTGACCCAGCCAACTTCTTTGTCTTAAAGAAGGACTAGAATTCCCAGTCTCCTGGTGATTGCCCCAAAGTCACCCAGCCAACTTCCTTGTCTTAAGGAAGGACTAGAACTCCCAGTCTCCTGGTTTCTCATCCAGCAGCTTAATTACTCCTGTGTTTCTGGGAGAAAAGAACCAGAGGGTCACATCAATTGAGCAATTCTTTCGCTGCTTAGCAAATCCTCCTTGTTGTATGGGTCTCTCACAACAAGTTCCAAAAATGTTTGGTGTGATCAGAAGCCTAAAAATCCCAGCAGATTAAGTTTTCCATTTCTGTCCATTTCTATCCATTTTGTCAACGTTTCTCCTTCCTTTTAATGTTTTGTTTTTGTTTTTGTTTTTTTTAAAAATATAGGCAAGGTCCCCCTTTGAGTTCAGTAAAACCCCCAGCTCCCAAAATCTCTTCACTCTCTTGGCCCACCAAGCCGTTGTCATCACCCCAACGAGGAACAAGACACTGCCGGATTTGAAAGAAATGGGACACTTACCTTACCAACAAGGAGGCCTCAGCTTGAGGCCGATGGAAGACGCCAAAGGCAGGTGGGTATCCTCACAACCAAAAATAAAAGTCAAAGTTGATTTGCAGATAGATTAACCTAGTCACATGTGGGGTCCTTAGAGGTTTCTTTACAGACATTTCATCACCCAACTAGCTAACATCGGCAGTGCTTTAAGGGTGTGAGGTTTGCAAAGAGGAGGAGGACATCTGTGGAGTCCTTGCTGATCTCTAAGCTTATGTCAACTCGCAAAGCATCCCTGGCCTGCTCTCGAGTTCCCATAAGCAAGGGGGGACGGGAAACGGACGAAACGGCACAGCAGCCAAAGACATGCGCATTCCAGACTGATCTCTCTCAAGGCTGTATCCCAGGGTTACCCCCAGCGGCTGTAGGGGAGTGATCTCTACAACTTGTGAAATTGCTCCGTTGGCGAATGTGATTGATGATACACCCTGGGGGGAGAGGGAAACAGGGTCATGATTGGGGCGTAAATTATGTAGGGTCAGAGCTGGCTTCACTTGGGAGTGTGCCAACATCAAGCTCCTAATAACGGGATTTCTTTTGAAGCTTGGCTCGAGGCTCATGATTTAATTAGGGCATCCATCAGAACCCTGACAGCTTAGTTGTTTCCTTGCAAGCATTTCATTACCCAGCTAGGTAACATCATCAATGCTAGAAGGGGGTGGGGTTTACATTTTTGTGCCTTTCAAGGTGGGGTGAGGTAGAGAAGATACTCATTTTTGATGAGTTTCTTCGATGTGCTGCTACGTTCATGTCCTCCACCCAACAGCCAGAAACGTTAACCCCCGAAACTGAGGATGCTCTCCAAATTCACGAAGACCGCCTAACCCTAACCGAGTTTATCCTTCAGTGTAGATTTTTCCCACTTGTTTTAACCAGGAAACGTAGACGGGAGCCTTCTCTAAAAATGGCGTTTTCTCATTCTTCAGGTCACTCAGCACTGGCCGTCTCACCGACCTGCTTCTTAAAGCTGCTTTTGGAGAAGGGGGCAATAATGATAGCCTCAACAACGAGAAGCCCATGGAGATAACAGGTGCCGGGAACTTGAGAAATTTGGGATTGTTCCTGTCCTTTTTTTTTTTTTAGCTTATGAATTTTCTCTCTTCTGCATCCATGGGACTTGAATTGAGGTGTTCCTATTTTCTCCATAGCTCCTTCCGTGGGTTGTGGAGGAACCCTTCACTCGGGGGCCAGAGAAGGTGGTTCCGGAAGCCCTTCGCCGGTGATCTTCACCGTTGGGTCACCTCCTGCTGGGACGACGCCACCGCAAACCACCCGAACCAGAATGTATTCAGGTACCCAAACTGGGAAGGGGATGGAACCATTGTACCTGCTCTCTTTAGGTTGTACGATGAAGAAATTTTTACCTCAGGATTGAGCTGTGAAGCCTCCAGTGTTCTCTGAGCTTGGTGGGGTTTTTTTTTTGCAGGTGTTTCATTACCCAACTAGGTAACACCATCAGGAAGGAGTGTGGTTTGAGGAGGGAGGAGGACTGTGGGGTCCTTGGTGCTCACTGAGTTTGGTGGTTTTCTTACAGACGTTTCGTGACCCAACTAAGTAACATCATCAGTGTTAGGAGGGGAGTGGGGTTTAAGGAGAAGGAGGAGGACGGTGTGGTCCTTAGTGCTTGCTGAGCTTGGTGGTTTTCTTCCAGACGTTTCATGACCCAACTGGGTAACATCATCAGTGTTAGGAAGGGGTGTGGTTTGAGGAGGAGGAGGAGGAGGGAGAAGGACTGTAGGGTCCTTGATGCTCTCTGAGCTTGGTGGTTTTCTTCCAGACGTTTCATGACCCAACTGGGTAACACCATCAATGTTTTGAAGGTGTGGGGTTTGAGGGGCAGGAGGAAGAAGAGGATGAGGACTGTGGGATCCTTGGTGGTCCCTGAGCTTTGTTTTTTTCTTGGAGACATTTCATCACCCAACTAAGTAACAGTATCAGTGCTGTGGGTATTTACTAAAAAAAAAAACCCATCTAGATGTGAAGATGAGGGCTTTTTTTATTCCTTTGGTTGTTCAACTTCCTAAGTTTTGTGTTGTACGTTCTGCTTTTTGTTTTGTTTTTTCTTAGTAGGATCTTCAAGTTCTCTGAGTTCGGGAGGATCTTTCAGTGGGCGCCACTTCATTATGGGAGCCGGTGGGGAAATCCTTGAAGCTCCATCAGGTCTCAGGTATACATTGGCTGATCCAATTGCTGCCAACCTGGAAGGAGCCGTTACCTTCGAGGCACCTGAGCTACCTGAGGAGACCCTCATGGAAGTGAGTTTCATTCCTCCCAACCCAAGTTGAAAACAGTAAAAAAAAAAAAAAGGCTCTAATCCACTCTCAACCGTAGACCTTGTAGGACAGGGGTGTCAAACTCAAGGCCTGCGGGCCCACGGAGTGCTTAGGTCTGGCCAATGGGGCCACCCTGGAAACAACGAAGGATCGGCCTGCAGTGCCTCTGCCAGCAAAAATGGAGTTGGCTCCGTTTTCGGTCATGACACTGTTCTGCCCCAGCTACGGACCCCAAAGAACGCAGCACACACAGTCTGTACAAACCTTAGTTTACTAAATTAAATAAGCTTTTTTTCCCAAACAAAGGCTGTTAATTAACTTTCTTAACAGCCCACAAAAATCCAAAGAATAAATAATCTCAATAATTATTTATTATAAATAATCTCAATAATTATTTATTGTAAATAATCTCAATAATTATTTATTATAAATAATCTCAATAATTATTTATTATAAATAATCTCAATAATTATTTATTATAAATAATCTCAATAATTATTTATTATAAATAATCTCAATAATTATTTATTATAAATAATCTCAATAATTATTATAAATAATCTAAATAATTATTTATTATAAATAATCTAAATAATTTATTATAAATAATCTAAATAAGTATTTATTATAAGTAATCTAAATAATTATTTATTATAAATAATCTCAATAATTATTTATTATAAATAATCTAAATAATTATTTATTATAAATAATCTAAATAATTATTTAGATTATTTATAATCTAAATAATTATTTATTATAAATAATCTCAATAATTATTTATAATAAATAATCTAAATAATTATTTATTATAAATAATCTAATTATTTATTAGATTATTTAGATTATTTATAATCTAAATAATTATTTATTATAAATAATCTAAATAATTATTTATTATAATCTAAATAATCATTTATTATAAATAATCTAATTATTTATTATAAATAATCTAATTATTATAAATAATCTAAATAATTATTTATTATAAATAATTTAAATAATTATTTATTATAAATAATCTAAATAATTATTTATTATAAATAAATAATAATGCCCCTCCCACGCAGCCCTTTTGGGATGCCAGGGCTAAAACAGAGGCTCTGGGAGGGCGAAAAAAGGGCCTTCTGGAAGTCCGGAAACGAGCCCGTTTCTGGCCTCCGGAGCCCGGGGGAGCCCGTTTTCGCCCTCCTGGAGGCTCGAGAAAAGCCTCCGGAGCCTGGGGAGGGTGAAAAACGGGCCTACTGGAAGTCCAAAAACGAGCCCAGGGGAGGCCATTTTCACCCTCCCAGAGGTTCAAGGAAAACCTCCAGAGGCCCCCCCTCCCCCATGGTGCAGGAGGCCGAGTAGGCCACGTCCACCCAGCAACCGGGCAGAAAAACGGTTGCTAAAAAATCTCTGAATCCCACTCCTGGGTTAGACCTCAGTGTCTTAGCAGACAGACCGTTCTAACGTTTGTGTCCATCTCTGTGTTTTCAGCAAGAGCACACGGACATCTTGCGCAGCCTGAGGTTCACCCTGGTCTTTGTCCACTACGTGATGGAGCTCGCCACCATCAAAGGAAGCGCCAGTGAGATGTCCAGCTCGGTGGCCTCGGAGTACCAGCTCCAAGAAAGCGTCGTCGCTGACCAAATCAGTTTGCTCAGCAAGGAATGGAGGTAAATAGCAACACACCCAGGTGTGTGTGTGTGTGTGTGGGATCCCACCTGCGGCATCAACTTCAATGGTCAGGAAGTAAAAGAGCTGTGTGGTTCCCTTCTGCACCTCCGTTGACCTTTGAGCTCTTGTTTTGTTGTCTTGAAGCTACGCAGAACAGCTGGTCTTGTACTTGAAAGTGGCTGAATTGTTGTCCGCTGGGCTTCAGATGGCCATTGACCAGATCCGGGCAGGCAAACTGTGTCTCTCCTCCACTGTCAAGCAAAGTAAGTATTTGTGCATGCAACCATACAAGGAACGCCTAATTTTTGTTTCCCCAGCAAGCACGGCCTTTCGAAGACAGTTTTAAGTAGCAGTAGATGCGAGAAACTTTGATTGCTTGCTCATTCATTCATTCATTCATTCATCCATCCATTCATTCATTCATTCATTCAACTTGTATGCCGCCTTTCTCCAAAGACTCAAGGTGGCTTACAATGCATTTTAAAACCATATATAAAAACATTAAATATTAAAACTTTAAAAACAATTAAAACCCATTCACACCATTCACGGCTGAATCTCGCCAGATCGCAACAGCGAGATCAATGGCCCCAGGCCTGCCGGAAAAGCCAGGTCTTCACCGCTTTCCGGAAGGCCAATAGGGTGGGGATGGTCCGGATCTCAGGAGGTAACTGGTTCCAGAGAGCCGGGGCAGCCACAGAGAAGGCCCTCCCCCGCGGGCCCGCCAGCCGGCATTGTTTAGCTGACGGGACCCAGAGGAAACCAACTCTGTGGGATCTTACCGGTCGCTGGGAGTTATGCGGTAGAAGGCGGTCTCAAAGATAACCTGGCCCTGAGCCACGTAGGGCTTTAAAGGTAATAACCAACACCATGAATTGTGACCGGAGGCCAATAGGGAGCCAGTGCAGCTCGTAGAGAATTGGTGTAATATGGGTGTACCTAGGCTTAAATGTCCGGCTATTGGGAGAATCGGTTGCTTCTTCTGTCATCTTAGTAATTAATTGTCGCTCAGAATTACTGTCATGGTTAAGGCATGTGGGTAGAAACTGGGAGGGCAGGAGTTCTAGTTCACCGTTACGAAGCCGGTGAGATGGTTTTGGGCCAGTCACTTTCTTTCAGCCCTAGGAAGGAGGCAATGGCAAACCTGTTCTGAAAAACCTTGCCAAGAAAACGGCAAGGGATTGTTCAGGCAGAAGGGAGGGAGGGAGGGAGGGAGCAAGGAAGAAAAGAAAGGAGGGAGGGAGGGAGGAAGGAAAGAAAGGAGGGAGGGAGGGAGGGAGGAAGGAAAGACGAAGGAAGGAAAGGAAGGAAGGAAGGAAAGACAAAGGAAGGAAGGAAGATAGGAAGGAAGGAAAGACAAGGAAGGAAAGGAGGGAGGGAGGAAAGACGAAGGGAGGAAAGACCAAGGAAGGAAAGGAAGGAGGAAGGAAAGACAAGTAAGGGAGGGAGGGAGGAAAGAGAGGAAGGAAAGGAGGGAAGGAAGGAAAGAAAACGGAGGAAGGAAAGATGAAGGGAGGGAAGGAGGAAAGGAGTGAGGAAGGAAACATGAAGGAAGGAAGGAAAGACAAGTAAGGGAGGGAGGGAGGAAAGAGAAAAAGGAAGGAAAGGAAGGAAGGAAGGAAAGAAAAGGAAGGGAGGAAAGGGAGGAAGGAAAGATGAAGAAAGGAAGGAAGATAGGAAGGAAGGAAAGGAGGGAGGGAGGGAAGAAGGAAGGAAAGACAAGGAAAGGAAGGAAGGAAGGAAGGAAGGAAGGAAGGAAGGAAGGAAGGAAGGAAGGACGACCCTGGGCTGATTGAGAATGAGTATATTCACCTCAATAATAGAGCCATCTACTATAAAAATGTCTCCAGATCCCTGGGATCTCCAGGCTTGGTGACCTAACCTGGTCTTGAAGTTCTTCAAGAACATCAAAAGGAAGGGCGCTAATCTTAATTTTCATCTTCTCCCCTATTCTTGTTCTTCTCCATCTTTTTTCAAGTTGGAGGTTGGTCTATTTTGGTTTCGTATTCAGTTGGTTCTGAAACGGCAAATACATAGTACTGTTGTTTTCTCCAAGATCTCCTGATTGCTAATCTCGGAGCAAGAAAAATAACACCTAAATTTACCTGATAGGAATTTCTCAGCACTTAGCTATGTGCTAAGCTAAGGGCTTAAAAGATAATTGATGTGGGTGCGACTTAATAATTACAGAGCTAGGCCGATGATTTAAAATGAATATGCCATCGCTCAGCCAGTTGACTCATTCCTTGGCAAGGGTTGTCCCAGGGTAGAGGGGGAATAATAGGAAGGAGATGACACCTGTCTCTTAAACGTCACCTTTTAGAAATGCATGCCTTGGTATTTCATTCCAAAGCATTCAGAATCGACAGAAAAATCAGCAGGGGGAGCGGGGAAAAAAAGGAGCTTTAAAAAGGAAAAAAAAAATGCAAGGAGCAAACTTTTTAAAAAGAGACAAGTGAAGCAGAAGTGAAATAAAACATAGAATGAAGAGGCAGAGAAAAGAAATATTTAAAAGCAGGGGTGAAATTCGACCGGTTCGGGCAAATCGGTAGCGACGATTTGAATCAATTCGCCCAATTGGTAAAAAATCACTCCTGGTTGATCCCGCCCACCTGGTCACTGCTCACTTTTTTTTTAAACTATCAGTTCTGTGGGTGTGGCTTGGTGGGCGTGGCTTGGTGGGTATGGCAGGAGAAGGATCCTGCAAAATCTCCATTCCCACCCCACTCCAGGGGGAAGGATCCTGCAAAATCTCCATTCCCACCCCGCTCCAGGGGAAGGATCCTAAAAATCTCCATTCCCACCCCGCTCCAGGGAAAGGATCCTGCAAAATCTCCATTCCCACCCCGCTCCAGGGGAAGGATCCTAAAAATCTCCATTCCCACCCCGCTCCAGGGAAAGGATCCTGCAAAATCTCCATTCCCTCCCCACTCCAGGGGGAAGGATATTATAAAATCTCCATTCCCACCCCACTCCAGGGGGAAGGATATTGCAAAATCTCCATTCCCACCCCACTCCAAGGGGAAGGATCCTGCAAAATCTCCATTCCCACTCCAGTCCAAGGGGAAGGATCCTGCAAAATCTCCATTCCCACCCCACTCCAAGGGGAAGGAAATTGCAAAATCTCCATTCCCACTCCACTCTGGGGCCAGCCAGAGGTGGTATTTGCTGGTTCTCCGAACTGCTCAAAATGTCCGCTACCGGTTCTCTAGAACCTGTCAGAACCTGCTGGATTTCATCCCTGCTATGAGCCCTCCTCAATTTTTTTCCTCCCGGGTTCTGTGGGCATGGCTTGGTGGTGGTGGGGGTCATGTGACTGAGTGGGCATGGCCTTGAGTCACAGGACCCACCCAACCCCACCAAGCCCTACAGAACCAGTATTTTCCCTACAGAACCGGTAGGGAAAAAATTTGAATGTCACCCCTGTTTAAAAGGTGTTCTTAAACAGATGCTTTTCAGACGTTAGGAATCTTCAGCACCACAACAGATACCCATTTCAGGATTTATTTTTTTAAAAAAAGGAGTGGATGGAGGGAATAAACAGCAAAAGTGTGATTAGAACGACAGTTTTGGAAAGTTATAAATGGACGAATGGATCTGAAATAAGATTTTGAAGCTAATTATGAGAATTTTTCCTGTTGGGGGAAATATTGTCGCTTTGAATTCTTTAAAAAAACCAACAAGATAAGATGGAACTTCCAAAGTTGGTCACTAGAGGGAACCAGAAGGAACAGTTAAACCAGATTAAAATTAAAGGAGAAGAACAACTAAATTTGACTTACTAATACAGTACAGCAGTGTTTCCCAAACTTTTGACATATGTGTACCCCTCCTATAATTTGGTAACGCTGAGTACCCCTCATAAAAAACATATGCTTTAATAAAAATCAAAATATATTGATTATATATATATATAATCAAAATCAGTGGAACTTACTAAAGCACGATAACAGGCGCCCGGAACTAACTATTAAAGAAGTAAGTTGTCTCTATAACGAAGTGTAGTATATTCACGCCGTGTCACGCCTCAGAAGACTGTCTAACCGTTAGATAACACTGCAATTCTCCGGCTTTTAAACAGCTCCGAGGCTCAACGTTAACTGTTAATGTTCCCGCAGTTTAAAAATGGCCGAACCAGAGCTACGCAAAGGATGCGCAAAAGTTCCCGCCATAATGAGTTGCGATACGATGTAT
>CM075968.1:30296980-30419480 GCA_038048745.1 Coluber constrictor foxii
TGAATCCCACCCCGGCGGGGGTAGGCAAGGAATGCTGCGGGTCCCATCCCCAAGGGGAGATACACCTGATGGGATCCAGAAGAAGGGCCTTCTCCGTGGTGGCTCCCTCTCTCTGGAACATCATCTCCCCCAGAGATTAGGATGGCCCCCCCTCTAATTCTCTTACGGAAGGCGCTGCCAGCGGGCCTGGGGAACCCAGAGCGGGATGGAGGCCATTAAATGGCTCATGCAAAACATTTTCAAAATAAGCAAACAAAAAACAACAGAAAATCCAATTGCTTTTTGAGGTTTACTATTCTGGCCTGTTTCACTTCTTTGGAGAAGAAAGCATTTTGACACCAAAATGAGAGGTTGAAAAACCACACCAAAGCATGGGTGAAATCCAGCAGGTTCTGGAGAACCTGTAGCGGAAATTTTGAGTAGTTCGGAGAACCGGCAAATACCACCTCTGTCTGGCCCCAGAGTGGGGAGGGAATGGAGATTTTGCAGTATCCTTCCCCTGCCATGCCCACCAAGCCATGCCCACAGAACCGGTAGTAAAAAAATTTGAATTTCACCATTGCACCAAAGCTTTCCGTGTGGTGACATATATGACTACATTCATTTACGTGCTTTGCTGTTGAGACTTACATCATCCAACTTCCTGCGTTAAAGCTTGAGCGTAACTGCTAGGCGTGAGAACTACTACACAAGTAGTCTTCGGCTTATAACCATCCACTTAATGACGGTTTGAAGATAGAAAGGCACTGGGGAAAAAGGGATGTATTTAGGACTGTTTTCACATTTAGGACTGTTGCAACATTCCCAGGATCAAATTTTTATTTTTTTAAAATTTGATTTATATGCCGCCCTTCTCTGGAGACTCAGGGCGGCTTACAATGCGTTAAGCAATAGCCTTCGTACTTTTGTATATTTTTATACAAAGTCAGCTTATTGCCCCCACAAACTGGGTCCTCAATTTACCCACCTTAGAAAGGATGGAAGGCTGAGTCGACCTTGAGCCTGGTGAGTTTCGAACTGGTGTAATTGCAGGCAGCTGGATGTTAATTGCTGCCTTTAGTAGGAGGCATTAGCCTCCTACGCCACTCAGGCATTGCCTTTGTCATACAGTATATTTGGCCAAAAGTATAAAATTGTGGTTTAAAGCTGTGGATTTTTCTTGTGGGGGGAGATTTGGGATATTTTTCTAGACCTCGCGAGTTGTGAACATTTTAGGGATGGTGAATTAATCGTATCCCTCGTATCCTTCTTTGTCTTCTTAGGTAAAATGTGCATTGAACGACGGCTGTCCAGCTTGATATCAGGAATCTGCGCATGACAATAAGTTTTATTTACCACGCAGGTAAATTGTTTTTTTGGTTCCTAAACTCCTTGGGAGTTAAACCCTGCACCCTTTTCATTTTTAATAACTTTTTTAAAATTGTATTTTGATGTGTCGTCTGAATGTGTGTCTGGATGCAAACATTTTTGTGCAAATATTTTTATACAATAACAATTACAATTCACCGCCATATTTAATTATTTGATCTATTCATCCATAGGGAGATGATTTGATCAATGGTTAGAGAATAAATATGAAAAGTGGGAAAAAGCAGACGAGTGAAATAGAGAAAATGTCTTAACAAAGTTAAATAAGTTAAGAAGAGGATTGTTTTAGTATTAGGCATGATATATGTTAGACGTGGGATGTATTTTACCAGTGGCTAGAGAATAGAAACAGAAGTTAGGAAAGAGGAGATATAAGAAGAGAAAATGTTACTATGGAGAGAAGCAGTGGTGAAATGTAAAATTTGTTACTACTGGTTCTGTGGGCGTGGCTTGGGGGGGATTAATGTGACTAGGTGGGCGTGGCCAACTTTTTTTTTTAAACTTTTAAAACCATTTTTTCTACAACCTCTTTGTCCGAAGAGGTTGTGAAAAATGCCTTTAAAAGCCTCTGACGATACCAGTTGAGTTACCAGTTGTTTTTTTTACTTTGAAAAGCATTTTTTCTACAACCTCTTTGGCCGAAGAGGTGGTTTTAAAAAATGCCTTTAAAAGCCTCTGATGATCAGGCAACTCAGCTGGGATCGTCAGAGGCTTTTAAAAGCATTTTTTTCTACAACCTCTTCGGCCAAAGAGGTTGTAGAAAAAATGCTTTTAAAAGCCTCTGACGATCCCAGTTGAGCTGTGCAATCATCAGAGGCTTTATTTTTTTTTTACTTTTAAAAGCATTTTTTCAGCCGAAGAGGTTGTAGAAAAAATGCTTTTAAATGGGGGGCAGGGAAGGTGGTGGCAGGGATTTTTGATAATGGTTCTCCGAACTACCCAAACCAGGATTTCACCCTGGAGAGAAGTTTATGATGATGTTATGTACTATTGTAAATTATCTTGATATAGAGTTATATTATCAATGTTATTCTAATGAATAATACAAGTATGCGAAGAATTTTCAAATAACTGTACCCAGTTCAAACACTGTTTGATGGAGATGAAAAGTATTATAAATAAAATAAATAAAACTTTTTTAAAAAAAAAGTTAAGAAGAGGATTGTTATAGTATTAGGTGTGGTATGTATTAGCATTAGTATTAAGAATAGATAACATAATAAATATGGCCATAAACCCTGCACCCTTTGGAAGAAGTCTCGAGTGGATTAGCCATTATTGGTTTCCCCAGTTGGCAGCGAGATCTTTCTCAGATATCCATTCTGTTCCTCTCTCTTTTTTTTCCCCAGGAGTAGTGTCTCTTTCCTGCTAACCCTGGTGCATACTGGGGCCAGGTAGATACAAGAAGGACCCTTTTCCAACTGGTGGAAGAGGGCGGAGGAAACCAAGGACCAAGCCTACTGTACGGCCACTGGGGGTTTTTTTGTGTTGTTTCTGAAGAAGAACCGATGGGGTTATGGCAATACCAGCATTGGCCCCTCTTCATTTGGAGATACTTTCGTCTACTGCTGGCAGTGGACATCTGGAGGACTTCTTGTGATTGGAAAGGTGAAGCTCAGTCAGGAAGGAAGAATGTCCCTTGGTGGTGAACAGACCTGTTTCTTCTACGGATTTTTGTCTGGTTGCACGCTTGGGCCCTGTCCACCACCTCTCCCCAGCCTCCGTGTACTTGGGTGTCCTTCAACATCTCCCAGGCTTCTCATCTCTCTTTGCATGGGAGGATGATCTGGAGCTCGGCTTTGCTTCAGCCTACTTCACCCACTTGGGATGCTGGGAATTAAGACCTGATGCTTTCCCACGGTGGATGTGACGGGGCATTCCTTCTTCATCAATGGGAAAGTGGGACAAATCCATAGAAGACTGTAGACCTCTTCAAAGCAGTTGGAGCCACGCAATACAATCTTCAAAGCTATCGTGTTCCTTCTCAAGAAGCCAAAAAAAAAAAAAGAAGTCTAGAGTGAAAGAGATGCCTACTACACCGGTGGAAGGGGACATTAAATAAATGCATGGAAATGACCCCCTCGTCCAATTTAGGTAGCTGTGTTGTGAGAAGGCACCTTTTCTGAAGTAACCATGGGGTTTTTTCTCTCTCTCATCAATAGCTTCTCTTCCCTGAGGGACAGGAAAAGAGAGGGAAGAAAACACATATGCAATACACACACACACACACACACACTAGCTTTGTGAATCAAAGGAGCACTTTATGGAGATGTTGAACTCGATGGTTGCGTACTGGGATATTCTGTAACGGCTCCTGAGGTGTTCTACTGGACAGGACTTCTCCTTCTTGACGTGTTCTGCTCTGTGCTAATTTCATCGTAGAGGGTTCCTTCGTGTGTTTTTTGTTTTGTTTTGTTTTGTTTTCCTTTTCAGAAATTGCACTACAAGTATGTGTGGGTGTCTACACACACACGTCGCTAAGATCCAATATGTATTTATGTGTATATAATGTATAGCGTAATCTTACGTGTTTTAACTGTACTGTATGTTGTTAGAATAAGGGAAGGGAGGGGAAACAGCTACGCCTTTTCCTGTTCTCTGTAATCCAGGTTGCTAACTTGAATGTTTTCTAACATCAATGATGGTCTGTTTTATTCTCCTTCTCCTTCTCCTTCTCCTTCTCCTTCTCCTTCTCCTTCTCCTTCTCCTTCTCCTTCTCCTTCTCCTCCTTCTCCTTCTCTTTCTCCTTCTCCTTTTCTTTTTCCTTTTCCTTCTCCTCCTTCCCCCTTCTCTTATTCCTTTTCCTTCCCCTTCCCCTTCTCTTGTTCCTTTTCCTTCTTCTGTTCCTTCTCCCTTCCCTTCTCTTGTTCCTTCTCCTTCCTCTTCCCCTTCTCTTGTTCCTTCTCCTTCCCCTTTTCCTTCTTCTCCTCCTTTTTCTCCTCCTCCTCCCCCCTGTTCAAACCAACATGGTTTTCAGAAGCTCAAGGGACAGGGTTGTGATCGCTTGCATATTTGCAATTTTCTGGATTTCTCCTCTCCTCTTCCCCCCGTTTATGTTTTGCAAAGAAGTTTGTTTTAGTTGTCTGTTTTCCCGTTTTAGCGTTTAACTTAAAATTTCCCATTCCTCCCCATTTTCAAAGCCATGAAGTAGTAGCGCCCCGGCCCCCAAAAAGAGATGTTAGGGCAAGGCGTGTATACGTTTCTGCATCTTGGAGTGTGTGTGTGTTTGTTTGAGGGGGCGACAGCAGGGGCTGTATATGCACATTTGACCTTGTGACAACGCTGCCAGCCAACGCTTGAGGCACACCCCCGTGAGCTTCGTCTGTGTTGCGTGTTGTGCTTTTTTGTTTTGTGGTGTGTGCATTGGGTTTGTGGTTTTTGTTTTTGTTTTGTGTTTTTTTTCATGGAGGGATCCAACGTTCAGTTCATTTTTGTCCGTGCAAAGTGGAGGCTCTTGCATGTAAAATATAACCTAGATTTCAACATTAACGTTCTCTCTTTTTTTTTCCTTTTCTAAAATAAGAGCGAGTCGAATTTCTTTGCACGCAGCCAGTTCACAATCCATTTCTTTTATTTTCTCGTAAGGAAGGAACAATCTTATTGACTTAGGAGCCAGTTTCTGTAACCTTTTTTTATTTTTATTTTTTAAAAAAGGTTAATCTACATTGAATGCATTAAAAGATTTTTTTTAAAAAAATGAAAAAAAAATCCCTCTCATTTACACGCATATGAGATGGGGTTTTTTTTCCACCATTTTTACCCACCTTTTATTTACGGTGTTTTGGGCAACTTGACCGTGTTTAAATTAGGTACAAAGATGTTTGGTTTCAAGAGAAAGAGGGGCTTTATGGATTAAAAGCCATCACTGTTGAATTGTGCCTAAAAACTAACAAGAAACCAGCAAATATTGTTTTAGCCCTCATGAAATATGGGCCGGGAGTGGAGATGCACATCTTTATATAGTAATAAAAGATATCTTTGTCTCCAAGTAATCCAGCACTGCTAAACATATCTGGGTTTTATCAAGGATCAAGTTATTATCAAGCGCTAGCTAGATGTTAGGAATACAGTTCAGACATTCTCAAGTAGGAACCACAAACTGAAAATTGGAAATAGGAATTTCTTCTGGCTAGTTCAGGGGTCAGCAACTTTAAACAGTCAAAGAGCCACAAAGGTCTTAACCAGAAGCCCCCGTTCAATTCTGAAGCCGACCAGAAGTCTGGTTCCCCCACCATAGAGTCTCCTCCTTTTTCCTCTACCTGTCCTAACTGAAAGCCCTATCAATTGTGGAGCCGACCACAATTGGCAGCAGAGGGATGAAAGAGCCACATGCGGCTCCAGAGCTGCTGGTTGCTGACCCCTGGGCTAGTCCATAAGATGAATATTCAGCTTTAGAAAAAATCCTCTCTCACTGAGTGTTAGTCTGTTGGACTCCAAAAACTTCTCTAGATGTGTAAAGCAGGCAAGAGAGTAATTAGCAACTAGGAAGATACCGTCATGAAAAGCTCCATAATTGAGTTAAGGGAGGAAGAATCTTCTCACCCCTTGAGATGGATGGGGTGAGAGCAAATAATGTCCTGTACTTATCCCGAAGTCTGATTCCCATTGTGTTTGTAATACTTGGTTGCAGCTTTTCTATTGCTGTATGTATCTGCTAAGGGATGCAGTGGCTCAGTGGCTAAGACACTGAGCTTGTCGATCGAAAGGTCGGCAGTTCAGAGGTTCGAATCCCTAGTGCCGCCTAATGGGGTGAGCTCCCATTACTTGTCCCAGCTTCTGCCAACCTAGCGGTTCGAAAGCACGTTAAAAAATGCAAGTAGAAAAATAGGGACCACCTTTGGTGGGAAGGGAACAGCGTTCCGTGCGCCTTTGGCGTTGAGTCATGCTGGCCACATGACCACGGAGATGTCTTCGGACAGCGCTGGCTCTTCGGCTTTGAAACGGAGATGAGCATCGCCCCCTAGAGTCAGGAATGACTAGCACAAATGTGCGAGGGGAATCTTTGCCTTTTATGTATCTAAACATAACATGGCTTGGATCTGCAATCTCTCTCTCTCTGTGTCTCTGTGTCTTTCTCCCTCTCTCCTCTCTCGTTATCTACCAAACAGCACCCTAGGCAATCAACTGTGAAGGCAATTTATCTGTTTCAGCCTTTCGCACATCCCTGCCCACCCCAAAAAAACATTCATTCTCATGAGTCTATACAAAATACAGCGAGGGGAAATCTTAAGCCATCTTCTCTTCTACACAAATCTTATTTTTTTTATTAAAGATGTCCCCCCCCCATAAGTTAGAAAAAACATTGTAAAGAAAATAGAGAACACTTCCCTATCTATGTTCCCTATCAAAACATCCTAACAGACCCCAACATAAGATCTTCCCTTCTGAATTATTCCAGAATTCCCTTCTGGTCCTGATTTATTTATTTTTTTTCCAAAGTTGAATCTGGGTCAATCCCCGGGATCAGGGATTTACTTTTCTGAGTTTTTGGACTTATTCTGGAATCCATCTTTGGGGAACGTCTCTCTGTTGGCTGATTGGTATTAATAGAGTTGGAAGAAACTTTATAGGTCATCTAGTCCAACCTCCCACTCTACCAGGAGACCTTACACCATTTTTGACAAATGGCAGTCCAATCTTTTCTTGATGTGATGAAGCTCCCACCACTTCTGAAGGCTCCTTCTGTTCCACTGGTTGATTGTTCTCCCTGTCAGAAAATTTCTCCTTATTTCCAGGTTGAATCTCTCCTTGATCGATTTCCATCCATCATTCCTTGTCTGGCCTTCAGGTGCTTTGGGAAATAGCTTGACCCCCTCCTCTCTGTGGCAGCCCCTCAAATATTGGAAGACTGATCTCATGTCTCCCCTGGTCCTTCTCTTCACTAGACTAGCCAGGCCCAGTTCCTGCAACCCTTCTTCATATGTTTTAGCCTCATCATCATCATCCCTTCCAACTACCTTTTCAATTCAATCATGATGGAAGGCACCTTGGAGGTCATCTCGTCCAACCCCCCGCCCAAGCAGACCCTATCTACACCATTTCTGACAGATGGCAGTCCAATCTCTTCTTGAAAGCCTCCAGAGATGAAGCTCCTTCTGAAGGCAACTTCTGTTCCATGGGTTGATTGTTCTCGCTGTCAGAAAATTCCTCCTTATTTCCAGGTTGAATCTCTCCTTGTTCAGTTTCCATCCATTATTCCTTGTCTGGCCTTCAGGTGCTTTGGAGAATAGCTTGACCCCCTTACTCCTCTCTGTGGCAGCCCCTCAAATATTGGAAGATGCTATCCTGTCTCCCCTGGTCCTTCTCTTCACTAGACCAGCCACACCCAGTTCCTGCAACTGTTCATCGTATGTTTTAGTCTCCAGTCCCCTAATCTTGTTTCAGGTTGGGCTGTGCGTGTTGTTAGATTTGTATGCGATCCGCATTGTCAATACCTTTTGTCTGAGGACATGTTTTTTCTGGCTCTTCCATCTCTACTTGGTTGAATATGGGATTTTTTTTTTACCCCCAATCATCAAATCCATAAATCGTCACGTTGCTTTTTTTCCTTCCTTTAGCAAAAGTCCAATCAAGGTGTCCGGTCTTTTAAAAAATGGCAGGTCACTTTTTTCTCCTTGATCAAATTAGGTCATGTTTTTGCGTTACTTCAGCTATTTTCTTCCTTTTAAATCTTGTTGAAGCACAGAAGGGGGTAATTGGATAATCTATACTTTTAAAAAGTTCTTTTCCTCCTGTTCTGGGACAAAGATGCCATGCCTTTTGCGCGAGAAACATCGTTTGAAATAGTCTTTCCTACCTAAGCTGGATAGGTGGCTCAGTGGCTAAGATGCTAAACTTGTCGATCAGAAAGGTTGGCAGTTTGGCGGTTCGAATCCCTAGTATAAGTCTCCTGCCGTGAGCAGGGGGTTGGACTAGATGGCCTCCAAGGTCCCTTCCAGCTTTGTTACTGTTAACCTGTCAAGTTGCCTATTTTTGCTCTTGAGGCTGTAAACTTCTAATTTAATCTCCCCACTTTGCTAAACCACTTGGTCTATTCAGTGCTAACTTTCCTGCTATCCTTAGTGACTTGAATGCATCTTAGCTGTCCACGTCATTCAGGAGAGAAAATAGAGAAAGAAAGAAAGAAAAAGAAAGAAAGAAAAAAAGAAAGAAAGAATCACTGAGCTTTGTCTCTCTCACACGTACAGACGGTATTTTCTCAATACTTGAAATTTAACCACTGTGCTTGAATGAAAGAACACAAATAAAGAAACAAGGCATTTAAAAAAAAAAACGCCATATTGGTGACTTTGTTGTTATTATTTTGTCCTTCTAGGTTTTCAAACTAACTGCATGTAGCATGAGACATTGTCGATTATTATTATTATTAATTTTTTTTTTGTTCGTTTTGTTTGGTGAGAAAAGTAGTTATTTATTGAGCGGTACACGTCAGGGATTGGGGAACGTTTAAAACGAGGAGGGGGAAAAATGAGGATGGGTCTTCCTATCCGCTTCCTTCCCTCTACGGGTTTGTGACTTGTTTCAGCATTTTGTACGTAGCGTCTGAATTTAGATCCTTCAGTTTCACCGCCACTCCGTTCATGTTCGTGAGAAAGTACGTTTGATTGACACTTGGCCTTTCATTTTATTTTATTTTATTTTTTGTTGGAAAAGTGTTATGTGACTTCGCGCGTGGGTGTATTCTTGCTTTCCGTTGTATGACGCCGACTTCAGGAAAAATAAAAAATTGATTTTTCATTCCTGGGGTGTTTTGTTCTTTCTTCTTCTTTTTTTCCTTCCCACCCCCCAGGATGGACCGCTGGTGGATTAGCCACATTCTGCTGATTGTCTATGGCAGTGATGGCGAATCTTTTTGGCACCAAGTGCCCCAACCGGAATGCAGTGTGTGCCGCACAGGGGTGAAATCCTCCCGATTTGGACCGGATCGCCCGATCCAGTAGCGATGGCGGCGGGTGGTTCATAGCAAAAATCCCTTCCCCCCCCCATGTCCAGCTGAGCCGCGCAATCAGTAGAGGCTTTTAAAATTATTTTTAAAAGTATTTTTTCTACAACCTCTTCGGCCAAAAAAATGCTTTTAAAAGTAAAAAAAAAAGCCTCTGATGATCGTGTGTCTCAGGTGGGATCGTCAGAGGCTTTTAAAAGCATTTTTTCTACAACCTCTTCGGCCAAAGAGGTAGAAAAAATGCTTTGAAAAGCCTCTGACGATCCCAGTTGAGTTGCCTGATTGGCAGAGGCTTTTACAAGCATTTTCAGCTGAAGAGGTTGTAGAAAAAATGCTTTTAAAAGAAAAAAAAAGCCTCTGATGGTCAGGCAACTCAGCTGGGATCATCAGAGGCTTTTAAAAGCATTTATTTTACAACCTCTTCGGCTGAAGAGGTTGTAGAAAAAGTGGTTTTAAAAGTAAAAAAAAAGAGTTGGCCACGCCCACCCAGTCACATTACCCCCACCACCACCATGCCACGCCCACAGAACCAGTAGTAACAAATTTTACATTTCACCACTGGTGCTGCAGCCCCAGAAACTCAAAAGACTAGCTGGCTGGTGTGCATGTGTGCGCCAATCGACTGGCCTTCTGGTTTCCGGCGAGTGCATGCATGCCGACAAGCTGGTCTTTGCGTGCCGGAGCCCTGGAAACAAAGCTCTGGATTAGCCATGCCCAGTTCCTGCAACTGTTCTTTGTATGTTTTAGCCTCCAGTCCCGTTGTTTCCTGATCTTGGCTACAACGTGAAAATGGTTGATCCTGGACTCCTTTTATAGGATGTTTTGACTTCTCACTTTACCTTACAACTTGGGATTTTCTAAGAGAGTGTTGTGGCCCGTACACGGCCTGTGCAGCTAGTAGCTGATTCCAACAGTGAGGAGGCTGGTGTACTGGGCCAGCAGCCTGTGCAGCTGGCACTCGAGTCGGACAATGAGGCTGGAGAAGATGTGGTGCCAGAGGCAGGGATTCAGCCAGGGCCTTCAGAACTTCCAGAAGCTCCTTTAAGTGAAGAGGATGAAGAGGAGGAGCCTCTTCTCAATGCACGGGCGCGCAGAGCTGCCAAAAGGCAGGAGTGGCTCCTCAGGAGGAGGTCTCCTCGAGAGTAAGGCTTGGGGCTAATAGGCCACTCCCCTAACCTATTTAAGAAGGAATGCCAACTGAAGCAATTTGCAGGGAACAACTTCGTTCACATGTCTTAATAATCAGCTTCCTGCAAATTGCTTCTGGGCAAAATCCTCATTCCCACCCCATTCCTGGGGGGGGGGGGAAGGATATTGCAAAATCTCCATTCCCACCCCACTTGGGCCAGCCAGAGGTGGCATTTGCCAGTTCTCCGAACTGCTCAAAATTTCCGTTGCCGGTTCTCCATAACCTGTCCGAACCTGCTGGATTTCACCCCTGCACTAAACAAAGAGTTCTTAAATTGGGGGCTAAATTCCATTGTGCTAAAAGGACAAAGGAACGTAGTATCTACGTGGGACACCAATTCTCTATGTTTTAGCTTCCCCCAAGTCCTGAACCATAAAAAAGACTTGGTTTTCCCCAACAAAGTCAAGCCTCAGAAAATAAACCAAGATACAAAGTTAGCTTGCAACTCTCAAGGGCTTTCTTCTCCAATCCACCTTGGGGCGACAGATCAGGATCAGAATAACAGAATAACAGGAGTTGGAAGGGACCTTGTAGGTCATCTAGTCCAAACCCCCACCCCGTACACCCAAGTGGGAGACCCTACACCATTTCTGACCGATGGCTGTCCAGTCTCTTCTTGAAAGCCTCCAGGGATGAAGCTCCCACAACTTCCGAAGGCAACTTCTGTTCCATCGATTGATTGTTCTCACTGTCAGAAAATTCCTCCTTATTTCCAAGTTTATTATTTATTTGTTTATTAGTTCGATTTATATGCCGCCTTTCTCCGGAGACTCAGGTTGAATGTCTCCTTGATCAGTTTCCATCCATTATGCCTTGTCTGGCCTTCAGGTGCCTTGGGAAACAGGTTGACCCCCTCCTCCTTTCTGTGGCAGCCCCTTCAATATTGGAAGACTGCTATCCTGTCTCCCCTGGTCCTTCTCTTCACTAGACTAGCCATACCCAGTTCCTGCAACCGTTCATCGTAGGTTTTAGTCTCTAGTACTGCAAAACCATCCCATATTTTCTTTACACTTGTCTGAAATGGTCCAACCTCCCACTCGAGCGAGAGGTTGGACGAGAAGACCTCCAAGGCCCCTTTCAGCTCTATTCTGATTGACTGAAGATAGCAGAATGACAGAGTTTGAAGGGACCTTGGAGGTGATCAGATTAACAGAGTTGGAAGGGACCTTGGGGGTCATCTAGTCCAACCCTCCCAGCCAAGCAGGAGACCCTCCACCATTTCTGACAGGGCAGTCCAGTCTCTTCTTGAAAACCTCCAGGGATGAAGCTCCCACAACTTCCAAAGACAACTTCTGTTCCATGGGTTGATGGTTCTCACTGTCAGAAAATTCCTCCTTATTTCCAGGTTGAATCTCTCCTTGCTCAGTTTCCATCCATTGTTCCTTGTCTGGCCTTCGGGTGCTTTGGAGAATAGCTTGACCTCCTCCTCTCTGTGGCAGCCCCTCAAATATTGGAAGACTGCTATCCTGTCTGCCCTGGTCCTTCTCTTCACTAGACTAGCCAGGCCCAGTTCCTGCAACCATTCTTCATGTTTTAGTCTCCAGATCTTTGATCATCTTAGATAGATTCAGATTAACAGAGTTGGAAGGGACCTTGTAGGTCATCTAGTCCAATCCCTCCACCCAAGAGGGAGACCCCACACCATTTCTGACAAATGGCAGTCCAATTTCTTCGTGAAAGCCTCCATTGATGAAGCTCCCACAACTTTTGAAGGCCAGTTGTTCCATGGCTTGATTGCTCTCACTGACAGAAAATTTCTCCTTATTTCTAGTTTAAATCTCTTCTTGGTCAGTTTCCATCCATTATTCCTTGTCCGGCCTTCGGGTGTCTTGGAAAATAGCTTGACCTCCTCCTCTCTGTGGCAGCCCCTCAAATATTTGAAGACTGCTATCATGTCTCCCCTGGTCTTTCTCTTCACTAGACTAGCTTGGCGAAGTTCTTGCAACCATTCTTCATGTTTTAGTCTCCAGATCTTTGATCATCTTAGATAGATTCAGATTAACAGAGTTGGAAGGGACCTTGTAGGTCATCTAGTCCAACCCCCTCACCCAAGCAGGAGACCCTACACCATTTCTGACAGGTGGCAGTCCAGTCTCTTCTTGAAAGCCTCCAGTGATGAAGCTCACACAACTTCCGAAGGCAACTTCTGTTCCATCAGTTGATTGTTCTCACTGTCAGAAAATTCCTCCTTATTTCCAGGTTGAATCTCTCCTTGGTCCATTTCCATCCATTATTCCTTATCTGGCCTTCAGGTGCTTTGGAAGATAGCTTGATCCTTTCCTCCTCTCTGTGGGAGCCCCTCCAATATTGGAACACTACTATCCTGTCTCCCCTGGTCCTTCTCTTCACTAGACTTAGCCATGCCCAGTTCCTGCAACTGTTCATTGTATGTTTGAGTCTCCAGTCCCCTCACATCCTTGCTCATCTCTGCACTCTTTCTAAAGTCTCCACATCTGTTTTATAGTGTGGGGACTAAAACTGGATGCAGGAATCTAGTCTAAGCTCGCATCCACACGGGTGCTGCATACGACGCGCAGCAACGCTTCCCACGGTGGTTTTTTTTCTTTTCTTTTTTTTGCAAGCCAAGCGCGCTCCCCCCGGTGCCTTTTTTAAAAAAAATTAATTTAATATTTTTTTTTCGTTGCCAAAGCAAAACGCGCAACGCTTTGCACCGCGTCCCTCTTCGCCTGCCGTACCGCCATCCCATAATCTTTCCTCCCCCTCCTTTTCCCCCCCCCCCTTTCTCTCTCTCCTCCTTTCTGCTCCGGTTCCCACGTGGTCCCGGGTTGCTTTGCATTGCACGTCGGAAGGCTTGCAAAAAAAAAAAAAAACCCCGCTCCTCTCCAGCGCTTGCTGGAATGAGGTGGCTGCTGGGGGGGAGAAAGGCTTTTTCGGGGGGTTCTTTGGGGGTCCCCCTTGGGGCATGGAGAAACGGTGCCGGGGGTCGGCGGGAGGGGCGCCCGGATCCTGCCTGGTTTCTCCGGCAAACGGCGAGCCGAGTTTGGCCGGGCTGCTGCTGGAGGTCTAGCCGGTGGGCGAGCGAAGCTTGGGGGAGAGCGGCGAGTCTGGGGCGCTGCAGCGCACGTCGGAAGGTAGGTAGGTAGAAAGGCAGCCGGGAGAGGAGGAGGAGGAGGAGGAGGAGGAGGAGGGTCGTTCTCACCAGCGGAGGGTTCCGGAAGCGTGCAAAGCCCTTGTAGGCAAGTCTTTTGCGAAGGTCCTGCCTGTTTTTCAGCTCCAGGTTTTATTTTATTCTTTCTTTCCTCTCTCCCTTCCCTCCCTTCCTTCCTCTCTCTTACTTTCTTCTTTCTTTCTCTCTTCCTTCCTTCCTCTTACTTTCTTCTTCCTTCCTCTCTCTTACTTTCTCCTTCCTTCCTTCCCTCCCTCCCTCTTATTTACTTCCTCCCATCTTCCTTCCTTCCTCTTTCTTACTTTCTTCTTTCTTTCTCCCTTCCTTCCTTCCTCTTACTTTCTTCTTCCTTCCTCTCTCTTACTTTCTCCTTCCTTCCTTCCCTCCCTCCCTCTTATTTACTTCCTCCCATCTTCCTTCCTTCCTCTCTCTTACTTTCTTCTTTCTTTCTCTCTTCCTTCCTTCCTCTTACTTTCTTCTTCCTTCCTCTCTCTTACTTTCTTCTTTCTTTCTCTCTTCCTTCCTTCCTCTTACTTTCTTCTTCCTTCCTCTCTCTTACTTTCTTCTTCCTTCCTTCCCTCCCTCCCTCTTATTTACTTCCTCCCATCTTCCTTCCTTCCTCTTTCTTACTTTCTTCTTTCTTTCTCCCTTCCTTCCTTCCTCTTACTTTCTTCTTCCTTCCTCTCTCTTACTTTCTCCTTCCTTCCTTCCCTCCCTCCCTCTTATTTACTTCCTCCCATCTTCCTTCCTTCCTCTTTCTTACTTTCTTCTTTCTTTCTCCCTTCCTTCCTTCCTCTTACTTTCTTCTTCCTTCCTCTCTCTTACTTTCTCCTTCCTTCCTTCCCTCCCTCCCTCTTATTTACTTCCTCCCATCTTCCTTCCTTCCTCTTTCTTACTTTCTTTCTTTCTCCCTTCCTTCCTTCCTCTTACTTTCTTCTTCCTTCCTCTCTCTTACTTTCTTCTTCCTTCCTCTCTCTTACTTTCTCCTTCCTTCCTTCCCTCCCTCCCTCTTATTTACTTCCTCCCATCTTCCTTCCTTCCTCTTTCTTACTTTCTTCTTTCTTTCTCCCTTCCTTCCTTCCTCTTACTTTCTTCTTCCTTCCTCTCTCTTACTTTCTCCTTCCTTCCTTCCCTCCCTCCCTCTTATTTACTTCCTCCCATCTTCCTTCCTTCCTCTTTCTTACTTTCTTCTTTCTTTCTCCCTTCCTTCCTTCCTCTTACTTTCTTCTTCCTTCCTCTCTCTTACTTTCTCCTTCCTTCCTTCCCTCCCTCCCTCTTATTTACTTCCTCCCATCTTCCTTCCTTCCTCTTTCTTACTTTCTTTCTTTCTCCCTTCCTTCCTTCCTCTTACTTTCTTCTTCCTTCCTCTCTCTTACTTTCTCCTTCCTTCCTTCCCTCCCTCCCTCTTATTTACTTCCTCCCATCTTCCTTCCTTCCTCTTTCTTACTTTCTTCTTTCTTTCTCCCTTCCTTCCTTCCTCTTACTTTCTTCTTCCTTCCTCTCTCTTACTTTCTCCTTCCTTCCTTCCCTCCCTCCCTCTTATTTACTTCCTCCCATCTTCCTTCCTTCCTCTTTCTTACTTTCTTTCTTTCTCCCTTCCTTCCTTCCTCTTACTTTCTTCTTCCTTCCTCTCTCTTACTTTCTTCTTCCTTCCTTCCTCTCTCTTTCTCCTTCCTTCCTTCCCTCCCTCCCTCTTATTTACTTCCTCCCATCTTCCTTCCTTCCTCTTTCTTACTTTCTTCTTTCTTTCTCCCTTCCTTCCTTCCTCTTACTTTCTTCTTCCTTCCTCTCTCTTACTTTCTCCTTCCTTCCTTCCCTCCCTCCCTCTTATTTACTTCCTCCCATCTTCCTTCCTTCCTCTTTCTTACTTTCTTCTTTCTTTCTCCCTTCCTTCCTTCCTCTTACTTTCTTCTTCCTTCCTCTCTCTTACCTTCTTCTTCCTTCCTCTCTTTCTCCTTCCTTCCTTCCCTCCCTCCCTCTTATTTACTTCCTCCCATCTTCCTTCCTTCCTCTTTCTTACTTTCTTCTTTCTTTCTCCCTTCCTTCCTTCCTCTTACTTTCTTCTTCCTTCCTTCCTTTCTCTTCCTTTCTGCTTCCTTACTCTCTCTTACTTTCTTCTTCCTTCCTCTCTCTTTCTCCTTCCTTCCTTCCCTCCCTCCCTCTTATTTACTTCCTCCCATCTTCCTTCCTTCCTCTTTCTTACTTTCTTCTTCCTTCCTTCCTCCCTCCCTCCCTCCCCTCCCTTCCTACCCACCCTCTTTCTTACTTCCTTCTTCCCTTCCTCCATCCCTTCCTTCCTCTATCTACCTTCCTACCCTCTCACTCTCTTATTGCTTCCTTCCCTCCCATCTTCCTTCCTTCCTTCCCTTCCTCCCTCCCTTCCTTCCTCTACCTACCTTCCTACCTTCTCACTCTCTTTCTTCTTCCTTCCTTCCTCCCTTTCTTCCTTCCCCTCCCTCCCTTCCTACCCTCTCACTCTTACTTCCTTCTTCCCTCCCTCCCATCTTCCTTCCTACCGACTGACTTACCTACCTACCCTCTCTCTCTCTTACTTTCTTCTTCCTTCTTTCCCTCCCTCCCATTTCCTCCCCTCGCTCCCTTGCTTTCTTCCTTCCCCTCCCTTCCTACCCTCTCACTCTCTTACTTTCTCCCTCCCTCCCTCCCTCCCTTCCTTCCTTCCTTCCTTCCTTCCTTCCTTCCTTCCTTCCTTCCTTCCGACCTACCCTCTCTTTCTTTTTTCTTCTTTCCCTCCCTTTCTTCCTTCCCCTCCCTCTCTTCCTCCACTCTCTCCCTTCCTTCCTGTCTCTATCCAGCCCTCCCATCTCCCCTCCCTCCCTCCCTTCCTTCCTCTACTTACCTATCTTCCCTCCCTCCCTCCTGTCAGTCCGTCTGTCTCTAGACAGAAACTTTTTCAGGATCTCCTTCCCCCTTCTATTTATATTGGTAGACCCATGCCTAACGCAGAGTCCCAGGCGTGCTTTCTTTTTAACCGTTCTTTCCTGCAAAACTCCCGCCTGCTTTTCAGCCCTAAACAGAGACGTGTGTTTTATTTGTGTTTGTTATTTATACTGGGCAGCTATTTGTCCGGATGGTATGGCGGCCTCTTCCTTGAGCAGGGGGTTGATCTAGATGACCTCCAAGGTCCCTTTCAACTCTTATTACTTTATTGTTCTATAAAAGCGATGCAGGGACCCTGGGAAGGGGGCTGCGGAGCAGATTAAAATCCATCCTTTGGGTTCTCTCTTCCTACCCTTACGTACCTACACTAGCATTGCCACTGTACTTAACTATCATGGCAATTGTACCTAGCTAGCATTGCTACTCTACCTAACTAGCATTGCAACTCTATCTAGCGGTATCTACCTGCAACTGTAGCTAGCTAGTATTGCAACTGTACCTAACTAGCATTATACGTATCTCTAACTAGCACTTCATCTGTCACCGACTAGCAATGATACTGTACTTGATTACCATACCTAAATAGCATTGAAGCTGTATTCTAGCTGTATCTACCTGCAGCTGTAGTTAGCTACCCGGAAAATAAGACCCTGTCTTATATTTTTTTGAACCCTCAAATAAGCACTTGGCCTTATTTTCGGGAACCCTGGACTGATGGGGTTTTATGGGTTTTAAATTTTAGTGGGTCTAATCAGATTTTAACTTTATATTATTGCTTTGTCAATTTTATTATTGTGAGCTGCCCTGAGTCTGTTGGAGATCGGGCGGCATATAAACCAAATAAAATAAAGTAAAAATAAAAAAGAAATATTTTGGGGCACGTGGAGGAAACCAAAGGAAATGCCGGAGATTGGCTGCACGCGTGTTTTAATATTTTTAAGAGAGTCTTATTATCAAGGGATGTCTTATTTTGGGGGAAACAGGATAGTATTGCAACTGTACCTAACTAGCATCATACGTATATCTAACTAGCATTTCAACTGTCCTGATCTCCACTCCTTCCGTCGGGACCTGAAGTCTTGGCTGTTCAAGCACTCTGATTCTGGGTTTTATTATTTATTATTTATTTGGTTTAAAATGGGATTTTGCTGTACATGTTTTTAACTTGCGTTCGCCGCCCTGAGTCCTTCTGGAGAAGGGTGGCATATAAATACATGAAATAAATAAATAAATAAAATAAATAAACTGTCACCTGTACTTGACTACCATACCTAACTAGCATTGCAACGAAGCAGAGCTAGTCTTCTCGTTAACCTGTGCATTCTTGCGGTGTTTGCTGTGGTCTCTTCCAGTGTTTTGCAATGGCTGAGCACCTGGGGAGTCTGGAAAACAGCCTGGCTAAGAGGCCGAGGGACGAGGATGGGAGGGAAGAAAAGGAGGCCGGGAAGCAGGAGGAGAACGGACACGATGCCAAAAGGCTCAAGGACGGCGAGGAAGAGGTCAAGGACGAGACGAAGAAGTTCCCAAAGAAGAAAGTTGTGCTGTTGGTGGTGTATTGTGGGAAAGGCTACCATGGAATGCAGGTGAGTCCCTGGCGATAAGGGCATGACTTAGGGTTCTGCCCCAGCTGTGGAACCCAAGAAATGTAGCACACACAAAACTCCAAACAACTCCATTTACTACAGAGACTTTTTCAAATGCAGGCTATTACTAAAAATGTCCTTAACGGCCCGCCAGGAATTTCAAAGATTAGATAAAGGCTTACAAGAGTTGGCAATTAGCCCAGAAACCAGGTTTGCAAGGAAACTTCACTCTCAAATGCTCACCGGATGAACATTCGTTGTTTCCTGCAACGTTTGCCAGCTGTGTGCAAACTTAAATAGGCTAAGGGAGTGGCCAATTAGCCCCAAGCCTTACACTCGAGGAGACCTCCTCCTGAGTAACCATTCCTGCCTTTTGGCAGCCCTGCGTGCTCGTGCATTGAGAAGAGGCTCCTCCACTTCACTCTCTTCACTTGAAGGAGCCTCTGGAGGATCTGAAGGCCCTGGCTGAGTCTCTGCCTCTGGCACCACATCCTCTTCAAGCCTCCTCGCTGTCTGACTCAAACGCTGGCTGCACAGGCTGCTGGCGTGACACCACACCAGCCTCCTTGTCGTCAGGATCAGCCACAATCCGCGCAGGCTGCTGGCAGGCCACAACCCTTAGAACAGTGGTGGCGAACCTTTTACTCCCCAAGTGCCAAATAGGTTAGCCATCCCTGTCATAGATTGTAAATCGTAGTTTTCAGCTTTTAAAAGCAGCAGAGGAATTAATTCTCTGCTCTCAGATGTGTAGAATACATTCATTTCTCTCTCTCTTTTTTCCATTCTCAGCGCAACGTGAAAACTTCCCAGTACAGGACAATTGAGGATGACCTGGTATCAGCCCTCATAAAATCCGGATGTATTCCAGAAAACCACGGAGAAGACATGAAGAAAATGTCGTTTCAGAGATGCGCTAGGACCGATAAGGTAACACTGATAGCTCTTGACTTAATGACCATCGGTTTAATGATGGGGAATTAAAGATTGTGCTGAATAGGTAATACAGGTGGTTTTTGAACAAACAGCTTTTTTTCCTCCTGGGACTTAATTTTAATATTTAATATTTTCAAGTCTGCGAATTGATGAGAGCCTTGGTGGCGCAGCAGATTAAAGTGGTGTTAAGTGACACCAGCTGCCTGCAATTACTGCAAGTTCGAATCTCACCAGGCTCAAGGTTGACTCAGCCTTCCATCCTTTCGAGGTAGGTAAAATGAGGACCCGGATTGTGGGGGCAATAAGCTGACTTTGTATAAAATAGAACACCGCTGGGGTGGGGGGGGGGAAGCCCTACTAAGCAGGTATATACAAAAGAATGAAGGCTATTGCTTAATGCATTGTAAGCCGCCCTGAGTCTCCGGAGAAGGGCGGCATATAAATTGAACCAATAAATAAACAATAAATAAATAAAAACGTTCTTCAAAATGTGACTCGGTGGCATTTTTATAACCTGTACCGATTCTGTCCAGTTCTGCTTAGACTGTTGCTCATTTTTATTTAATTTCTTTTCTTTTCTTTCTTTTTTTTTTTGTCCTTTGGAAAAAATTCAGGGCGTGTCTGCGGCCGGACAGATCGTTTCCTTGAAAGTCTGGCTGATCGAAGATATTTTACAGAAGATTAACGAACATCTTCCTTCTCACATAAGAATTTTAGGTAATTTATATTGATATTGTTTCCCGATTGCTTATTTGTACCCTATGGCTATCATTAAGTGTTGTACCTTATGATTCTTGATGAACGTATCTTTTCTTTTATATACACTGAGAGCTTATGCACCAAAGACAGATTCCTTGTGTGTCCAATCACACTTGGCCAATAAAAAAATCTATTCTAAGAATTTTAGGTGAGGCAATGGGTGAAAACTAATCAAGGAGAGAAGCAACTTAAAACTAAGGAGAAATTTCCTGACAGAACAATTAATCAGTGGAACAACTTGCCTCCAGAAGTTGTGAATGCTCCAACACTGGAAATTTTTAAGAAGATGTTGGATAATCATTTGTCTGAAGTGGTGTAGGGTTTCCTGCCAAAGGAGGGGGTTGGACTAGAAGATCTCCAAGGTCCCTTCCAATTCAGTTGTTCTGTTCTATTCTGTTCTGTTCTGTTCTGTTCTGTTCTGTTCTGTTCTACTCTACTCTACTCTACTCTACTCTACTCTACTCTACTCTACTCTACTCTACTCTACTCTACTCTACTCTACTCTATTTTAATTCCTCTCCTCTCCTCTCCTCTCCTCTCCTCTCCTCTCCTCTCCTCTCCTCTCCTCTCCTTTCCTCTCCTCTCCTCTCCTCTCCTCTCCTCTATTCCATTCCATTCCACTCCACTCCACTCCACTCCACTCCACTCCACTCTATTTTAATTCCTCTCCTCTCCTCTCCTCTCCTCTCCTCTCTTCTCCTCTCCCCTATTCTATTCTATTCTATTCTATTCTATTCTATTCTATTCTATTCTATTCTATTCTATTCTATTCTATTCTATTCTATTCTATTCTATTCTATTCTATTCTATTCTATTCTATTCTATTCTATTCTATTCTATTCTATTCCGCTTTAGAATTACAAGACACAAGAAGCTTAGGGTGTCCATGAAGATTCTCAGTCACCCAGGTCATGGTTGTCCCAAAGGTGCTTTTTTTCAAGAAGAACTGGACTTTTTGGTTTTTCTTTTGAAAACATTTCGCTTCTCATCCAAGAAGCTTCTTCAACTCTGACTGGATGGTGGGGAATGGAAGGATTGATACTCCTTGCAGACAGCTCGTTGTTTGCTTTCTTTTTTGGGGGGAAAGACGGTTTAGGGGGAAAAAAACCTTGTGGCCCAAAGGTTCGGGACCCCTGCCCTGGGACACTGCATCTGTGGTAAATACGCGCTGCTTCCCAAGATACCCCAAATTTTAGAATAACACTTTTAGAATATCAGAATTGGAAGGTCCCTTGGAGGTCTTCTAGTCCAACCTAGATGGATTCCAACTCAGGCTGGAAACCCTATACCCGTGATGGCGAACCATCACGGGTGCCACAGGTGGCACATAGAGCCGTATCTGTGGGCACATGAGCGCTGCCCTAGCTTAGGTCCAGCATGCGTGCGTGCACCAGCCAGCTGGTTTTTGAGCCTTTTGGGCCTACCGGAAGTCAGGAAACAGGCTGCTTCCGGCCTCCGTGGGGTGGGGAGGGCCATTTTCGCCCTCTTTAGGCTCCAAGAAAGCCTCTGGAGCCTGGGGAGGGTGAAAAACGGGTCTCCCGGGCCCACTGTTAACCTTTTTGTTGTCATGTGCCAAAAACAGGGGGAGTGGGTCATGCACGCTTGCATGGGGGGCGGGGCACGGGGAGGATATGAATTACGGGTACGGGCCCCCCACTCCCCCTGCTTCTGGCATGCAACGGCAAAAAGGTTAGCCATCACTGCCTTATACCATTTCAGATAAAATTGGGATCGGATCAGATTCAGATCATCCCAATGTCAGCGTTCCAGAAAAAACCCCAACTCCAAGTAAAGACTCTGAAGCAAGCATTTTTCAAAGTTCTATTTATTAGAATAGGTAAACTGGCACATCTGGGAAAACCCGAATCTGAGAGGTCCGGGTTTTCCCTCAGTAAGTCAAAACCCCCAAAACCATCCTCTCACTCCTCCGTCGATCACATGCCCTCCAATCACCCTCCGTCCCATCTCGAGACATCATTCCGACCGCTCCTTCTCCGGATGCAGGATCGGCCTGACCTTGACCGACAGGAAGGATGCTGTTATGTCTACAGACAACCCCTCTACTAAATGCCCCCTCCTACTTTCCCACACATGAGAAGAAGGTGGCAGCATGGAAGCGTCCGGCCTAATATGGCTTCCAAAGCTGACACCCAAAAGATTCTTTTTTAAGAAAACCACATTTAATCAGGTTTGGAAATTCCTCTTGATTTAATCCATTATTAAAGGGCCCATACTGGGGTGTGTATAATTAATTCCTGTTTTGGGGATCCTGCCCAGCTGTGAAAAAATTATAGATTGACCCAAATTTATAGGACATTTTATTTATTTATTTATTTATTTATTTATTTATTTATTTATTATATTTCTATACCGCCTTTCTCCCGCAGGACTCGAGGCGGTGTACAGTCAAGAAAAAATAAAAGATACATAAACATCATAAAATTGATAATTAAAATTATAGCATAGTTTAGCCCAAATTAAATAAAACCCAGAATTATATAATATTTTAATCATTTCCAGTTGACATGTTTAGCCCTGCCTGATTGAACATCAGGGTCTTGAGGGCACAACGGAAAGCACGGAGATTAGGGATGTTTCGTATATCGAGGGGCAGTTCATTCCAAAGGGTTGGAGCCCTTACAGAGAAGGCCCTCCCCCTGGGAGTCGCCAGTCGGCACAGTTTGACTGACAGTACCCTGAGTAGTCCCTCCCTGTGAGAACGAACTGGTCGGTGGGAGGCTATGGGTGGCACAAGACATTGTCCTAAAGTTTTCTCTGTTTAAAAAAAAAACAAATATAGGGCTGAAAAGAGTGACTGGGAAATTCAATTCCAAGAACAGATGTGATGCCCGGACCTATTCCTACATGCTGCCGACGTTCTCCTTTGCCCACAAGGATGACACACCTCAGGATGAAACCTACCGCTTAAGTGCCGAGACTCTAGAGGCTGTCAACGACCTCCTGGCTTGCTACAAGGGCACCCACAACTTCCATAACTTCACCTCCCAGAAGGGCCCCAAGGATCCCAGCGCCAAACGTTACATCATGGAGATGTTTTGCGAAGAACCTTTCGTGAGGGACGGCTTGGAGTTTGCGGTGGTCAAGGTGAAAGGACAGAGTTTCATGATGCACCAGATCCGGAAAATGATCGGCTTGGTGATTGCCATCGTCAAGGGCCACGCCGCCAAATCCATCATGGAACAGAGCTGGGGAGAGGAGAAGGTGGACATTCCCAAAGCTCCAGGGCTGGGTCTGATTTTGGAACGGGTTCACTTTGAGAGCTACAACCAGCGGTTTGGGGACGACGGTCTCCACGAAGCCCTGGAATGGGCCGAAGAAGAGGAGAAGATCATGGCTTTCAAAGAGGACTACATCTATCCCACCATTATCAATACAGAGAAGGAAGAAAGGTCCATGATGAACTGGCTGGAGACCCTCTTCAACCATCAGTTTGATTCCACCATCTCAAGGTTGCAGGAAGATCCCAGAGATGCCAAGGTAAGGGGAAACCATTTTGAAATGATCCCTCCTCCTTGGCTTTCCAAGAACCAGGGGGGATTCAGTGGTGATGAGGCTAGACTAGAAGTGGTGAGACTCATCCTGAGGTCCCCTCTCGACTTAAGTTACCGGGGTAATTTTGGGTCTTTCTCAGCCCACAGATTTATCATTGTGGGTCATAACATGATGGGAGATGCTGATGGAGACTCCGTGGTGGTCCTTGAAGAAAGCTGTTCTGACCTAAGCTTCCTTAAAAAGCATGAAGCAGAGTTTTGGTACTGGCAAAACCCCTTATTTACACAACTGTGAATTCCCTTCATTCACAGTCAGCAAGGCTTGCCAAACAGTCTTTCAGAGGAATATTTATCAACACCAACCTTATCTCGCCTGGAAAGCTGCCAGATAACTAGTTTCCAAACACAGTACAAGGCAAAACCTGGCACAGAGTCTCTTAAGAGTCACAAACAGAACTTTCCACTCTTGAAACGACCGACCGAATGAATTGTTTCCTGTAAAAGCCCCCTCCCCGTTCGCTCCTCTTTTGTTTCCTATGGGAGGGGCCAATCACCTCCAAGGTGTGGCTTTACTCCCAAGTCGACCCTACTTTCTGAGTTGTTCTTGACTTCTAGCAGCTCTGTGCATGCGCACACTGGGAATGGGCTCCAGCTGTTCCTCTGCCTTGCTGCTGTCTACCTTCCTCTCTGCCTCCAACGCAGAGCCCTTGTCTGAGCTTTCCCCAGTCCCCAGGATTGGCCCATGTTCCTCCCCAACCTCCTCATTGTCCGACTCTGCCAGCGGGCCACAACAAAAGCAGAATATAAATCTAAGAGTGTCCCAAAGGTGCTGTACAAAAGACAACTGGACTTGAGTTTTCGTTGAAGGAAGTGCAGTTGCCCTTTGAAAGGACCTTTGAGATAAACATGGCCTGGTTGACTGAGACCCTCCATAGACAAAAATTTTAAAAAGGAAGCAAGGTTACAACTTCCAAGGTGATATTGTGGATTGGAACCATTGCCTTGTGTGAGGAGGGTTTTCTTTGGGGAGAATTAAAGTCTCAAAGATGGGGGTTTTTTTCCCCAAAAGGCAAAACTGGACTTTCTTGGTTTTTTCCCTTTGAAAATGTTGTCTTATGATTCTATCTAAGATCTTCTATCTCATGATTCTTGATGAACGTATCTTTTCTTTGATGTACACTGAGAGCTTATGCACCAAAGACAAATTCCTTGTGCGTCCAATCACGCTTGGCCAATAAAGAATTCTATTCTATTCTATTCTATTCTATTCTATTCTATTCTATTCTATTCTATTCTATTCTATTCTATTCTATTCTATTCTATTCTATTCTATTCTATTCTATTCTATTCTACTCTACTCTACTCTACTCTACTCTACTCTACTCTACTCTACTCTACTCTACTCTACATTCCCTATTCCTATTCCATTCCATTCCATTCCATTCCATTCCATTCCATTCCATTCCATTCCATTCCATTCCATTCTATTCTATTCCAATTCTTTTATTCCATTCCATTCCATTCCATTCCATTCCATTCCATTCCATTCCATTCCATTCCATTTTTTCTATCTTCTATTTTATTTTATTCTATTCTATTCTCTATTCTGTTCTCTCCTCTCCTGTCCTCTCTTCTTCCTCTCCTCTCCTCTCCTATTCTACTCAGTTCTTCAATGAGAAGCGAAACATCTTCAAGGACCCCCCCCCCCCCCAAGAAAGTCTAGTTGCCATTTGGGGAAGAAAAAAAAAACCAAGACCTTTGGGACAATTATGACCTGGATGATGGAGAATCTCCACTGAAGAATTACTATGTTTTGCTTCTTTCAGTCTGATCCTGAAGGCAGCGATGGATGTGAAGACAATTCTGATTGAGGATTTCAGGCACACTTAGATACCATGGATTCAAGTCGCTTTGGCCAGAAAATCAAGCTTTTCTCAATGATGGAGATTCCATACTCTTGAACAGAGACGAAGAAGGACAGAAATGATGTTTTCCGCCCTTCTCTGCAGCAATGGAAAAGGAGACATGATGCTAGCTAGAACAAACACTGCTTTAATTATGCTCGATAAAAAAAATGATTTTTTTAGAAACTGTGTCGGAGGAAAATAATTATCGGACTCCTATAGATAAGTGCAAGCCGTTAAGAATGCTGTTCCCTTTTGGTTTTTCCAAACAGCCAAAATTAATCGTTATTTCGGAAAGCTTTCTTCTGATTATCGGCTCAGCCACGTAATAAGGTTTTTGGAAACTCGTTTCTTCCTTTTGTATAAACAATATATTTTTAATTTTTATTTTATTTTCACTTTCTCATAGACCAAATAATGTGGTGGTTGAAACAAACTCTGGGTTGGAACATCTTGAGTTTCATCTCCATTTTTTTTTTTTTAGAAAAATGTCTATTCCAAGGGTTTTTTTTAATGCGTCTTTTGAAATAATAATAATAACAATAAAGGCTTCTTATGACCACAAGGTACAAAGGGTTTTTAAAAATAATTTCTAATCCAGGCTGCATGTAATGCTGTCATAACTTCGTTGATCTGGGGGAAGGTCGGAGAATATTCTCAGCGTTGGAAGCCATCAAGAAAAAGAAATCAGAATGTAGTTGTTTTGCTTACTAGGTGACTATCAGTACAGGTAGTCGTCGATTTAACCATTCATTCAAAGTTACGACGACACTGAATATTTGCAAGTCAAGGACGAATATATGGATGATTATGAATTCCCTAATTAAAAAAATAGAATAAAAGGAACAGCTTAGCTGCAAATAAATGGCTATTTATTATCCTTTATTTGGTGAATTAGGGTTTGAATCCAATTACTATGTCAGTACATTTTTATGAGCAAAATGCATGACCGCAGGAGACCCAGATTGTTGGAAAATTTTTATAGTTATGATCCAGTTTAGAAAAATACTTTTATCTCGTGGGGGTGGGGGGGAGGGGGAAATCTGCAGAACAAAACCTACAATTTCCATGAAAGAATCCACCTTTTTTTTTAAAGATTAAAAAATAGATCTGTATATCAAGCTTTATTCATTGTTATTCTCCTTGTGCCAACTTGAAAAATCAGAATTTCACATTCCTGCAGCTCTTATTTTTAAATACATGTCAATAATGAATAAATGGTGTGGGTAGGGGCTCCTGCATAGGCAGAGGGTTGGACTAGATGACCTACAAGGTCCCTTCCAATCTGAGTTGAGACGAATGTGTAAGGCTTTGCTTTTTCCCCACACTTTACATTATTTGGTCCCTTGCTGGTTTCCGTAGCGGGAATCGTGCCTGGCTAGTTTTCCTCTTCCGTTTACAAAGACCTCCCTATCCACTGCGCCTGCGCTGCCGGAGCTGTAAGTTGGAATCGACCAATAGAATCTCTCTTCCCTCCCCCCCCCCAATGAAGAGCTCGCGATGGTATGATCTGAAGAGGGGGATTGTTAAGTGGTGCCGTCCGGTGCAGAATGCAGCAAACGTGGTTTTGAGCAAACTTGGAGAAATGAGGTTTGCACGGGGGGAAAAAATGGATAAAACTAGCAAGTAGGTAAAATTCACTTTTTTAAAACAATAGGGAAGGGCATTGTTCTGGCTGGTGGGAATATTTATTTTTTTTCCTGGCTGGTGGGAAATCTATCTATCTATCTATCTATCTATCTATCTATCTATCTATCTATCTATCTATCTATCTATCTATCTATCTATCATCTATCTATCTATCTATCTATCTATCTATCTATCTATCTATCACTAGCAAGTAGGTAAAATTCACTTTTTTAAAACAATAGGGAAGGGCATTTTCCTGGCTGGTGGGAATATTTATTTTTTTCCTGGCTGGTGGGAAATCTATCTATCTATCTATCTATCTATCACTAGCAAGTAGGTAAAATTCACTTTTTTAAAACAATAGGGAAGGGCATTTTCCTGGCTGGTGGGAATATTTATTTTTTTCCTGGCTGGTGGGAAATCTATCTATCTATCTATCTATCTATCTATCTATCTATCTATCTATCTATCTATCTATCTATCTATCTATCTATCTATCTATCATCTATCTATCTATCTATCTATCTATCACTAGCAAGTAGGTAAAATTCACTTTTTTAAAACAATAGGGAAGGGCATTGTTCTGGCTGGTGGGAATATTTATTTTTTTCCTGGCTGGTGGGAAATCAATCTATCTATCTATCTATCTATCTATCTATCTATCTATCTATCTATCTATCTATCTATCTATCTATCTATCTCTATCTATCTATCTATCTATCTATCTATCTATCTATCTATCTATCTATCATCTATCTATCTATCTATCTATCTATCTATCTATCTATCTATCTATCTATCACTAGCAAGTAGGTAAAATTCACTTTTTTAAAACAATAGGGAAGGGCATTTTCCTGGCTGGTGGGAATATTTATTTTTTTTCCTGGCTGGTGGGAAATCTATCTATCTATCTATCTATCTATCTATCTATCTATCTATCTATCTATCTATCTATCTATCTATCTATCTATCTATCTATCATCTATCTATCTATCTATCATCTATCTATCTATCTATCTATCTATCTATCTATCTATCTATCTATCTATCTATCACTAGCAAGTAGGTAAAATTCACTTTTTTAAAACAATAGGGAAGGGCATTGTTCTGGCTGGTGGGAATATTTATTTTTTTCCTGGCTGGTGGGAAATCTATCTATCTATCTATCTATCTATCTATCTATCTATCTATCTATCTATCTATCTATCTATCTCTATCTATCTATCTATCTATCTATCTATCTATCTATCTATCTATCTATCATCTATCTATCTATCTATCTATCTATCTATCTATCACTAGCAAGTAGGTAAAATTCACTTTTTTAAAACAATAGGGAAGGGCATTTTCCTGGCTGGTGGGAATATTTATTTTTTTTCCTGGCTGGTGGGAAATCTATCTATCTATCTATCTATCTATCTATCTATCTATCTATCTATCTATCTATCTATCTATCTATCTATCTATCTATCTATCTATCTATCATCTATCTATCTTATCTATCAATCAATATCACAGTCTGTCTGTCTGTCTGTCTGTCTGTCTGTCTGTCTATCTATCTATCTATCTATCTATCTATCTATCTATCTATCTATCTATCTATCTATCTATCTATCTATCTATCTATCACTAGCAAGTAGATAAAATTCACTTTTTTAAAACAATAGGAAAGGGCATTTTCCTGGCTGGTGGGAAATTACCTACCTACCTATCTAATTTTCAGTCAGTGCAATGGCCGTAGTGATAGTTTTTAATGAATGGGTTTGTAAGGTGTGACTTTTATGTATTTTATGATGGTTTTTTAAAACATGCTTGTTATTGTTTCTTGCTTGCTTTTCAATAGTTTTATGGTTCTTTGGAATTGCTTTTATAGTTTTAATTGCTTGCAAGCCTCCTAGAGTGCTCTGGAGGAGAGGCGCGGTTATATAAATATAAATAAATAAATAAATTTTAATTCCATCATGGGTTCAACGCAGGTATCTGGGTTATGCTGATTTTGCATCCAAGGGTGAGAGTTGGAATAATTTAATAAATGATAGTTTAATTCCATCATGAGCTCATTTGTTGAGAGATTAGTTGAGAGTGGTGGAATAATCAGAATATTAATTGCAGCTCCTGCTTTTCCTCAGCCTTACTCCAGAGGCTCCATAACCCATGGAGTGCCTTGGCATTGCCTGAGGATACAGTGAAAATGTGCTGAACTGGATGTCCAGAAGGGTACTTCGTCCCCTTTGAGGCTTACAGTTGGAACAAACATTCCTTTTGTTACCTGTTGATTGATTGTGAAGCGGTAAATTATCTCATACCGGGCTTGCTAAATGCAAAATTAGGAATTTCTGTTTTGATTTTTTCCATTTTAGGCACTTGGATTCTAACTCCTGATGGACAGCACCTTCTGAATGCCAGTCACAGCTTCTACGTAACAAGTACAATTGATCTCCAGAACAGATCCCAGCAGTATAAATAATGTATTGATCTTGAGATCTTCACAAGATTCCCTCCTTTGGAATATGGGCAGAATGAGTTAAGTCATTTGAATTAACTGGCTGGTAACCTCTCTAAACATTGGAAGGAATCGGCCTGTGTCAGGGGCATTGAATGATTGGAATATGCCATTAAGAAATGTAGCTGTTTTGAAAGATTCACATAAAAAGCAATGTGGTTTTCCTAAGTCCCATGTTTTAAAACAAAGTTAACAGTGGCAGGGGCATGCAAAATCCAAAAGCAAGCTATATCGCGGTTTAGGATGAGATAGGATCTCAGCCTCTTAAGGTAGGGTTAGGTCAGGGGTCTGCAACTTTAAACACTCAAAAGAGCCATTTGGACCCGTTTCCCACAGAAAAGAAAATACCGGGAGCCACAAAACCCTTCCTGTGCCTGACTATTTTTTGAGCAGCCACAAAACTAGCATATACAGTTGAATTAAACATTTTGTTTTCTTCTGAAACTTTTCTTTTCTTGGATTTATCCATGGTTGGCCTACTGGGAGCTGAAAAGCTCAATAAATTGCGTGCTGGCAGGTGTCGTACATTGGCGGCTGTGACGCATATTTTGAGTGAAGGAGCCGCAGCAGAGAGGTAAAAGAGCCACATGCGGCTCCAGAGCCGCAAGTTGCTGACCCCTGGGTTAGGTAGAATCAGATTGTAGGTCAAATTGCTCCATTATTCCTATCTAAAAGTTTCTTTTGGTACTTGCGTGAGATTCCTGGTGATTTCCCTGCTAAAATTCTACCTTGCTCAGGACAGAATTTTAGCAAATTCTGTCCTGAGCAAGGTAGAATTTTAGAGGACTGGAAAAGTGACTTTAGAGTATGTCTAATTTAAATACAGGGAATGCAGTGGCTCAGTGGCTAAGATGCTGAGCTTGTCGATCAGAAGGTTGGCCGTTCAAATCCCTAGTGCTGTGTAATGGAGTGCACTGCCGTTATTTGTCCCAGCTTCTGCCAACCTAGCAGTTCGAAAGCACGTTAAAAAAAATTTTAAGTAGAAAAATAGGGGCCACATTTGGTGGGAAGGTAACAGTGTTCCGTGGGCCTTTGGCATTGAGTCATGCCGGCCACATGACCACGGAGACATCTTCGGACAGTGCTGGCTCTTTGGCTTTGAAACGGAGATGAGCACTGCCCCCTAGAGTCGGGAACGACTAGCACGCATTTGCGGGGGAGCCCTTTATCTTTAATTTAAACACTCATCTGTTCAGATCTGTAACTGCAAGGAAATAAACTGGATTCTAACAGGATGATAGTGTCTGAACTTCTTTGAAACTTTTTTTAAAAAGTTGCCAGTGGCACATACTGGATAGGCTCAGGTGAGATAATGATAACGGTCTTGGTGTTATTATTTAAAGAGCTTCTGGGTTGAAAGGATTAGTGGGTGACATCACCTTTGCCCAGGGATGGCCTTGGGGGGGAGAGGGCTCATGTCCCTGCAAGGAGCTGGAGTGAAAGGAGCTCACCCCGACACGCAGCAGCTCTCAGATTTTGAACCCAGCCTTCTAACCACACGAGCCACCATGCTCCAGTCTATAATAATTTATTATTATTATTATTATTATTAGTAGTAGTAGTAGTAATTGGAGCCCTTGGAGCAATACCCAAAGGGCTACCCCGCTATTTAGAAATTCTAAATTTACCGGACTTGAACATTTTGACTCTACAAAAAACCACCTTACTCGGAACAGCTTACATCCTCCGACGATACCTTAACAGTTCCTAGGTCCTTGGTTAGGACTCGAGCTGCTGAGCTATTAACCAGCCTCAAAGACTGTGAATCTCACTACAGATTAACCAATAATAATAATAATAATAATTTTATTTCTATACCGCCCCTCTCCCGAAGGACTCGGGGTGGTGCATAATGGTAAGAAAGGTGGAAAGAGGAGGTTATGACCCACAGCAAGAGGGAAAGACTCAAGTTACTGGAGTGATGGGGAAAGGACTAAAGGACCAAGTCAGAGATAAATTATCTGGGAGAAAGACTTAGAATAGCTTTGTCACTTTAAATGTACACTAATTGACATACATTAAAATGAAATTTCATTGCATTCAATTCTCACAAGGTAACCATTATGCATATATCCACATACACACATATGACACAGAGGAACAACATAGCCTAATTTGGATGTATACATGTACATGGGGAGAAAAACGAATTTACCAGACGGATGGCGTAGGGAACAAAGCTGTTACAGAATCTATTAGTCCTGCTAGATGATGGATGGATGGATAGAGATAGAATGATAAAATGATAGATTAAGAGAGGAAAAGGGAATGGATGGAGGGTGAATAGATAGATGATAGATAGATATAGCTAGTGTGATAGAATGATAGATTAGAGAGGGAAAGGGAAAGATGGAGGATGGATAGAAGATAGTTTTTGAATAACTTTATTGTCACTTTAAAGGTACACTAATCAGCATAGATGATCGATCTGGATAGATATAGCTAGAGTGATAGAATGATAGAGGGAAAGGGAATGGATGGAAGGTGGATAAATGATAGGTATGGATAGATATAGCTAGAGTGATAGAATGATAGAGGGAAAGGGAATGGATGGATGGAGGGGTGGACGATAGATATGGATAGATATAGCTAGAGTGATAGAATGATAGAGGGAAAGGGAAAGATGGATGGATAGAAGATAGATTTTGAATAACTTTGTCACTTTAAATGTACACTAATTGGCATACATTATGCATATATCCACATACACATATATGACACAGAGGAACAAAATAGTCTATTTCGGATGTATACATGTATATGGTGAGAAAAACGAATCTTGGAGTTTACCAGACGGATAAGTAACAAAGCCGTTACAGAATCTGGTAGTCCTGCTAGAGATACTTTGAAACCTCCTCCCAGAGAGGAGCAACAGAAACAGACCATAAAGTGGGTGTGTGGGATCTCTTAGCAATGCTTTGAGCTGTAAGGTCATAGCATTTATAAGCAGTATCCTGAATAACGGGAAGCGAGCTTCCTGTAATCTTGGCTATCCTTACTACTCTCTATGGAAAATCTTACGTGGTCACTAGGAAATGAAAACTAGGAATTGATGGCACACAATAAATCCAAGTCCAGAGTTGCAGTGTACACCTCTTTCAGGTTTGGTTTTCCTGGTTTGAGTCCCAATTTCTGCAAAGCAAAAGCTCAAACGAATAATAAAGAATATCCCACTTTGCAAAATGGGATGAGCAGCATAAAAATTTAACAAATATGGCAAGATCCAATCTGGGTCAATCCTCCGAAACCAGAGATTTAGTCTTCCTAAATATTAAATTTAGTCTTAATTTTGTCTACTATAGTCAGGGCAGGCAGCTGTCCACCTGGAATTAAAAAAATTTTCATTTTTTTATTGCATGCTTTTGCAGTGGAACCTTACTGAATGCATTCAAGAATGCATGAATTAGGAGCATCAACAGAATGTATATCTCCTTATGAGAATATTAAAACCCAATTTGTTTTTGAAAAGCCAACTCAAAAAAATACAGGACTTAATTCCTTCTAATTAAGCAAGGCTTGTCTATTGCGCATGCGGACTACGGACTTCTTTCCCCTGCTTCCTTCCCGTTTCGTCTCTTAAACCAGGCGGGGTTTCTTCCCGCATGCGCACTAATTTCTTCCCAGATTGCAAGGAAGGAAAAAAAAAAGACACGTCGTTTTCCTAAGGCTTTTTTTTTTGGTTTGTTTTTTTTGTCCCTTGCCGGCGCTGGTCCGCCGGCGCATGCGCCCTTTTTTGTTTTCTTCCTCAGGCTCCTCCCCTTCCTCAGGCTCCTCCCCACACCTCCAATCCGTTTCCTGTCAGGAGCGGATGGCCGAGGCTGGGCCCCGGCTCGGAGCGGGCCGTCTTCGCTGAGCATCGGCGGATGCTTCTCTCGCGCGCTCCGGCTTCCTGAGAGCCGACGCGGGAGGCGTAATTTTTTTTTAAAAAAACAAAAAGGTAACCAGCCGTGCCGCGGTTGGGAGGGCTTTAGGCCGCACGAAAAGGAACGTTACGGTCCCCGCTCTTTTAACCCCCCCCCTCCCCTTCCCCGCATCCATCCCAAGCGTCGCGCGCGCCTGCTGTAGGGAGAAATAACGGGAAGCGGCAAAGGCCAAAAAGGTGACGTTGCGGGAAAGGCGAACGCGGTTTTTTTTTTTTTTTTGACTTCTGGCTATGGAACGTTTGCTGGACTGGGACTCGGAGACCTGGCTAGGTGGCTCAGTGGCTTAAGGCGCTGAGCTTGTTGTAGAGCGGAAAGGTCGGCTAGTTCGCCGGTTCGAATCCCCTAGTATTAGGTCTCCTGCGTGGGCAAGGGGGTTGGACTAGATGACCTCCAAGGTCCCTTCCCAACTCTGTTACCTGCTTCCTTTCTGGGCTGTTTGCTCTCCCTCTGCATCCTCTGTTTTAAGTAAGGGTGATGAATGGCCATTATTAACGGTCCTCTCTGGTCCAACAGGATGCTGAGGTCCCTTAAAAGGATAGAGATAGGGATGCCCTGGATAATTGGATCAGTCAGTGGACGGTATCAAAGCTTGAGCATTCAGATGCAAGGAAATAGAATTAAAATGAAGTAAGATACAGTGAAGTGGGGGGGCTAGAGAGAGATGAAACAGTGAAGATAACAGGTAACAGGTAAGATAAAGGGGAGGTTAAAAAAAAGTGAGACCAAATAGTATAAAGGGAAGGAGGAGAAAAGGGAAAGGATGGAAAAGAGGAGAAGAAGACTTTTTAGTAAGTCCATGGACTGTATCAAAGATGAGCATTCAGATGCAAGGAAATAGAATTAAAATGAAATAAGATACAGTGAAGTGGGAGAGATGAAATAGTGAAGATAAAAGGTAACAGGTAAGATATAGGGAAGGTTAAAAAAAAGTGAGACCAAATAGTATAAAGGGAAGGGGGAGAAAAGGGAAGGGATGGAAAAGAGGAGAAGAAGACTTTTTAGTAAGTCCATGGACCGTATCAAAGATGAGCATTCAGATGCAAGGAAATAGAATTAAAATGAAATAAGATACAGTGAAGTGGGAGAGATGAAATAGTGAAGATAAAAGGTAACAGGTAAGATATAGGGGAGGTTAAAAAAAAGTGAGACCAAATAGTATAAAGGGAAGGGGGAGAAAAGGGAAGGGATGGAAAAGAGGAGAAGAAGACTTTTTAGTAAGTCCATGGACCGTATCAAAGATGAGCATTCAGATGCAAGGAAATAGAATTAAAATGAAATAAGATACAGTGAAGTGGGAGAGATGAAATAGTGAAGATAAAAGGTAACAGGTAAGATAAAGGGGAGGTTAAAAAAAAGTGAGACCAAATAGTATAAAGGGAAGGGGGAGAAAAGGGAAGGGATGGAAAAGAGGAGGAGAAGACTTCTTAGTAAGTCCATGGACCGTATCAAAGATGAGCATCAGGCACAGTGAAATAGAATTAAAATAATATAAGGTAGAGTGAAGGAGGAGATGAGACAGCGTTACAGTGAAGATAAAATAGGATATAAAAGGTAGCAGGTAAGATATAGGGGAGGTTAAAAAAAAGTGAGACCAAATAGTATAAAGGGAAGGGATGGAAAAGAGGAGAAGTAAGTCCATGGACCGTATCAAAGATGAGCATCAGGCACAGTGAAATAGAATTAAAATAATATAAGGTAGAGTGAAGGAGGAGATGAGACAGCCTTACAGTGAAGATAAAATAGGATATAAAAGGTAGCAGGTAAGATATAGGGGAGGTTAAAAAAAGTGAGATGAAAAGCCCTTAAGACTTTACTATTCCAACAAGCTGGGCTGGCTTAATAAGGAGCCGCAATGGGTGTTTTAATTTTTGAGTCTTAACTTGGGGCCAAATTGTTTAATACGTTTTAAAAGTGTTTTTAAATTGTGTGTTATATGTTGTTTTATTACTGCCCTGAGTCCTTTGGGAGAAGGGGGGTATAAAAATTTAATAAATAAATAAATAGTATAAAGGGAAGGAAGGGAAGGATGGAAAGATGGATGGAAGGAGGAGGAGAAGACTTCATTAAGTCAATGGACCGTATCAAGGATGAGCATCAGCCACAGAATTAAAATGAGATAAAGTAGAGTGAAGGAGGAGATGAGGCAGCGGAAGTGAGATGAAATAGGATAAAAGGTAGCAGGGAAGGTTTAAAAAAAGTGAGATCACATAGTATTTAACGGAAGAACTTTATTTTAAGTCGATGGACCATATCAAAAGAAGAGCATCAGCCACAGGAAAATAGAGTAGAATAGGACTCCGTCAGGGGTGAAATCCAGCAGGTTCTGACAGGTTCCGGAGAACAGGTAGTGGAAATTTTGAGTAGTTTGGAAGAACCGGCAAATACCACCTCTGGCTGGGCCCAGAGTGGGTGGGAATGGGGATTTTGCAGTATCCTTCCCCTGGAGTGGGGAGGGAATGGAGATTTTGCAATATCCTTCCCCTGCCACACCCACAGAACTGGTAGTAAAAAAAAAAATGGATTTCACCACTGAACTCCATGAAGGAAGATAAAACAGCCTACAGTGAGATAAAATAGATTAAAATGTAGTAGGTAAAGATAAAGTGAAGGAAAGATCAAATAGTGTAAAGGGAAGGAGGAGAGAAGGGAAGGAGGAAGGATGGAAAGAGAAGGATGGAAGGGAGGAGAAGACGACTTTATGAAGTCAATGGACCATATCAAAGACGAGATCAGGCACAGTAAAATAGAATAAAATGAGATAAGGTAGAGTGAAGGAAGATGGAACAGCTACAGTGAGATAAAATAGGATAAAATGTATTAGGTAAGATAAAGTGAAAATACAAGAGTTACTATAAGGTGAAATGGAAGAAGAGAACTTTATTAAGTCGATTGACTGTATCCAACTAATAGAAAAGTGCAAATAGGTAAAAAGAAAATGAAAATGAAACTTCATAGTACATCATCACTCTGGAAGGTTGTTTTAATAAAATGTTTCTATTTATTTATTTGATTGGGAAGAGAGGTTTTCAGTTAGGAAGATGGTGCTACCGAATTAGGTTTGATTTCTGGGACAAATGCTCATCCGTCCATAGTTCTTCCAAGATTTTGTCTATACTTTTTGTTATCTTCCTAAACTGTTTTCTCAATGATTATACCTGTCAAGTATAATCATTCTTAAAATCCAAAAGCTATTCATAAAGGCAGTTCCCTTTCTTTTCCTCTCTTAATCTCTGTGAATAGAATGGAATGGAATGGAATGGAATGGAATGGAATGGAATGGAATGGAATGGAATGGAATAGAATAGAATAGAATAGAATAGAATAGAATAGAATAGAATAGAATAGAATAGAATAGAATAGAATAGAATAGAATAGAATAGAATAGAATAGAATTATAGGAATGGAATGGGATGGGATGGGATGGAATGGAATGAAATAGAACAGAACAGAACAGAACAGAACAGAACAGAACAGAATAGAATAGAATAGAATAGAATAGAATAGAATTATAGGAATGGAATGGAATGGAATGGAATGGAATGGAATGGAATGGAATGGAATGAAATAGAACAGAACAGAACAGAACAGAACAGAACAGAACAGAACAGAACAGAATAGAATAGAATAGAATAGAATAGAATAGAATGAGAAGTAGACAGGAATGGAATGGAACAGAACTTTATTGTCACTTTAAGTATACACTAATCAGCATACTTCTTCTTGTGCTATATCCGTCATCGTACATTGGCAATCATGTTGGAGATCCTATTTTTATCAACAGCCCCACAAAAAAATTGCTGCTGTGTCTTGTCCAAATCAGTCCCTTAGATTTTGAAGCCATGATGTTCTTCTTCTTGGACCTCGTTTGCCGTCCATTTTCCTTGGAGGATTAAGTGAAGGATGCCCTTATTTTTCTGGGTGTCGCATCCCATGTCCAAAATATTCTAATCAGCATACATTAAAATAAAATTTCATTGTGTTCAGCTCTCAAAGGATAACCATTATGCACACACACATACACACACACACCATACAGAAAAACATCGCAGTCCAGTTCGAATGTATACATATACATGGTGGGGAAAAAAGAATCTTGCGAGAACAAAGCGGTTCCAGAATCTGGAAGTCCTGCTAGAAATACTTTGAAATCTCCCCCCAGAGGGGAGCAACAGAAACTGACCTTAAAGTCGGTGTGTGGGGTCTCTAACAATGCTTCTGAGCTCTGAGCGCATATAAACAGTATCCTGAATAACGGGAAGCGAGATTATAAACTTCCATGTGGAATTGCAGGAAGCCATAGTCAATTGCCCTAACAAGGAATTTGGTTTACGTTTCCCCTAATGGAACCTTTGTCTCCCTGTCTTCTTTTAGAATTCGAGGCTGCTGTCGGCGCGATAATGCACCATGGGACCGGTTCACAGAATGCACAGCGCCAGCTCCAGAGGTCTCGATCCTTCACCGGCAGCGAGAGCGAAGATCAGCAGGCCAACTTGCCCCAGTCCCCGGCTCCTTCCTTCGCTCCTTCGGCCAGCCCTTCTGCCCCTCAGTCTCCCAGCTACCAAATCCAGCAGTTTATCATGAGCCGAAGCCCAGTCGCGGGACAGAACGTCAACATCACTTTGCAGAATGTGGGACCCGTTTCTACCACCAACCAGCAGATCACCCTGACCCCGTTGCCGATCCCCAGCCCCACTTCCCCCAGTTTTCAGTTCAGCCCTCAACAAAGACGGTTCGAGCATGGCTCGCCCTCCTACATCCAGGTCACTTCTCCGTTGCCCCCTCAGGTGCAGTCGCAGAGCCCCACCCAGCCCAGCCCGGTGTCCGTTCAGACCATTTCAAGTGTCCGAGCGGGTACCCCGGGCCCCGGCTTGGGCATGTGTAGCCAGAGCCCGACGCGTGGCTTCGTGGACGCCAGCGTGTTGGTGAGGCAGATCAGCTTGAGCCCTTCGAACGGCGGACACTTCGTGTACCAGGAAGGATCCGGCCTCACCCAGATAGCTCAGAGTGCCACGGCTCAGGTTCAGCTTTCGTCTTCCGGCGCCTCGTCGACCGTCCGGGAACGCAGGCTGTCCCAGCCCCATTCTCAAACCGGAGGGACCATTCACCATCTCGGACCTCAGAGCCCCGTGGCGAGCGGAGGAAATATGCAAGGTTTACCTAACCCTGGTCACATTACCACCAGCAACCTGCCGCCCCAGATCAGCAACATTATCCAAGGGATGCAGCAGCAACAGCAGCAACAGCAGCAAGGACAGGCCTCAAACAGACCTTTGGGCTTCGACAGGACTTCCGGTGGGTTAATCGCCGGCGTCGGAGGTCCCGCTTTTGGCATCACGTCCCCACCGCCTCCCACCAGCCCTTCCCGGGCCAGCATCCCTCAAGGACTAACGGGCCACCCGCTGGCCCCCTCGCTCTGCGCCATGGTGAAAAAACCCAAAAAAGTGGAGGAAATCCCCCCGGCCACTCCAGAAGCGGCTCAGATGAGGAAGCAGTGTCTGGAGCATCATTTCAAGCAGATGGAGACCCTGAAGGATGCGTTCAAAGAGTACTTGGTCGAGCTGTTTTTCTTGCAACACCTGCAAGGGAACATGATGGACTTCTTGGCCTTTAAGAAGAAGCATTGCCTGCCGTTGCAGGCCTACCTCCGGCAGAACGACTTGGATCTGGAGGAGGAGGAGGAGGAAGAGCAATCCGAGGTTATCAACGATGAGGTAGGAGCTCTCTTGGTCCACCTTGATTAAAAACCGTTTGTGTTTTATGGGTTTTAAATTTTAATTTTAATTGTCTATTGGTTTTTTAAATTTGTTGGGCCAAAATTATTTAATTCTTTTATTAATATTTTAAATTTTGTATTGGAGTGCTTTTATTCTTGGCTGTGCACCGCCCTGAGTCCATTAGGAGAAGGGCGGTATATAAATTTAATTAATTAATTAATTAATTAATTAATTAATTAATTAATTAGGATTTGGTCAGGGACAAACATTTTAGGAGGATTAGATTGTGTGGCTGGTCCCAGCAGTGAATGCATCAAATCTGCAACATAACTGCGTTAAGCACTTGTGTTGACACAAATGAGGGATCCTAAAACGATCCAATCTTTTGGATTGGGGTAAATGCGCAGAAGCGTCTTTCCCTTCATCTTTGAAGGATCATTGTTAAAATGGGGAAAAGGACCCTCCAAGGAGATGGGAAAAGCTTCTGTGTGTGAGCGGTGCTCCTTTCTTCATAGAAATCAAATAAATCGCAGACCACAAACGAGATTGACGAAATGGTCCTTTGCAGGAGTTTAGAATTGAGCTTGAAATCATTTTAAGTCCTGCTTTACTTCGTCACCTCGCTTTGCGATCTGGGAATTTCCTTCTAGCTGTTGCTCAACAAGTATTATCGGAAAAGACTGTTTTTAATAAGGAATTGGTTGTTTACGGTGGCTCAGTGGCTAAGATGCTGAGCTTGTCGATCGAAAGGTCGGCAGTTCAAAAGTTCGAATCCCTAGTGCCGCGTAACAGGGTGAGCTCCCATGACTTGTCCCAACTTCTGCCAACCTAGCAGTTCGAAAGCAGGTAAAAAATGCAAGTAGAAAAAGAGGGACCATCTTTGGTGGGAAGGGAACAGCATTCCGTGCGCCTTTGGCATTGAGTCATGCCGGCCACATGACCACGGAGACGTTTTCGGACAGCGCTGGCTCTTTGGCTTTGAAACGGAGATGAGCACCGCCCCCTAGAGTCAGGAACGACTAGCACATATGTACGAGGGGAACCTTTACCTTTACCTTACAGTTGTGGGCTGTTTATTTATACTTGTATTCACAGGTATAGAGAAAAAGGTGCAGGAATTTTGTCCAGTTCTGTGGCTTTTTTTTTTTACACTTTTGCTGATCAAAAATATATATATTAAATATCACTGACAGAACCTAGATGTAATTTTTGGATCCTGATTCATGTCCATTATGTGTTTTAAAAGTTGCAAATTGGTTTCCTCCAATACGGTATTTTCTTCGATCGTCTTGCTGAAAATATCCATTATCTCCAGCTTTTTTTTTTCTGAAAATAAAAAAGTTCTAATTTAATTCTTTCCATACCCTTATTGAATTTAGTGAGATTTGTTGTTAGGTAATTGTATACAGAATTGCAATCAAAAGTAGTTACAATTGGGAATTGCAACCTAAAGTTAAAACATGTTGCCAACATTTTATAAGCAGGTGTTTGTTTATCTACTCTTATTTATTTGTAAAACCGCATAAACTTTGCCAATCTTTTATTCTGAACTCGTGAGTATTCTTTATACAATTCCACAGCTTTATTGAGAGAGAAAAGGAATTCTTCGATTTGAATTTTATTAATAGTTAATGTTCTACAATTCCACAATTTGGATTGTCATCCGTTTAATAGAAAGTTGTTTTCTGGTTATTATTTTTTTTGAGCTTCGTAAATTGACACAATTGCTGTTTAACTTTATTAAAAATATAGAATATATGGGTTTGGATTTGCAGGTACCATTTCCTCAGAGAGGTTTAAATTACGGCCGATTTGGTTTTAATAAAAAGTAGTGAGTATAACAGTAGCGTTAGTAAATTAATAGAATTGCCTTCATCACAGTGATTGATGTGTTCCTAAAAAACTAGGGATATTGAATGGAGAGCAGGCTTTTGAATTAGATGGATTGTTCATTGCATATAATAAATATTCAGAAGGTAATAAATGCTGCACCTCCATCACGCAGGAAATTAATTATTTTGTATTGCTATATTAATCCTCATAAAACCAGGAGAAGTTATCACATCGATGTAATGCGCCTTTGTTTGATTTTTAAACTTTTCATATTTGGGCAAAGGCTCCATGTTTTAAAAGCAGGTATTATTGAGAAAGTCCTGTTAAAATCTGTTCACCTGAGAAAGATGAGGTGCAGCAAAAAATAAATAAATAAATCTCATAGCTTTGCTGGACAAAATTAATGAGGCTGTTTTCTGTTCATTGTGAGAGTTTAAAAAGTGGGCTTTTGACTGCCTCTCTCCTCCAAGTCATGGGCCATTAAATTTATGCCATTGTTGGATTTTTATGACACACATAGGCGTTTGCTTCCCATTTTTAATCTGCCAGTAATCTTTATTTGATGTAGTTGTTACTTAGTCGGACTGGGCAAATGGTTTTGGTTTCTAGGCTCCTCGCTGAGCTATCCAGCTAAATGTTTCTCATGCGTTCATGCTCATTTTGGAAAATCTGATTGTAGTGTCAGTAAGGGGGAGTCAAAAACGGTCGAAACGGATTTAGGAAAGACAGAAGAGAATATTTGCAGCTCAGGGTTGAACTGTGAGGTCCTTGGTGCTCTCTGGGCTTGGTTGTTGCGTTGCAGACGTTCATTACCCAGCTAGGGAACATCATCAGCGCCAGAAGGGAGAGGCGTTCGTTCTCTTTTTATATACAACTAGTTGCTTGCCCCGTCAGTGTTGGGAATGTCCTTGGCGGCTCCTTGATTAGGCTGTTGTTTACCAACAATCAAGCTGTAAACAATAACCCAATCAAGGAACTATCAACCTAGGCCAGAGGTCTTCAAACTTGGCAGCTTTAAGACTTGTGGACTTCAATTCCCAGAATTCTCCAGCCTGCTGGCTGGAGAATTCTGGGAATTGAAGTTCACAAGTCTTAAAGCTGCCAAGTTTGAAGACCTCTGGTCTAGACAAAGAATCAAACTACCTTATCAAGGAGCCACCAAGGCCATTCTCACCAACACTGACCGAGCAAACCTCTAGTATACAAGTCATCCTCAACTTACAACACTTCCTTTAGTAACTGTTCGACGTTTACAATGGCACTGAAAAAAAGTGACTTCCGACGATCGGTCGTGCGATCAAAATTCAGACGCTCGGCAGCCGGTTCGTACTTACGACCGTTGCTATGTCCCAAGGGCACGTGATCCCCCCCCTTTTGCAACCTTCCGACAAGCAAAGTCGATGGGGGAAGAACTTGCCTACTGCAGTGATTCCCTTAACGACAGAAATCTCGGGCTCCGTTGTGGCCGTAAGTGAGAAGACGAGCCGTACGCAAAAGAGAGCGAATCCCCACTCCCTTGTAACACTGATGATGTTACCTAGTCGGGTCGCGAAACGCCCGCAAGCTAGCCACCGGGCTCAGAGAGCGCCACACGATTTAGAAAAACCCTTCGCAAAACCACGGAGCACCCAGCTTGTCCGATCAGCAAATGATAGCGTGCGACACATCGACACCCGAGGTATTCCAGTGTCTCTTCCTTCACTTTGTATATTGTAATGTCTTCCTCCTTCTTCACCATCTTCTGCTAAGCTAAAGCAACGCACCTCATCGCTCGCCTAGGTTGTGGGAATGGTGATGGTTGGGGTGGCGGGGAATGTGGGGGCGTGGGGTGTTATACACTCATTGCTTAATACGTGTCTGGGGGCTTTTCTGAGTGTCAACTGTCTGTCACGCTAATGTTGTCGTTTGTTCGAAAGCCAAGATCTCAAAAGACTTTAACCCACGCTAATATCTACATGCAATTTCAATTTAGACTTTTTGCATGGCCAGAGGGAGGGAAGAAAAAAAATTCACTGCTAGTTTGTCCCTCGCTCTGTTTTGATAGATAACCAAAAAAAAAAAAAAAACCTCACCCCCCAACAAAACTTTGCCTTTCTTCACAAAAAAAAAAAAACCAACAACTTCTTTTAAACAAAAATAATCAAGAGTTAAATAAACTTAACGCCTTTTGTCTCAATCCCATTGCTACAACGCAAAGCAGGATGCTTTGATCATATTTTTCTTTTTGGGATTAAAAAAAAGAGAGAGAGAGAGAGAGAATGAAAGAAAAAAAAATGATTTCCCTTTTTGTTTCCCCTCCCCCTCCCAAAATACCTTCTCCCAGGTAAAGGTTGTGACAGGAAAGGATGGGCAGACTGGTACTCCTGTTGCTATAGCAACCCAGCTTCCTCCAAATGTTTCTGCTGCTTTTTCAACTCAGCAGCAACCGTTTCAGGTACCATTTTTTTTCAATGGATTTCAACTCTTGAGTTTCATCCCAGATGATGCTGATGATGATAATAATAATAATCATAATAGTGATGATGATCATTATTTTTGCTCAGTCAGATTTGGTATAACTGAAAGTGAAGTCTGTATTTCCCCCCCCCCCCTCCTTTCTTCCTCCCTCCCAACCCTCCTCATTTAAAAAAAAATGAGCAGTAAAAACATTTGAACTTTTCAAATGCATGAGTGTCGATGGGCTACCAAGAGAGATTTTATTTATTTTATTTTATTTTATTTAACTTGTGTCAAAGTTGCTGGCTGATTTCATTAACTCTCAGCTTTTAACATGTTCCACTTCGGTTTGCTTGTCCTCTGGTTCCTTTGTATGTTCTACCTGGTAACTGTGGGTCTGTCTGTCTCTCTCTCTCTCTCTCTCTCTCTTTCTCTCTCTCTCTCTCTCTCTGTTTGTGGAATCTTTCTAAAAATCCTTTTTTGGGGGAGTTCGGCCGTGGTCTCCAAAAGCTAACCTACAAATCCGGTGACTTTGCAACCATGCCTTCCTTCCTTTCGGGTTCAAATCGAGTTAGCACAGTCCAGGGGCATGCTAATTACTTCAGAAATGGATGCATTACAGGATGAATTGTGCTATGAACCAAGCATGGGCTTTGCGGCATGTGTGAATCAGTAATACCTTGATTCGGTACTCAAACCAGGATTGAGTGTTATAAAAAAACAAGGAGACTTTTCAAACCTAGGACTTAGGCCAGTGACGGCAAACTTTTTCGGCACCGAATGCCCACACATGTGCATGTGTGCACGCTGGAGCACTGGAAACCCAAAGACCTGGCCAGTGCATGCATGCCTGCCTGGGGTTTTTTGGCCATTTTTGGCCTGAAAAACAGCCTGAAAAATGGCCTGTTCTTTGGCAATTTTTTGCTGTTTTTCGGGCCGTTTTCAGGCTGTTTTCCAGCACTCTGGCACCTGCGAAACCAGAAGGCGCATGTGCCCACAGAGAGGGCTCTGTGTTTGATTAACAATGTACAGGAATATTAGAAGAGGAATAATTGTAAAGTAAAAAAGAAAGTTGAAATGAAGACGTATGTAAATAGAAATCGGGTCTGCTTGAATACCATCTTAGATTGAATTAGAAAAGGAAACAACAAAGGAATGGGAAAGAGAGTGGAAAATAGGGGAGTTGGGAGGTGAGAAGAGAAGAGAAGAAAAGAAGAATGGGGAAAGGAGAGGAAGAAGGAAGGGGAAAGAAGAGCAGGAGAGAGGGTATGTATGTACGTAAACCGAGATTTTTATGCAGCCCTAGTTCAGTGAAATCACAATCCACTAGGTTCTAGGCTTGTTTTCTGGCAGCCAGCAAACCCTCTGTTGCTCATTGGGAGATAGATCTATTTCAGTTTTATAAGCCCTCATCAGTTAGCCACACCCTCATCCCATGTATCTTCCTTGTAAAGGTACAGTATTACACTGAACTAGGGCTGCATTAAAATCTTGGTTTACGTAGGAAGAACCTGGCTAAAGAGAAATACACATAAAGCCTACGAAAAGGAAAGAAAACAAATACTGTACCTTTACAGGGAGGATACATGAGATGAGGGTGTGGCTAACTGATGAGGGCTTATAAAACTGAAATAGTCTTAGTCTCCCAATGGGCAGCAGAGGGTTTGCTGGCTGCCAGAAAAAAAGCCTAGAAACTAGTGGATTGTGATTTCACTGAACTAGGGTGGCATAAAAATCTTGGTTTACATAGGAAGAACCTGGCTAAAGAGAAATACACATAAAGCCTATGAAAAGGAAAGAAAACAAACAAACAAACATATATAGATATAGATATAAATATAGATATATAGATATAGATATAGATGCACATACACTACACAAATACATATAAAACATAAATACACACACACATATATACATATACAGGATTTTTCGGAGTATAAGACGCACCTACCTTTTTTGGTGAGGAAAAGAAGCAAAAGAAATCTGCTTGATGGGTTTAGATAATGAATCAAAAGAAGTACTACTTCTCTTCAAGCTAGATTATTGATTTTATTTTAGTTATCAAATTTATACACCCAGGGCACCTCAGGGCGGTGCACGACAGTAGATTTAAAAAAAAATGAATACAGATATAAAAGACTATATTAGTAAACATTCTATTTACTATAAATATGTCTTTAAAGAATAATTAGTCAAAGTAATTTGTAGAGTAAGAGATTTCCATAGTGATAACTAGATGGTTAAACAGATGCTCCATGCTTAATAGCAAACACTTCCTCCTTGGGTACCAGAGTAGGGAAAACTGCTGCCTTAGCATCTTGCAAAGTATTAAGTAGAATCTTTTTATTGCTTGTAAGGGGGAAAAAAATGAGCATTTAATCTCATTTCATGGATATATCCTGCTTCTCTAATACTGTATATAATCCCATACCACTTACAAAAATGCCGATGTTCATGGCCAAATCAGTGACAAGATACGGGTTTCCTAGCAGTAGATATAGGAGACGGAATGTCAGTGGCTTAGAAGAGAAACATGAATAAGATAGGAACCTGCATCGGGAATTGGAGGGAACCCTACGTGCGTTAAATTCTTTTCAGTAACACTGTAATGGCAAATTGCTTAAATGTTTCTTACCTAGACGGAAGTGGAGAATTGACAGGTAACGTCCCTCGCACGATTATAGATGAGAGAAACGGGAGACAAAACAACGTATTGGATTTTTGGAGAAAACCCACACGTGGATCCCTGCAAGCATTGAGCTCTTGATCGATCTGTTTGTAATGCAAAATTCAGGCTCAGTTGATTAGACCTGTAATGGTAGGAAGGTGAGAGATTGGAGTGGCGAGAGACGAAGCTCTTTGCATATTGTACTATTAGGAAAGAGAGACCCAACCAACTGGCACATAGCTCTGCGTTTGGCAGCTTTTATACTTTTATATTGAAAAGGATCGTTACCAAATGGATACAAAGGCAAACCTTTTGGAAATAAAAAAAAAAATAAGCTCAAATTCTTTCACCGTAGACCAGCGGTCCCCAGCCTTTGGAGCGCCAGGAACCGGGTCCGTAGAGAGAGATTTTTCCGCGAACCAGAGGAGGTCTGGTTTAGTGTGCTGCCTGCTTCCCACGGATGGGGCCTGGTTTCTGGCATTCCACGGCCCGGTCCACGGACTTGGGGTTGGGGACCCCTGCTCTTCAAACTCTTTAAAAACAAGGGTGACCTGCCCTTTAAAAAAAAACGATCTAAAAAAAAAATACCTGCCTTTCACTCACAGACTGTTGACTTCTCCTGTTTTGTTTTACTGATAGCAGGCGCATGCAGGGACTCCAGTAACGGGAACTGTCAATGCCATAGAAATCGAAGCGTTTAAGAGACAGCAAGCCCTTACATCAGCAGGTATGGCCTCCTCCTCCTCCTCCTCCTCCTCTTCCTCCTTCTCCTTCTCCTCTTCCTCTTCCTGCTCCTGCTCCTGCTCTTCCTCCTCCTCCTCCTCCAGAACATTTATGGTCCCTTTAGACCCTCAACCCAAAGACGGTTTCCGATTTGCCCTTCTTTAATACCGCTCTCCTCCACTTCATCACGACGCCAAACCATCTTGGCCAGTCTCTTGGGATGGAAAAACCCCATGTTGTCAGGTTCTCCGCCAACAGCCGTATTTGAGAAACCCAACATTCTTCAACCGCGCCGCCCTTTCGTAGCATTTATTTTAAAAAAGAAAGGAAAAAAAAGAAAGAAACCCAGCAGCATCAAAATATGTCTAAACTCTCTTTTTAGGGCCAAAACTCTCTCCCGGTAGGCTTGTAGATATCAGTAGCAGTAGCGCTTAGACTTATATACTGCTTCACAGTGCCTTTACCGCCCTCTCTAAGCGGTTTTACAGAGTCAGCCTCTTGCCCCCAACCATCTGGGTCTCCTCATTTTACCAACCTTGGAAGGATGGAAGGCTGAGTCAACCTTGAGCCTGGTGAGATCCGAACTGCCAAATTGCACTCAGCCGGCAGTCAGCAGAAGTAGCCTGCAGTACTGCCCTCTAACCACCGCGCCACCGTGGCTCATAATATCAACGTTTAAAGCTCCCTGGGAGCACCGTTGCAAACCGTATAACTTGACAACCCCCCTCCTCCTCTCCCCCCCCCTTGTGCACTTATAAATGGAATTTGAATATCACCAGATTCGTCTAAGAGACCCCGAATTGAAGTGGGCCGTCATGGGATGGTTTTTCAGCATCCGGGCGTGGCTTCAGGAGTCCCTCTTCAACAGCTCATGCCAACTGCACAAGGTACTGTGTTGCCACATGCCAGCCGCAGATTAATTTAGCAAAGGGGCTGGGGCGAGGGAAGCAGAAGCCTGCTAGAATTTTAAAAAAAATAATAATAATTTGTTATTGAGCTCTCTGGTTCTGCCCCCCCACCCCCTTGCAAATTAATGTTTGGCGTGAAGTGGCTTGTTCATGTCAAAAAGAGCTGGGAAATACAAGCTCGCGCGATGCATGCGGGCATGGAAGAAAAAAAAACAACCCCACACCACTCATGCACGTTGTGACCAAAATAATTAGTTCTGGAACACCCAGTAGTTATTATTTCCCCCCCCCCCTTTTTTTTCTTTTAATGGACCTTATTGCCTCCATTTCTCCTTCGTGTTCGGTTTTCGTTTCGCAACTGCCCGTCGCTCCCTTCCTTCTTAAGACGTAGGGCGTTCCCTGTAAGCCCTTCGCTTCGTCGCGAGGTTTTGCTTTCCGCGGGTCGAGTCACTACGCCAACTCTTCCTAATCTGGCGACACCCTCAAGTTGTGTCGATGGTCTCCCTGGCTTTGAATTTGCCGGTTCGTGAAGAACGGTGGTTTATTTAACTGACCAGGTTTATGTATGTTTTATGGCTTGTTTCCTTGAGTTGGCCAAGTAAGTAAATAGATGAACGTTTCACATCTTCACTCTGCCCCTGGCATGCCACCCTTATAGGTTTTTGAGTCTTTGGCTCCCTTATCTCAAAAGTGTCTTTTTTTTTCCCCAAGAGGCATCTAGAATTTCTTGTTTTTCCTTTGAAGATGTTTTGCTTCTCATCCAAGAAGCTTCTTCAGCTCTCATTGGACGGTGGGAATGGAAGGATTGATACTCCTTGCAGACAGCCGGTCCTTTGCATCCTTTTAGAGGGTGGTTATGGTCACCTGGAGGTTTATCTGTGTCATCAGGAGGGATATGACAATCATCATCTATCTCCAATCTACAACACCATCTTTTCAATAGTTCCAAGAAGACTCCACACTCATTGACACCATTCAGGTGACCTTGAGGATGCAGCTAAACCTCCAAGTGGCCTCAAGGACTCTCTCATAAAAGTTGTTTTTTCCCCCCAGTGCCGTCGTAACTTTAAACGGTCACTTAACAAATGGTTGTAAGTCAACGACCACCTGTATGGTTGTGAATTGAACAGTAACTGCATCTGCCCTTTCTGGGGGATCATGTTAATTATTAAGGCTGCATGAATGAATCGTTAATGGTTTAACACAGGGGCCTCCTACCGTGGCAACTTCAAGGCTTGTGGACTTCAAATCCCAGAGTTCCTCAGCCTGGCGGTTTATCTGTGTCCTCAGGGTCACCTGAGTGGTGCCAATGGGTGTGGAGCCTTCTTGAAATTGTTGAAAGGGCTGTGTTGTAGATTGGAGATAAATGATGATCTCATATCCCTTCTGATAACACAGATAAATCTCCCGGTGATCTTAACGACTCGCTAAAAGGATCAAAGGACCGGCTGTCTGCAAAGGAGTATCAATCCTTCCATTGCCCACCATCCAGTCAGAGCTGAGGAAGCTTCTCAGATGAGAAGTGAAACCTCTTCAAAGAAAAAAGAAAGAAAGTCCAGTTGCCTCTTGAAAAAAAAAAAAGCACCTTTGGGACAAGCAGGACCTGGAGGACTGAGAATCTCCACGGACTTCGGCTCCCTTAATTCTTGTGTTCTCTTGCTTTGCAGGTGGAATGCCTCCCACCCCTCAAACCGTGAAGCTGATGGGTCAGAAGCAGAGCCAGCAACAGTACGACCCTTCCAAAGGTCCCCCAGTGCAGAACGCAGCCAGTCTTCACACCCCACCCCCTCAGCTGCCCGGGAGACTGCAGCCCACCAACGTGCCCATCAGCTCTCTCCCGCCAACGCTGCAGCTGGCGCCCCAAACGACTCAGATGAACGACCCTCCGGTGCAACAAGCGGCGATTCACGTGAAGGCTCAGTCCCAAAACGTGACGGTCACCGCCGCGGCGTCGGCTGTGTCCCACGGCCAGGTTCAAGCGTCATCTCAGCCGCCGGGGCAGCTGACAACGCACGGACCAGGGCAGATGGCACCCTCCCAGGTTATGGCCTCTCAAACGCCAACCCCACAGCAGGTAGGCAGATGGGGTTACTTGATATTTTAGTCAGAGCTGAAAGTCTGTTCTTTTTTTTTTTAAGTTTTTAGTTTTATTTTTTTATTTTTATAAAAATGTCAATTCAATGCGTGAACAGTGTGGCACCTGGGCGCCATGTATTCCAATACAAATAAAACTGATTGGGTTAAACATTATTATTACGTTCAATCAACCTATATGTTTCTAATAACAATACACATCCATATTAGATTACAATCTACCTTTATTTATTTATTTATTAGTTTGATTTACTGTATATGCCGCCCTTGTCCGGAGACTCAGGGTAGCTTACAATGCATTAAGCAATAGCCTTCATACTTTTGTATATACCTGCTTAGTAGGGCTTTCAGTCCCTTCCCCCCCCACAAGCGGTGTTCTTTTTTATACAAAGTCAGCTTATTGCCCTCACAATCCGGGTCCTCATTTTACCTACCTCGAAAGGATGGAAGGCTGAGTCAACCTTGAGCCTGGTGAGATTTGAACTTGCAGTAATTGCAGGCAGCTGGCAGCTAAGTGCTACTTTAACAGCACTTAGTCCACTACGCCATAGCACTACGCCACCAGGCTCTTCTGCCTGGGGGCAAGTATTCCACCTATTTCTCATTGTTTCTTTCATTTTATCAAATAAAAATGTATGCATTAATATTCCCTTTATTTCTATCACGTACTCTAGCTATTAATTATGTCATCCTACATTAAAAGGCTTTTTCTTTGTTTCCTGTCTTGCTTCTAATCATGTCACCTGCCTAAAAAAAGAGGAAAGAAAAGAAAGAAAATAGAGAGGGAGAATAAGAAAAAGACAACTCAAAACAGCAATAAAAAAATAGAATCATCCATTCATCATCTCTTGCCCGCTTTATACTTTAATTGCTATACTTTAAAGGAAGGAGAGGAAGAAAGTCTGAAAGAGTAAAGGCAGGGGTGTCAAACTCAATTTAATTGAGGGCCGCATCAGGATTGTGTTTGACCTTGGGGGGGCTGGGGGGGGCAGGCTTGAAGTCATTTGTGTCAGGGGCACCTGTGGTGGCCTGGACGGGGCTGGGAGGGATCCATTGTTTCCAGTGGAGAAAGATGAGACCAGGGAGAAGGCCAAACCCTTGTCCTCCAGAGGAACCTCACCGTCCCACTCAGGCCACGTGGAGGATCCCCTGGATGCAGTGCAGGCTGTCCAGAGTCCTAGGCAGCAGAGGGCAAATGCGCAGCCAGGCCCTCAAGCTCCCAGGGCACTAGGACCAGATCAGCCCTGCATCCCTGAGTTCTTTGGTTTTCAACATTACTTTAGTCTTCAATTCTTTTTTTTTTCTTTAAAGATAGAAATATGAATGACCTTGCAAGGTAAAATCTAAAGGGTCTTAGGAAAACAGCATTCAAGGGAAAATGTAGCTAGCATTCTTGATTCTTGGTTCGATTATCCTTTTTTAAAGAGGTCTTGTAAGTACGAGTTTTGGAATACGTCACTCCGAACTCACATTTACAAGGCCTCTTAAAAAAAAGGATAAAGGCATACAGCTGTGCCAGGTGTACAAGTGTACCATGCCTCTCAAAAAAAGGATACAGGTATACGATCACACGATTGTGTGATCAGGCACATGCTTCCGTTTATAACTAGAGACCTCACTGTGTACAAAAACTAACTCGGACTTAAAAGTATCCACTGTTCATATCCAAGAACGTTAACACTTCCTTTCAACAAGGGTTGAATTTGTGTATGTAAGTTCTGTTTGACCCCTACTCTAAAACAGAAAATGGTTTATTTCTTGAAGCTATTTGTTTTTCTAATCTTGTATCCTAAAGGGTGTGTATTGTGTATTTATGTTCTGTTTGACCATGACTCTAAAACGGAATATGGTTTATCCCCTTGAAGCTATTCATTTTTGGAAATGTTCTATTCTAATTTATGTGTCTTCTTCGTAGATCACAACTCTGTCTCGTCCCTCATCCGACTCTAACCAAAACGCCCAACGTATTTCAACAAGTGTGGCTCCTCCTACCTCAAGCAACCCACCAACTTCCACTTCCAACTCTGCCCCACAAACTACACCCTCGACCCAAGCCAACCGGTCCTCGCCAGGAACAACTAAGTCAACATCTCCCGTGGCCTCCAAACCCCCAGGGTTGGCCGTGGCAGCAACCCCCAAAACTCAGAACACAACACAAAATACCGCAGCAGCCCAGGATAGCACACACGAGAAGTTGGCTGAACAAGTGAAGTTGGTGAGAGTTTTTCTGTCTTTTCTTATGCCAGAGCAACATGTTTTCCTCAACCGATAAGTGCCATATTTTTCGGAGTGCAATACACACACACACGCCCAAATTTGGGTGTGTCTTATACACCAAATGTATACAAAAATGTGAGGCACGGAGGCGGCGATGGTCTGTGGCAATCCCTGCAGCCTGGAATAGATGATTGGGGGTATTCCGGGAGGCCGATCCACCCACCAATCAGCTGCTGGTGCCAAATCAGACTGCAATAATGTGCTGAAGCTGATCTGGCTGAGTTTGCAGCAGCAATCACATCCAGAAAGCACACACAAGTAACTGATTCAGCAGGCTTTAATAACTTTTTTTTAATATAATATAACATATGAAGTAAAGTACCAAAAGCAGGTTTTTCAACGTGGTAGTAAATAGAGGCTAAACACAAGCAGAGGAGAGGAGTTTCAGTTTCAGTTTTGAGCAGCAGACTAGTTTAGAGCTCAGCAGAAACTCAGAACTGCAGACCTAAGCTACGCCCAGGCGCCAAACTCTCTCCTTATTGCTCACACAGCAAATACTGTTTCAGTTTCCAAACAGCCCTCAACTCTCTCACACACTGAGAGGACACTAGCCAGATGAATACCGATGGAAGGTGATAGGCAGAGGCAGAATTTTTTTTTTAATTTTCCTCCCCCAAAACTAAGGTGCATCTTATACTCCGGAGCGCGTTATACTCGGAAAAATACGGTAGCTTTTTACCAACTATCCAGCCATTTTAATCCATAGGCTGAAAGGTGATGTCCGTGTTCCGGGTTTAGGATTTAACTAACATAGTTGGAAGGGACCTTGGAGGTCTTCTAGTCCATCCCCCCTGCTTAAGCAGGAGACCCAATAATACCATTTCATGCAAATAGTTAATGAGATTTATTCATAAGAAAATGGGTATTAGATCGTATCCTTTGTTTTTATCAAACAAAATGTACGTTGTAACATTTATTTATGCAATACTATGCTATTGCAAATATGCTTGGAAGCAAAATCCATTCAATTCAATATCCTTTAATCCCCCAAATAGAGAAGATTGTAGCCAAAATCCTTAAAATTACGATACAGCATCAAAAATATGGAGGAGTTCCAAAACCAAGATAACAACCAAGTTGTCTAATGGTTTTGTAATCTCTTCTTAAAAGCCTCCCACGTTGGAGCCCTCACAGCTTCTGGAGGCAGGTCGTTCCATTAATTAATTGTTTTCTCCATCAGGAAATTTCTCCCGAGTTCTATGTTGCTTCTCTCTTTGATAAGTTTCATGCATTTCTTCTTGACCTGCCTTCGGGTGCTCTGGAGAATAGCTTGACTCGCTTTTATTTGGGGCAGCCCCTCAAATACTGGAAGACTGCTATCATGGCACCCCTAGTCCTTTTGTTCATTTGAACTGGTGTAACCTCATTGAGTACGATTATGTGATGGAATGCAGTCTGGATTCCTGGGAGGGAGGGTCCTCTTGTATTCCGGAGGACTAAGAGACAGTGAATTATAGATAGTTTGGCCGGGAGGAAGAGGGTTCGTCAGAGTTTCTTGCAAAAATCAAATCCAGAAGCGCACACAGATAACTGAATCAGCTGGATTCATTAACTTCTTTATATTCATAACAACACATAAAGTATATTTACAATACCAACCGTTGATTCTTCTGCTCAGATCAGCAGACCACAGAGAGTACAGTAGAGAGACTTAGTTTCACTTTAGCGCTGCACAGACTCAGAAGCTCCAGACTAAGACACACCCTGGCTCCAGTCTGTCTCCACTCCCAATTGGTCTTCCCAATCATGAATATTCTAACAGGGTTAATTTAGCTCCTTCCTTAGGCCTGGAAGCCATCTTCTGCATTGGATCTTCAGGCCTGCCACATGTTTTGTCCCCGTCGCACGCACACACACAAACAGATAGGAGTTAATGAGTCAAACAGTCAGGAATTCCTTTAAGATAACAGACTTTTTTTTTAAAAAAAATTGATTTATATGCCACCCTTTTCCGGAGACTCAGGGTGGCTTACAGTGCGTTAAGCAATAGCCTTCATACTTTTGTATATTTTATACAAAGTCAGCTTATTGCCCCCACAAACTGGGTCCTCAATTTACCCACCTTATAAAGGATGGAAGGCTGAGTCGACCTTGAGCCTGCCTGGGATTGAACTCGCAAGTAATTGCAGCAGCTGGATCTTAAATGCTGCCTTTGTAGGAGGCATTACTCCCCTACGCTACTCAGGCTCCTGAGGCATAAATATAACCTAAATTGCCTGCCAAAAAAATTTTACTCACTAAGGGAGGTTTTTTCTCCTCAGTCCGATATACCAAATTAAGTCCACAAAGCAAAGAATTGTCCAAGTCCAGTCCAAAGAAATCCAAAAATAGCTTCTAACGGGGTTCTAGAAACACGATATGACTTCCGAGCGTTTCACTTTGTCCGTCACAAGGCCTGAATAGCCAAAACACACCCTTTTATCCCTCGTGGGATGTGGTCCAGTGACTCAGCTCAATCTCTGGCCCGCCCATGCCTCTTTCTCTGCTGCGCACGCTTATCCTTCTGACGCTGTCTAGGATCCAGCCAAAACTCATCCCTGCCGCTCTCTATCTGCGGCTGCTCCGAAGTGCCTGGCATATCTCTTGGCCTTTGGAGGAACCCTGAGGCATTGCCAGAGAGGAGGGTCCTGAGAGGGAGGCCTTGCCAAATCCTCTCCTTCACCTTCTGAGTCCTCTCCCTCTGATAAGACAGGCTCGGGGGTCGGAGTCACAACACCACATTTACTGTTGTGAGAAACTGGGAGAGGGATTATATGGAGCATGGGTGAGAGATAGTCATAATAACATTCCTTTCTCAGAGAGTCAAGGACATCTTGCCCTGAACCTGGAGGGGTGTGACTGGGAGGCATTTCCAGTTGGGACGGTTGCTTGGATTGGACCATGTGATGGACATGTGGGTGCTAGGCAGGGACTTGGACTTTTCTTTGGGTGGGGAAAGCCTGGAAGCTTTCAGATTCCGGTTTTCCCAGATGTGCCACTAGGACATCTCTAATAAAATGGAACTTAGAGGAACTTCAAGACTCGGAGTCTTTTTTCGTTGGGGCTGTTACTTGGAACCCTAACACAGAGTATATCTTTAATGAAGCCAGTAGTTGCCCTTCCAATTCAGTTATTCTGTTCCGTTCTTTTCTGTTCGGTTCCGTTCCGTTCCATATTTTCTATTCTATTCTATTCTATTCTATTCTATTCTATTCTATTCTATTCTATTCTATTCTATTCTATTCTATTCTATTCTATTCTAATTTATTTTCTATTCTATTCTATTCTATTCTATTCTATTCTATTCTATTCTATTCTATTCTATTCTATTCTATTCTATTCTATTCTATTCTATTCTAATTTATTTTCTATTCTATTCTATTCTATTCTATTCTATTCTATTCTATTCTATTCTATTCTATTCTATTCTAATTCTAATTCTAATTCTAATTCTAATTCTAATTCTAATTCTATTCTTTCCATTATTCATTATTCTCTATTCTATTCTATTCTATTCTATTCTATTCTATTCTATTCTATTCTATTCTATTCTATTCTATTCTATTCTATTCTATTCTATTATTCTATTCTATTCTATTCCATTCCATTCCATTCCATTCCATTCCATTCTACTTCTCTCATTCTATTCTGTTCTGTTCTGTTCTGTCCTGTTCCGTTCCGTTCCGTTCCACTTCTCTCATTCTATTCTATTCTATTCTATTCTATTCTATTCTATTCTATTCTATTCTATTCTATTCTATTCTATTCTATTCTATTCTATTCTATTCTATTCCATTCCATTCCATTCCATTCCATTCCATTCCATTCCATTCCATTCCATTCCATTCCATTCCATTCCATTCCACTTTCCTATTCTATTCTATTCTTCAACTAAAGCTCCCTTTTGATGTTGCTTATCGTTCTCCCTTGTTTGCTTCCACCAGGAAAACCAAGTTCACCAGCGCATCGCAGAGCTGAGAAAGGAAGGCTTGTGGTCTCTGAGACGACTGCCCAAACTTCAGGAGGCCTCCAGGCCCAAATCTCAGTGGGATTATCTCCTGGAAGAGATGCAGTGGATGGCCACAGATTTTGCCCAGGAAAGACGATGGAAGATGGCCACTGCCAAGAAGGTCTGGACTATTGTTGTTTGTAATTCTCCAGCAAAGCCCAGAATGAAGAAACATGAAACAAACCACGTGTCAGGTTTAGGGTTTTTAATTTAATTTATAATTAGGATGCCCTAATTAAATCATGAGACTCGAACCAAGCTTCAAAAGAAATCCAGTTATTTATTAGGAGCTTCATGTTGGCATGTTCCCAAAGTGAAGCTCTGATCCTAGGTAATTTACGCTCCAATATGACCCTGTTTCCCTCCTTTCTCCCAACACCCCACCCCCCCAGGGTGTGTCATCAATCACATTCACCAACAGAGTAATTTCGTGGGTTGTAGAGGTCACTCCCCTCCGGCTGCTGTGGGTAACCCTGGGATACAACCTTGAGAGAGATAAGTCTGGAATATGCATCTGTCTTTGGCTGCTGTGCCATTTCGCAGATTTCCCATCTGCGAAATGACACAGCCATAGGCCATCCCCCCTGGCCTATGGCAACTTGAGAGCAGGCCAAGGTAATGCTTTGCGAGTTGACACTACCGTCCTCACACGTTTGGACTTTAATAACCATTGTTTTCCACAAGGTGGATTTCATTTAAATCGAGTCGATTTAAAACATGATTTAAAACACTAGTAAAAAGGCTTGATTTAAATCAACTGATTTAAAAAAAAATTTGATTTAAAAAAGAGCCTCAGATAGCTAAAAAGAGCCTCAGATAGCTCAACAGGCTAGATAGCCTGTTATTAACATCCAGCTGTCTGCAATTGTGCAAATTTGAGGCTCGAGGTTGACTCAGGCTTCCATCCTTTCTAAGGTAGGTAAATTGAGGACCCAGTTTGTGGGGGCAATAAGCTGACTTTGTATAAAAATATACAAAAGTATGAAGGCTATTGCTTAATGCATTGTAAGCCGCCCTGAATCTCCAGAGAAGGGTGGCATATAAATCTAATTAAAAAGAAACCCCTCAATTTAAATCACAATTTTTAAAGAGCAACTGTCATCTCTATTCCACAGTGGCTTCTGTTGATTCACCGACAGTCCCAATATTGCAGAATATACAGCCTCGTGCCACGTAACTAAGCTCCATGTCATGCTGAATAAACTAAATTATTAATGTATCTTAAGTAGAAATGATCTAAAGATAGATTTTTTTAGTCCAAAAGCATTTTATTAAAACAAATTTGATAAAAATAATTTTAAAAATCAGATTTAAATTTTAAAAATCTGATTTAAATTTTTAAAAATCCATTTTTTATTTTAAAAAATCCAGTTTTACTTTTAAAAAATCCAGTTTTAATTTAAAAACAACAACAACAAAACATCGATTTTTATCCACCCTGGTTTTTTGGTTCAAACATAATGGGGGCGCTAGCTAACAAGCCACGAACTGTTGAATAATGGCATGTTAAAATGGAAGAGATTGAATTGGGTTGGTGCGCAAGATTACCTAACCCAAGAGATACCTATTCCTTTGTAAGTCAGGACACAGATAGCACCAGCAGTGCTTTATGAGCTGTTTCTGCTGATGTTATCCAGGATTGTGACTTTTGCAGCTCCTGACCAAACCCACCCAGGCATTTTATTCCATGTACGCATGGATGAAATACATACAAAGCATTCATTCAGTTTATTCCCAGTCTTTTTGTTCAGGTGAGTTGTCAAGAGAACTAACGCAAAGCAAGTACTGGTATTCAGTTTAATATTTTAAAACGACATTCAGATAATAATTTAAAAGCTTCCCAAGAAGATACAGACTAGCATAGACAGGCATCGTTACACATTCAGAAAAATCAATAAAATCAGTAAAACAATATTGGAATAGAATAAGAATAAACTTAGAAGAGATAACCAAACAGTGAATAGAGATGAAACCAGAATACTTCCTAACAAAATATTTTTTGTTTTAAAAAAAACTGTTCAATATAAATAATTTAAAAAAAAATCTGGCTAGGGAATCCTGGGAGTTGAAGTCCACACGTCTTAAACTTGCCACTCTCGTTGGGGGTGGGGGTGGGAGGGGAGAAACCCAGTTTAGATGTATCGCTACTACAATTCCCAGAATTCCTTAGCTAGGAAGAATCACGGGAGCAGAGGTATTCTGCGAATTAAAAGTTAAGGCAAATGGCATGTGTGCTGGTTTGAAGGAAGTTGCTGTAGTCAGTTCTGGATTAGATAAACCTTTGTTATAGGGGAGCTTTCGAAAAATTAATGATTAATGCAAAAAAAAAATTAATAATAATAGCTGTCTTTTTCATGTGGACAAAGATATATATATATATATATATATATATATATATATATATATATATATATATATATATATATATATATATATATATATATATATATATATTTCGTATGGCGTCACAGAATGCAACACAAATGCATGAAACATTCACAAAAGACAGCATATAAAATGCCAAACGTCAACATGGTTTATAGCTGTAAAGGCCAGAGAGCTGTAAGAAATCAGTGGAAGACCCCACTGTCTAGCAATCCTTCTTTTTACGTTTTTACGTTAGATGGTCAGGACAGTAGCTCGCTACCACGAAGAGAAACAGCTCAACGCAGAGAGGGCAAAGAAGGAAGAGAAGATCAAGCTAAGGCGCATCGCTGCTACAATTGCCAGAGAAATAGAATATTTCTGGTCTAATATTGAACAGGTAAATCCTTCTCTTTCTTTGCCAGTCACTTCTGAAACCCTTGAGCTGTGGGGGGAGTGAGGGGGGAAGGATTGTTCCCTGGGACCAGGGGTGAAATGCTACCGGTTCGCACCAGTTTGGGCGAACGTTTAGTGATAAAAGCTACGGCTCATTTCCGACAATCAGCTGTGCCGCACGATTTACATTAGCTAGAAAGTAGGAAATCCTGCTTTTTAGTGAATCTAAATCGTGCGGCACAGCTGTTTTCCCCCCTCGCTGTTCTACTTACCTGCTTAAGCCTCCTTTTTCCGTGCAAAGCGTGCAGTTGGCATGCACTGTGTGTGCACGCAGCGTGCTTTTGGTGTGCACTGTGCATGCATGCACGCTACATGTGTTTGGCGCGCACCGTGCATCCATGGGCAGCAAAGTGGTGGTAATCCACGGAGGATTTCACCACTTCCCTGGGACGGTATTCTGGTGACCCTGGATGAACCCTGCCACCTAGAAATTCACATTTCGGATCCACATCAGTCCAGAAAAACTGCACGTAACTTTGACATTAAAATCCCCAGCTTTCTCTGAGCTGTATGCGGATTCAAAGGTTTGCTGAGAATTTTAACCGAAAGGCATTTTGCACAAAGCTGCTGCAGTTCCTTTGTCTGGCAGGAGGGAAGATCATTTAATCCCTACTCAAGGGCATTTTATCTTCCCTTGTTAGTCATTATCATTGTACCTTAAGCAAAAAGAGATAATGGGGTTAACTTTGACTGAGAAAGGTGAAGACACAATATGGGTTACATGGCTTTGTGATGATCTCTTCCTCTTGTTAGAAGATTCTTTCTAACGTGAAATAGCATCTTAGGAAGACCCCTTCACCTAGACAGATAGGAAGGAGAGAGGAGAAGGGAGGAAAGGGGAGAGAGAGAGAAGAAAGGGAAAAGGAGAGGAAGAAAGGGTGGGGAAATAAGAGTAGGAGAGAGGAGAAAGAGTTAGAAAGAGGGGAGGAGTGGGGGAAAGGAAGGGGAAGGAGAGAAGGAAAGAGTGGAGGAAAGGAGAAAGTTGAAAAGAATTGAAGAAGGGAGGAAGGGGGAAGAGGGAAGAAAGAGGGAGATACGGAATGGTAGAAGAGCAACTCCAAAGGTATTTTAAAATTTTATGATGCAGAATGAACCAGTATGGAAATCAAAAGATAATATGTGACAATAATGGTTAAGAGATTGTACATTTATGTATGTTTTATGAGAAATAAAAAGAAAAAACTTTGTGTGTATGTGTGTGTGCGTGTGTGTGTGTGTGTTTTCTTTCCTTTTCATAGGCTTTATGTGTATTTCTCTTTAGCCAGGTTCTTCCTATGTAAACCAAGATTTTTATGATCTTGGTTTACATAGGAAGAACCTGGCTAAAGAGAAATGCATACCTACCTACCTACCTACCTACCTACCTACCTACCTACATACATACATACATACATACATATTTGTTTTCTTATTTTTTCATAGGATTTATGTGTATTTTTCTTTAGCCAGGTTTTTCCTACGTAAACCAAGATTTTTCTGCAGCCCTAGTTCAGGGAAATCACAATGCACTAGTTTCTAGACGTTTTTCCCTCTGGCAGCCAGCAGGCCCTATGCTGCCCATTGGGAGACTAATATAGATCTATTTCTGGCTCATTAGCCTTCATCAGTTAGCCACACCCACATCTCATGTATCCTCCCTGTAAAGGTACAGTATTTGTTTTCTTACTTTTTTGTAGGATTTATGTGTATTTTTCTTTAGCCAGGTTTTTCCTGGGTTTTCCTTATGGGCAGCATAGGGCCTGCTGGCTGCCAGAGGAAAAAAAAGTCTAGAAACTAGTGAATTGTGATTTCCTTGAACTAGGGCTGCAGAAAAATCTTGGTTTATGTAGGAAGAACCTGGCTAAAGAAAAATACACACACACACACACACACACATATATATACACATACTACATATATATAAAAAATTTATATTTTGCTGATAAAGAAATAAAGGGAGACTAGATAGAAAAACACTTAATATATATATATTTACATATATATAAAGGAAGACCCCCCTCACCTGGAAGACACTGCTTAAGGCCCCTCGATTCAGTTTCCCTGCCAGGTTTTTTTCCGGTGACATGTAAAGCGAATGCATTCATCGTCATAATTATCAAGCAAGGTTATACATTTATTTCTGTCTTTCCAGGTGGTGGAAATAAAGCTGCAGATCGAATTTCAAGAGAAAAGGAGAAAAGCGCTGAATTTAAAAAGGCGTGCCAAGAAAGGTAGTTTCCCTGTCGTTTGCTGCAACGTGAGGTCATAATATTGCAGACTAGGAGGGGAGGGTGTGTCTTTGGTGCTCTCTGAGCTGGGGGGGGGGTTCTTTTAGATGTTTCATTACCCAACTAGGTGACGTCATCAGCACCATGTCTTTTTGCGTATTGCAAAGCAGGAAGCAAGTTGCTCAGCGTTAACAGTTGGCTTTTAAAAGAACTCATTTTAAAATGGTCAGATCCTGCTGGGCTGAAATGGTCCTGGTGTCTCCTTCATCCTAGCTCAGGGGTCTGCAACCTTAAACACTGAAAGAGCCATTTGGACCCGTTTCCCACAGAAAAGAGAACACCGGGAGCCACAAAACCCTTCCTGGGACTGACTATTTCTTGAGCAGCCACAAAACTAGCATAGGTAGTCGAATTCAACGTTCTGTTTTTCTTCTGAAACTTTTCTTTTCTTGGATTTATCCATGGTTGGCCTACCGGGGGTTGAAAAGCTCAATAAATCGCGTGCCGGAGGGTGTCGTACATTGGCGGCTGTGATGCATATTTTGAGTGACAGGGAGCAGCAGCAGAAGGATGAAAGAGCCACATGTGGCTCCAGAGCTGCAAGTTGCTGAGCCCTGTTCTAGCTTATTATTATTTTAACTTTGGGGTGAAATTTCATGGTTTTCCCCTTGTTTATTAGGCCTGATTTTAAGAGGGAAATTAGATTTTATGGGTCTCATTTAAAAATAATAATAATAATAATTCTGCCTGAAATGTGTTCACAGTTTCCATGCTCACTGTATGTGGTCCCCGGGCTATATATTCTGAACTGCAGGTAATCCTCGATTTACAACCCCAGTTAGGAGCAGGAAGAAAGGTTAGCAGGTTAGACTAAACCATATCAAAGTAGGTAGTCCTCGACTTACGACCACAATTGAGCCCAAAATATCCATTCTTATTGTGAATTTTTGTCCCGTTTTATGACCTTTCTTGCCGGCAAATGTTCAGACAGGCACAGCAGTTGTTAAGTTAGTCACATGGTCGTTAACTGAATCTGGCTTCCCCCATGGCTTTGCTCGTCAGACAGTCGCAAAAGGGAATGGCGTGAACATTGCATACTGTCATAAATGCGAGTCAGTGGCCGAGCATCTGAATGTTGATCACGTGACCACGAGGAGTCGTTAAATGTGAAAAACGGTCCTCAGTCGCTGTTTTCAGTGCCGTTGCAGCTACGAACGGTCACTGAATGAACTGTCGTAAGCCGAGGACTACCTGGACTGTCCTTTTATCCATCCTTGCAAAGGGGCCTCTCCAAAACCTTGACCTAAGCCCATTTGCCCTGTGGGAATATGTAAGATTGAGACTGTGGAAAGAGCGCAGAGAAGAGCAACTAAAATGATCAAAGGTCTGGAGACTAAATCATATGAAGAATGGCTACAGGTTTTGGGTCTGGCTAGTGTAAAAAAAGGGGACATGGTGGCTCAGCGGCTAAGACGCTGAGCTTATCGATCGAAAGGTCGGCATTTCAGCGGTTCGAATCCCTAGCGCCGCGTAACGGGGTGAGCTCCCGTGACTTGTCCCAGCTTCTGCCAACCTAGCAGTTCGAAAGCACGTAAGAAAAAATGCAAGTAGAAAAATAGGGACCACCTTTGGTGGGAAAGGAACAGCATTCCGTGCGCCTTTGGTGTTGAGTCATGCCGGCTACATGACCACGGAGATGTCTTCGGACAGCACTGGCTCTTCGGCTTTGAAACAGAGATGAGCACCGCCCCCTAGAGTCGGGAAGGACTAGCACGGATGTGCAAGGGGAACCTTTACCTTTACCTTTAGTTTAAAAAAAGGAAGAATTGGGGTGACATAGTAGCAGTATTCCAGTATTTGAGGACTGCCACAAAGAAGACGGGGGTCAAATTCTTCTCCAAAGTACCAGAGGGCAGGACAAGAAATAATGGATGGAAACTGATCAAAGAGAGGAGCAACCTGGAATTAAGGAGAAACTTCCTAACAGGGAGGACAGTTAACCAATGGAACAGCTGGCCTCCAGAAATCGTGGGTGCTCCATCACTGGAGGTTTCTAAGAAGATGTTGGATGACCATTTGTCTGAAGTGGTGTAGGGTTTCCTGCCTAAGCAGGGGGTTGGACTAGAAGACCTCCAAGGTCCCTTCCAGCTCTATTCTATTCTAAACATTATCTTTTCACTGGGTTTATTTTCTTGCTCCCGGCCGAATTGACATGCTAGGCTAACATCTTAAGTTGGTTGACTTAAAAAAAAGTGCCTAAAAAGAGTAACCATTTTTTGCAGGTAAAGACTCGAGACACTTAGAAGACATTCTTCTGGAAAAAGGAAACAAGTCGGTAAGGGATTTTTTTTCCCCCTCCTGTCTCCCTGTTGATAACTCCAGACCTATTGCAAGTTTGACGATGATTGAAATTACAATTTTTCAAGAAGTATATTTAGAGAGAGGTAGATGTGCCAGTAAACAGCTTTCCTCTTATATAAGGAATATAGTGGGAAAATGGGAAGCCGTAATGAGAAAGGAATGTAAGTAGTGGCCAAAATTGTGGAAACCTTTTGGGGAAAAGTGTATTTTTGAGGTTTAGAACCTCCATTGAGATTCTAAAACTAGTTAATAACACCACTTATTTTTTGGGAGTTTCAAGATCATCTTATTCCACTGCTGGAATGGCCTGGGAATAGCCCAGACCTTCTTAACCCAATGGAAAATCTATGGAGCCAACTAAAGAACCTTGTTAGTCAGAAACGACCCAGCAATAAAACCCAGTTAATAGAAGCCATCATTCCATTTTGGTTTCACGTTAGAACAGTTGAGGAACTCAAAAACTTGGTTCATTTCTTGGGAAGATGTTGTAAGGCCGTCATTCATGCTAAAAGTTACCCAATGAAGAAGAAGAAGTATTATTATTATTATTATTATTATTATTATTATTATTATTATTATTATAATATTAAATTTATATATCACCCTACTCCCGAAGGACTCAGGGCAGTGAACAGTCAGATGAAGTGCATATTTAAAAAAACATTTAGAATACAATAAATATTTTGGCCCAATAATTTAAAACACCCAATTTAGGATAGATTTGAAACAGTTTAAAAAGGGAAGATTAGGCCAGGCCCACCTGTTTAAATAAGAATGTTTTAAGGGCACGGCGGAAAGTGCGCAGATCCAGGATCCTCCGTAATTCCGGTGGGAGCTCGTTCCTGATGGTAGGTGCTGACAGGGTGATCATTTTTGTATATCTCATTTTTTCTACATGTTTCACTTTCCTTCTTTATACTGTAACTCCTATTCTAATAGCAAATCCTTCATAAAAATGATTGCATTACATTCTTGATTAAAGTATCTTTCCATTGATATATAATTTTATGGTACTACTCCAAAAAAAGTGGTGTTATTAGCTAGTTTTAGAAAATACACTTTTCCCAAAATATTTCCTCAATTTTGGCCACTACTGTATAATACAAAGCCATTGTTGGTCAGTTTCCTTTGATAACCGTTGAAAAAGCAAGCTGGTTAATATGAAGCTACGTATATCTCAGCCTCTTTCAATAATGTCCGCTGCGATGGGCAGCTGTTTTTCCATTGGGGCGGGGCCCCTGATGGAGATCTTCCCCATCTTCTTCTTCACAATTTTGGAGGGTGTTGGTTCTGTCCTGTTCCTCCTTTGAGGTAGTTAACAATAAACCATGCATGAAAGGGCTAGGGGGAAGGACCCTTCTAAAACAGATGCACAGCATTTATAGATATATATCTTCATTTTGTAGGGTTCGTGGTCCTGTAGAAGAAAGAGAAAAGCAAGCACTTCTCTAACAGACGATGAAGGTCAGTCATGGGTGGGTCTTCTGATCCACCCTTTTCATCTCATCTACCCTCTTTCCCCCAAAATAAGACACTCCCTGATAATAAGCCCAATCAGGCTTTTGAGCGCATGGCAATAAGGCCAAACACTTATTTCAGAGTTCAAAAAAATATAAGACAGGGTCTTATTTTCAGGGAAGCACGGTACTAGTGTTGCTCCACCAGAGTGGTAGAAGATGTGAAACCTGAAACGAAATATCTACAGAGGTTCTCGACCATCCAGGTCATGGTTGTCCCAAAGGTGCTTTTTCAGTGAAAAAAACAAACCAACTTTATTCGAACAGCTGAGAATGACTTCATTCCCAGCGTCGTTCAACTAAATTAAAGCAAATTCCTCCCAACGCAAATTCCTCAGTCCTATCGCAAACCTTGGTCCAATTAGGCAAACTGCCAAAGGCCTTTCTGGGCAAACGTTCAGAAGTCACAGATACAAAAATAAATACAAGACGTAGATGAAGAGGAAGATGAAGCTACCAATGTTGTTTTCCGGCAAAGCCCAAACGCCATTGCTGGTCTGTTTTAAGCCTCACGGGAGGGGCCAATCATCTCTTGGCCTTACTCCCGAGTTGTCCTCTTTGCTCTTATCTTCTGGCAGCTCTTCTCATGCATGCATTAGGAACAGGCTCCTCCTGTTCCTCTGCCTCACTCCTATCAGTCTCTGGAGGCTCTGGAGTCCACACCTCACTCCCCGATGGCCCTGGCCCCATCTCTGCCTCCGACGCAGAGCCCTCATCCGGGTCTTCCCCAGCCTTCAGGACTGGGCCCTGTTCTTCCTCCGCCTCCTCACTGTCGGACTCCGCTGCCAGCTCCACAGGCTGCTGGCCGACCACAACATTGAGGACCCCTGAGCTAGATTGATAGGTGTGACATTAAAATTGAGGAAGCTGGGGTGTTGGCAACTCTGTAGCTTCCAAAATGGCCCCTGACAGAGGGTCCGATTGTCAACTCTGAAGCGAACCTGGCTGGGGGCCATTTTGGAGTTTTCAGGTTTACCAGCTGTATTCCTTGAGGCTGTGATATCTCAAAGTACCTGCTGTACAGGCGCTTTGGCAAGAAAGAAACAGAGCAAAACAACAGTCCAGAAATATTCTCCCTAACAGATTGGCTACTTTTGATTTATCAAAAATGAGCAATTAAAAAAAAAAGATTAAGAAGGTGTTCTCCGTTTCAGCTTGGATAGGTGTCTCTACAAATCCCACTGTGGTTTCTAAAATAACTAGAGCTTCTGGATGTAAACGTTACGATTATTGTGATAATGGTCTAATCTGTTTAGTGTGTTATGAAATAGCATTTAGCATTTAGACTTACCGTATTTTTCGCAGTATAAGACGCACCTTCCCCCCCCCCCCAAAGAGGGGTAAAAATCTGAGTGCGTCTTATACTCCGAATGTAGCCCCGCCCAGCTTCTCAAACGGAGGTTTCAGAGGCTGAAAAAAGCATCAGAAACAGAGTTTCAGAAAAAAAGCCCCCAAAACAGAGCTTCCTTCCTCTCTTTGGCTTGACCCGTGGGCCTGACATTTTCTTTTCAGCGGAAGATGAAGAAGAGACAATAGAAGAGCAGGAAAAAAAGGAAGGGAATGTCAACCATCAGATGGAGCTGTCCACGCTAGCGAAGGAAGGTGAGTGCGACGACGGCTGAACTGTTTTTCCGCAGGTGCCGCGTTTCTCAAACTTTTCTTGTCCGCAGACACCCTTTAAATAACCTTTTGTGGCCAGGAACCCCCAAGATTTAACTCCAGATTTGAATCATAACATTTCTTCAAGCCTTCGCGGACGTCCTGTGATGATACTGCCCCCCCACCCCCGGGCAGAGGTCCACAAACCACAGGTTGAGAACCAACAAGAAAATAAACGCAGTTCGCCCTGACTCGACTTCCAGGCAACTGTGACCTGGATAACCGAGAATCTTTGTCAACATTTACCACAGTCGTGGGATCCCACATCACGAGAATCGCTACTTGCAACCTTCCTTGTCAGCTTCCCACAATCAAAACAAATGAAAATCAACCGATGGAACAGAAGTTGCCTTCGGAAGTTATGGGAGCTTCAACCCTGGAAGCTTTCAAGAAGAGTCTGGGCTGCCATCTGTCAGAAATGGTATAGGTAGGGTCTCCTGCTTGGGTGAGTGGTTGGACTAGATGACCCACAAGGTCCCTTCCAATTCTGTTAATATGAATCTATCTAAGATGATCAAAGGTCTGGAGACTAAAACATACGATGAACGGTTGCAGGAACTGGGTGTTTCTAGTCTAGTGAAGAGAAGGACCAGGGGAGACAAGATAGCAGTCTTCCAATATTGGAGGGGCTGCCACAGAGAGGAGGGAGGGGTCAAATTTCCCAAAGCACCTGAAAGCCAGACAAGGAATAATAGATGGAAACTGATCAAGGAGAGATTCAACCTGGAAATAAGGAGGAATTTTTTGACTGTGAGAACAATCAACCCATGAAACAGAAGTTGCCTTCAGAAGTTGTGGGAGCTTCATCCCTGGAAGCTTCCAAGAAGAAACTGGACTTCCATCGGTCAGAAATGGTGTAGGGTCTCCTGCTTGGGCGGGGGAGGTTCGACTAGATGATCTCCAAGGTCCCTTCCAACTCTGTTAATCTGAATCTATCTAAGATGATCAAAGGTCTGGAGACTAAAACCTACGATGAACGGTTTCAGGAACTGGGCCTGGCTAGTCTAGTGAAGAGAAGAACCAGGAGGAGACATGAGAGCAGTCTTCCAATATTTGAGGGGCTGCCACAGAGAGGAGGAAGGGGGTCAAGCTATTCTCCAAAGCACCTGAAGGCCAGACAAGGAACAACGAATGGAAACTGAAGAAGGACAGATTCAACCTAGAAATGAGAAATTTCCTGACAGAACAATCAACCCATGGAACAGAAGTTGCCTTCAGAAGTTGTGGGAGCTTCATCTCTGGAAGCTTTCAAGAAGAGTCTGGACTGCCATTTATCAGGGTCTAGGGTCTCCTGCTAGGGGGGTTGGATTAGATGACCTACAAGGTCCCTTCCAACTCTATTAATCTGTTTATTCTGATTTTCCCCTGTCTCGTTTATAGCTGAGCTACCTTTGGATGATCTGATGAAGATGTACGAAGGAGCCTTTGCCGAGAACTTCCATTGGCCCCAGCCGAAGCCCGAAGAGGAGACGAGCGACGAAGGTACATCCTGTCAGAGTTTCCTTTCCAAATGCTTCCTTAGAAGGGACCAGCTTGGACAGAGAGAGGTGGACCTGTTCAGCTTTCCGGCACTCAGCTCCATTTATTTATTTATTTATTTATTAGATTTTTATACCGCCCTTCTCCTTGTGGACTCCTTGTGGGCAGGTCCAGTTACATTAATGCAATCCTTGACGTGTATATGGAATTTTGAGGTATTCCGGGGGCGTTTTGAGATATCCAGGAGGGATTATCTTGCTCCCCACCACCACCACCCTCCCAGTCAGAACTGCTCCCATTGTTTGGCTTTCCGAAAAGCCTTTGAAGGCATGGCTACGCCAAGTAGCCTGAGGCCCTAATGGGGGATGTGGCACATTGGAGGCAGGGGTGGGCTTCAAAAAATTTAGCAAGGGGTTCTCTGCCCGATTGTTGGGTGGGCATGGCCATGGTGGGTGTGGCCTAGTCACCTTCCTGCACCACGGCAGATGGGGAGGAGGGTGTTTTTGCTCTCCCCGGGCTCCGGAGGTTTTTCTTGAGCTTCCGGGAGGGTGAAAACGGCCTCCCCAGACTCTGGAGGCCAGAAAAGGCCCCATTTACGGACTTCCCAAACTTCCGGTAGGCCCATTTTTCACCCTCCCTGAGCCTCCGCGCGCGCCCTGTGCTTACCTGCATCTAAAACGGGCTGGGAGGGGTGAGACAGAGTATGTGGGGCCAGCCAGGAGTGGGATTTGGGGGTTCTCCGAACTGTACAGAATCTTAGCTAGAGGTTCTTCCGAACCCTTGCGAACCCCCAACAGCCCACCCCTGGTTGGAGGTGGCTGATGGGATAGAGAACACCCCACTTCCTCTCTCTCTCTCTCTCTCTCTCTCTCTCTCTCTCTCTCTCTCTCTCTCTCTCTCTCTCTCTCTCCCCGCACTCTGCTCCCTCCCTCTTCATCCTGCTTAGATTTATTTAAATTGACTTTTAAAAATATTTATTGTTTTAATGTTTTGTTCAATGTCTGGCTTTCAGTGAGATGAGTAGCATACCAGTTGGATGGATGGATGGATGGATGGATGGATGGATGGATGGATGGATGGAAGGAAGGAAGGAAGGAAGGAAGGAAGGAAGGAAGGAAGGAAGGAAGGAAGGAAGGAAGGAAGAAGAAAGAAAGAAAGAAAGAAAGAAAGAAAGAAAGAAAGAAAGAAAGAAAGAAAGAAAGAAAGAAAGAAAATATCTAGCATAGCACTCTTTAAAACAATAAAAACTGAAGGTCTTTTTTTTTTAAAAAAAGCATTTATTCTTTATTTGGAAATGGAATATCACCTATGAATGAATGAATGAAAATATCTAGCACAGCACTCATTAAAACAATAAAAACAGGGTTTTTTTAAAAAAAAGAATGTAGTATTTATTCGGAAATGGAATATCACCTATGAATGAATGAAAATATCTAGCACAGCACTCATTAAAACAATAAAAACAGGGTTTATTTTAAAACAAAAGCATTTATTCTTTATTTAAAAATGGAATATCACCTATAAATGAATGAATGAAAATATCCAGCATGGCACTCATTAAAACCGAGGGGTTTTTTTTATTTTTTTAAAAAGTATTTATTCTTTATTTAGACATGGAAGACCACCCGGTCGAAAGGGAATTCCTTCAAAAGGAAGTCATCTCGATCGAATCTCTCCTCAGCATCGAGCAGTACAAGGGGGCCGAGAGAATGATGCCCAGCAAGAACCGCGGGCGAGATATAGCCGAAGTGGCGGCCACAGCAGAAGCCCTGTTGCCGAAAGGCAGCGCCCGGATCACCACTGCGGTAAATCCATCTGTTGATTTGGTTGGGTTGGTCTTGATTTTACTGGTGGTAGACAGGCAGTCCTCGACGTACGACTTCTTTTTATAAAAAAAAATAAATTTTATTAATTTTCTATTAATTACATTCCTTCGTGCTTAATAAACATTGTGTTGTCTGGGTATTTAATTTGCTTAACAATACTCAAGGTATGTACTCAAGAGGAATGGGTAGGTACTTCACTGACACTACAGATCACCCATATGGACGTAGTCCTTGACTTACAGCCATTCATTTAGTGACCATTCAAAGAATGGTGCAGTGGCCTAGAAATATGTTCTGGCCCTGTTCCCAGAAATAACCCCCCCTCAGACAATCGGAGTCTAATGAACTGGCAGGCTACCAAGTAAGCTGATAACAAAGTTTGGCAGCAATCCGCAGCTGCTTGCCAACGTCTTTATTAATAGGTCAGTCAAATACACACCACCAAAATGTTCAGAGCTGAGACGCAGGGCCGATTCAAAACCGGGATCCATGAATCTTTGTTTTGTTCGTCACAAAGATATAGGCTGCAATCCCTCTCTTATATAGCCTGTGAGGCGTGGTCCACCAGCTAATCACGACCACGCCTTTTCCTCTGCTGGGCTCTCCTGTCTCTCCGACGCTGGCGAGGATCCAACCAAAACTCACTCCCCTCATCAATGTCCTCCTGTGGCTGCGGGGACGAGCTTGGCTCTGGGCCTATCTCCTGCTCTTCGGTGTCCTCCGGAGGCATTGCCAGAGAGGAGAGTCCTGGAGAAGGAGGCCTTGCCAACTCCTCTCCCTCACTCTCAGAGTCCTCCCCTGCGGATGACGCAGGCTCAGGCAATGGAGCCACAACAAAATGGAGCTCTCGACTCACAATCGGAAGGCTGTGAGTTTGATCCTAGGTAGAGGCAGATATTTCTCTCTCTGGGCACAATGAGAATATTATCTGCTGAACAAAGCTCCACATTGGTGACCGGAAGGGCATCCGGCCAGTAAACTCTCAGCTCCATTCAGTTGCCATTCTTACTCTCCACCCCTTTTTTTTCCAACCATTGGTAAAATAAATTCCAAGTTTGATAATATTCTGTGTCTTCTTTCTGTGTGATTTTCAATGCAGAGTCTAGTATCTTCTTCATTATCTCTTCATCTTGAGGCGTTTCTTCATTTTTCCAATATTGTGCGAAGATAATACTCGCTGCTGTTAAAACGTGTAATACTAAATACATACTTCTCTTATCACATTTTTCTGGTGTCATCCCTAATAAAAAAAACAGTTCAGGTTTAAATTCTACATGTTTCTTTATTCTATATCTTTTCTAGCTATCGGATGTTGTGACCTCACTTCCTGAGTCATTAAAACACAAGAGTAGTCCCAAAGACCACTTTTATTGCAACAGTTGTGAATTACGTTCATTCACAGCTGAGTCCCAATTAGTTGCAAAAAGTCCTTCGGGAGAAGTCCTTCGGGATAATCACCCACCTTCATCTCCCTTGACACGCTGCCAAAGACCTAGGAGTCCAGAATCAAACAGAGCTTCAGGCTTTAAGCTGAACTGAATGAACAAACGTTGCTTCCTGCAAAGGCCCACGTGCCTTTGCTCTTCTTTTAAGTCTTATGGGAGGGGCCAATCATCTCCAGGCCTTGCTCCTGAGTCGTCCCTTTTGTTTTAGCTGTTCTTGCCTTCTGGCAGCTCTGCGCATGCGCGCACTAGGAACAGGCTCCTCTTCCTCGCTTGAGGTCTGACTCTGGAGGCTCCAGAGGCAGTACGTATCTCCCAGATGGCCCTTTCTTTGCCTCCAATGCAGAGCCCTCGTCCAAGCTTTCCCCAGACTCCAGGATTGGCCCATGGTCCTCCCCAGCCCCCTCACTGTCCGACTCTGCTGTGAGCTCCGCAGGCTGCAGGCGGACCACAACATTGTGTATTTTTGCCCAATTTTTGTTTTGTTTTGTTTTGTTTGTTTTAGCACAAGTCCACCACATATGATGAAATGTGCCCATCTTTCGGTTACATTTCCAACATTTGCTAGACATGTTTTTAAACATTCTAGCTAACCTCGCAGGTGGTAAACGGCCCTCTATAAAACATTTTATATGCATTTTCTTTATAAGAAGTTGCGACCTTTTGTTTAGTGGTCAAAGTTATGAGAGTGCTGGGGGGAAAAAAAACATACGACTGTTTTTCACCCTTTACGACCATGGAAGCATCCCCATGGTCACATGAGCATCTGGATTTTTATTCCTTATAGCCATGGGGATGCCGCAGTGGCAACGGTCCTAAGTGTGAAAAAAGTCCCTTTTTTCAGCATCGTCATAACCTTAGAACGGTCCTTAAATGACCTTGTTGTAACTTGAAGACTAGTGTCATGAAGGGAGCAACACAATGTCACAGAGGAGAAGAAATGTGTTTGCCCGATTTTTTTGCAGGTCAAATACAACACCCCTCCCCTCTTGTATGGCTCCCTCCGAGAGTACCAGAAGATCGGCCTCGATTGGTTGGCCAAGCTGTACAAGAAGAAGCTGAACGGCATCTTGGCTGACGAAGCCGGCCTCGGGAAGACGGTGCAGATCATCGCCTTCTTCTCGCACCTGGCTTGCAACGAAGGTATGCGCTCTTGTGTCGTGTAACAATAATAATAACTTTTTATTGTCATTGTACGTTATAGTATACACATACAATGAAATTCACTGAACACCCAAAGACCAGGTCCAACACACATAGCAATCCCCAAACACACTCCCACCCACCACAAATTCCCCACCCCTAAACCACTCAAACATCCACACAATAGACCAAGTAATGCTGTCCAACAGCTCACTGATGGTGGCCTTTTAGTTCATGGTTGAGTGCCATTATAGCTCTGGGATAAAAACTATTCAGAAGATGTATGGTCCGAGTTTTAACTGTTCTGTATCTTCTGTCAGAAGGCAACAGTCCAAAAAGATTGTAAGCAGGATGGGAAGAGTCTCTGAGAATGTTATGCAACTTCCTCAAACAGCGAGATTCAAAGATGTCATCCAGGGCTGGTAGCTGGAGCCCGATGATATTCTGGACAGTTTTAATGATTCTCTGTAGAGCTAAATGGGCCAGCTAGAGGTGTAAATGGGCCAGGTAATAGAATAGGAATAGGAGTAGAATAGAGCAGAGCAGAGCAGAGCAGAACAGAACAGAACAGAACAGAACAGAACAGAACAGAACAGAACAGAACAGAACAGGAGGGGAAGGAGAAAGGGAGAAGGAGGAGCAGAGAATAGAATACTACAGAAAAACAGGAATAGAGTAGAACAGGAATAGAATGGAATAGAATAGAACAGAACAGAGCTGGAAGGGACCTTGGAGGTCTTCTAGTCCAGCCCCCTACTCAGCCATCCCTATAATATCTCAGATAAGGGCTGCCTAGACTCTCCTTAAAAACCTCCAGTGATGAAGCACCCATTTCTGAAGGCAACTTCTGTTCCACATCTTAACTGTCCTCCCTGTTAGGAAGTTTCTCCACAATTCCAGGTGGCTTCTCTCTTTGACTAGTTTCCATCCATTGTTTCTTCTCCTGCCCTCAGGTGCTTTGGGGAATAGGTTGACCTCCCTCTTCTTTGTGGCAGCCCCCCAAATCCTGGAATGCTGCTATCATGTCACCCCTAATTCTTCTTTTCTCTAGAGTAAGCAAACCCCAAATCCTGCAGCCTTTCTTTGTATGTTTTAATCTCCAGGCCTTTGATCATCTTAGTTGCTCTTCTCTGAACTTTTTCCAAAGTTTCAACATCTTTTTTTTGTAATACGGTGACCAAAAATTGGTTGCAGTTATTCCAGGCATGGTCTTACTAGAGTTTTATGAAGTGGTACTAGTCCTTCACGTGATCTTGATTCTAGGCCTCTGTTTATACAACCCGGGGATGGATTCTTAGCCTCTCTTCTTGGTCTTCCTTTCTAGGGGATTGGGGTCCTCACCTTGTTGTCGTCCGAAGTTGTAACATTCTGAAGTGGGAGCTGGAGCTCAAACGTTGGTGCCCCGGCTTAAAAATCCTGCTCTACATCGGTACCCAGCGAGAACTAAGAATGAAAAGACAGGTTGGTGGTTTTATTAGTTCAACTCAGGGGTGGAATCCAGCAGGTTCTGACAGGTTCTGGAGAACCAGTAGCGGAAATTTTGAGTAGTTCAGAGAACCAGCAAATACCACCTCTGAAGGGGGGAATGGAGATTTTGCAGCATCCTTCCCCGGGAGTTGGGTGGGAATGGAGATTTTGCAGAATCCTTCCCCTGGAGTGGCGTGGGAATGGAGATTTTTTAAAAAAATTTGATTTATATGCCACCCTTCTCTAGAGACTCAGTGTGGCTTACAATGCGTTAAGCAATAGCCTTCATACTTTTGTATATTTTATACAAAGTCAGCTTATTGCCCCCACAAACTGGGTCCTCAATTGACCTACCTTGGAAAGGATGGAAGGCTGAGTCAACCTTGAGCCTGGTGAGATTCGAACTTGCAGTAATTGCAGGCAGCTGGATGTTAATCACAATGCTTTAGTCTGCTGAGCCACCAGGCCCTTTTGCAGCATCCTTCCCCTGCCACGCCCACCAAGCCACTCACACAGAACCGGTAGTAGAAAAAATTGGATTTCATCACTGCTTCAAAACCATGGAGGGTGGGGTTACCACAAATTTTGCCTCTCCTTCTCCAGCTGAGGGCTTTCATCCATTTGTCCCAAAGGAGAGCTGAAGAAGCTTCTTGGGATGAGAAGCGAAATGCCTTCAAGGAAAAACAAGGGAAGTCGAGTCGCCTCTTGAAAAAGCACCTTTGGCACAACCATGGCTAGAATGACTGAGAATCTCTACAGATTTTCCCCTGTTTGGTTCTGACCTGAGCTAGACTCGCTTGTAAGCTTCTTAAATCCAGCCAAATCAGCGTTCTTCGATCTTGACATCTTGAAGATGTCTGGGGTCAACTCTCAGGATTTCCCAGCCCGTGAGGGGTGAGTGTGGGTGGGTGGGTGGATTTTTTTAACCGATGGTTTGCCAAAAGAGTTTTGATTGACCGAGTTTCTGCATTCATGGCTTGAGTTTTCCTAAGCCCCGGTTGGGTTTTCTTAAGTTACGGTTTGCAAAGAGCATGGAAGTTACTCGCTCTTCAGAAAGAAATATTTAGGGAGAGGTCAAAGGTTTTCCTGGAATGTTGTCACTCACCTGACAGAAAATAGGGAAGTGGGATACAGGGGAGCATTCCTGCAACAGTTTTTTTTAAATCCACAAGTTAATACAGGTGAAGATTCCAGGATCTAAATCTTTGTTTATTTTGCCTCCTCCCCTTCCTTCCTCCCTCCCTCCCTCCTATTATCCCTTCCTTCCTTCCCTCCATCCCATTGTCCCTTCCCTCCCTCCCTCTCTTTGTCCCTTCCTTCTTCCCTCCCTCCCTCCCTCCCTCTTATCCTTTCTTTCCCTCCCTCCCTTTGTCCCTTCCCTCCCACCCTTCACTGTTCCTTCCTTCCTCCCTCCTTCCCTCTCTGCCTCCTTCCTTCCTTCCTTCCTCCCTCCCTCTTATTATCCCTTCCTTCCTTCCCTCCCTCCCATTGTCCCTTCCCTCCCTCCCTCTTATTATCCTTTCTTTCCCTCCCTCCCATTGTCTTTCCTTCCCTCCCTCCCTTTGTCCCTTCCCTCCCACCCTTCACTGTTCCTCCCTTCCTTCCTTCCTTCCTTCCTTCCTTCCTTCCTTCCTTCCTCCCTCCCTCCCTCCCTGCCTCCTTCCTTCCTCCCTCCTCCCTCCCTGCTTCTTTCCTTCCTTCCTCCCTCCTTCCCTCTCTGCCTCCTTCCTTCCTTCCTTCCTCCCTCCCTCCCTCTTATTATCCCTTCCTTCCCTCCCTCCCATTGTCCCTTCCCTCCCTCCCTCCCTCTTATTATCCTTTCTTTCCCTCCCTCCCATTGTCTCTTCCTTCCCTCACCCCCTTTGTCCCTTCCCTCCCACCCTTCACCCTTCCTTCCTTCCTTCCTTCCTTCCTTCCTTCCTTCCTTCCTTCCTTCCTTCCTTCCTTCCTTCCTTCCTTCCTTCCTTCCTTCCTTCCTTCCTTCCTTCCTTCCTTCCTTCCTTCCTTCCGTAGGAGTGGACGGAACCCAACAGTTTTAACGTCTGCATCACCTCCTACAAGCAGCTCTTCAAAGGCCACCAAGCGTTCATGAAGATACGGTGGAAGTACCTCATTGTGGACGAGATGCAACAGATCAAGAACATGACGGAGAAGCACTGGGAAGCCCTCTTCCACCTTCGCAGGTCTGGGCCCCATCAAAATCTGCCTTTTCTGCCCGCTGTGGAATACTTAATCCCTGGTTCAGTGATGTAGGAAAGGCCACTTTGTCACCCTCCATGGTTTGAGCCTCGTCTGGGCCAGGAATCCAAATTCAGCTCTCTTTGGGTCACGTTCTGCTTTCGTTTTTCAAAAGAAGTTAAGGAAATATATACAGGCAGTCCTTGACTTACAACCCTTCATTTAATGACCGTTCAAAGTCACGCCAGCACTGAACAAAGTGACTTATGGCCGTTGTCCACACTTAACGACCGTGATAGCATCCCCCCATGGTCAAGCAATCAAAATTCAGATGCCTGGAAACTGGCTCATATTTATGACGGTTGCAGTGATCGTGTGATTGTCTTTGGCGACGAAAAGAGTCAGTGAGAAGTCAAGATTCAATTAACAACCGTGTTACTGCAGTGATTCCCTTAACAATGGGGCCCAGAAAGGTCATAAAATGGGGCAAAGCTCACTCAACAAACATCTTGCTTAGCAACAGAAAGGGGGTCATAAGCCGAGGACTGTCTGTATCCGTGTGTAAAGAGAACCTGTGTGTAATGGAATGGGTGTGTGTGTGTGTGTGTGTGTGTGTGACCGTGCGGGAGGAGAGGAAGAGAGGCTGCCTAGGACAAGGGTCCCCAACCCCTGGGCCGCAGCCCACTACTGGGCCATGGTCTATTCGTAACAGGGCCGCAGATGGGAGTAGCTGGACTCACACAAGTGGTGGGTCAGTGCATACATGTACACGGGCCCATTTGCAGGTGAGCTGTTTTGACCCAGCTCCTCAAACATGACAAACCTTCTAAAGTTAATTCCTTTATTAGGAGTGCCAGCAGCCCTGGGAAAAAGTTTCTCAACGTAGGCTAACAAGTCTGTCCGGCAGGGAGATGAATAGTTGTCTGTCACACCTATTCATCTCCACCCCCTGCCTTTTATCCCCAGAACTAGGCTAGGGCCTCACTAGCAGCGGTGGCTCTTCCATCCCAAGGACCGGCCCCTAGATTTCCACTGCCCTCCTCTCCACTGCCTTCTGCTCATCCGCGCGTTAGGCACTGGACCCAGCTGTTCCTCCTCTTCCTCGTCAGCCACCTCCAGACCTGGGGGCTGTTGACTCTCCATCTGAGGGCTGACAGCAGGCCCAGGCTCCACCTGACTCCCACGCCGATGCCGCCTCTAATTCAGCTCCTGGAAGGGCTGGCGACCAACAGTCCACAACATGATCTATGTATGCATACATGTGCAGGACAGCCCACCACTTGTGCGAGTCGAGCTGCATGTATGTCTGCTTGCCCACCGCTTGCATGGCCTCGTTCCCCTCTTCTCCCCTCCCCAGCCGAGCTGCAAAGGTTGGGGACCATTGGTCTAGGGAGCGGACAGATAAGAGAAGGAGGAGCCCACAGATACTTAACAGTCTGATGAAGAAACTTAAGAAGAACTCTCCCTAATTGTTCAGGCAATTAAAAGTATCAGTGGGAAGAAATAACAGAAATATTTTTGTTAGGTATAGTACCCGAAAACTATAATAAGGGGAATTTGTAGTTAATGTTGCATGTTTTGACAGCAGCAAGAATTTGTATTTGCACAGTATTGGCAAAACGAGGAGAGGTCGAGAGAAGAAGATGTAATTGAAAAATATATTCGATTGCACAGAAATGGATAGACTGACATTAAAGATAAAAAAGAAGGAAGTTACAGAATATTTTCAAATATGAGATTTGTTGTATAAATGGATAACAGTAGTAGAAATTAGGAGCTGGAAAAACACTGTTATGTAAGCAATTAACCCAGATAATAGACTGTTCATAAAGCACGTACTGTATTTTTTGGAATATAAGACACACTTTTCCCCCCCTAAAAGAGTGAAAATTTGGGTGTCTTATACACCGAATGTGGCCCTGCCCACCCGCCGGCCCCCACCCTTTGGCCTTTGCCTCCCAACAATTTACCTCCTTGCAGCAAACAGCCCGTTTCAGCTTCAGCACAGCCTGATTAGCACAAGCAGCTGATTGTCGGTTGGATCGGCCTCCCGACTCACAGCTGTTTCAGGCTGCAGGGATGGTCATTGCCTATTGCCGTGCGGGCCTCCTCTGTTTGCTGCAAGGAGGCAAATTGCTAGGAGGGAGATTTTTTTTCCTTGTGCTAATCAGGCTGTGCTGAAAATGAAACTGAAATTAAAGCAAGCTGTTTGCTGTTTGCTGCAAGGAGGCAAATTGTTGGGAGGCAGAGGCTGGTTGTGTTTCTTTGTCTGGTTTCTCCAGGAAGACTGACACTGTGCCCCCCTGTCCCCCCTCTCTTTGTAGTCAGTACCGCTTACTCCTGATCGATACCCCTCTGCACAACACCTTGATGGAACTGTGGACCATGGTACACTTCCTGATTCCAGGAATCTCCAAAGCTTACCTGGATTTCCCAGTGAAAGCGGCCAACGAGGAGAATCAAGACTACTGCCATAAACTCGTCATCAGGCTGCACAGGGTGAGTCCCTCAAGGGGTGTTGGGGGGGGGGGGGCTGGAATTGAGCCCAAGAAATAGGATTGGACGAAGGTTATGTTAGAAACATGCAAAACTGGCAGCAGGAAAAATGATTCATCAAGACTGCCGTTTCAGTTTATTTTCTCTTTATTTTCTTTCATTTTTTAAAAAAAAATTGATTTAAATGCCGCCCTTCTTCGGAGACTCAGGGCGGCTTACAATGCGTTAAGCATTCTTTCTTTCTTTCTTTCTTTCTTTCTTTCTTTCTTTCTTTCTTTCTTTCTTTCTTTCTTTCTTTCTTTCTTTCTTTCTTTCTCTTTCTCTCTCTCTCTCTCTCTCTCCCTCCCTCCCTCCCTCCCTCCCTCCCTGTGTGTGTGTGTCCCTCTCTTTCTTTCCTTCTCCCTCTCTCTTTCTTTCTTGTTCATTTGCCCCTTGAAAAAGCACTTTTGGGACAACCATGACTTGGATGACTGAGTATCTTCATAGATTGATTTTCTTTCTTTCTTTCTTTCTTTCTTTCTTTCTTTCTTTCTTTCTTTCTTTCTTTCTTTCTTTCTTTCTTTCTTTCTTTCTTTCTTTCTTTCTTTCTTTCTTTCTTTTTGTCCCTCTCTCTCTTTCCTTCCTTCCTTTCTTTTCTTTGTTCTTTCTTTCTTTCTCTCCTTCCCTCTCTCTCTTTCCTTCCTTCCTTTCCTTTCTCCTTCCTTCCTTCCTTCCTTCCTTCCTTCCTTCCTTCCTTCCTTCCTTCCTTCCTTCCTTCCTTCCTTCCTTCCTTCCTTCCTTCCTTCCTTCCTTCCTTCTCTTTCTTTCTTTTTTCTTTCTTTTTCTCTCTCTCTCCTTCCTTCCTTCCTTTCCTCATTTCTTTTCTCTTTCTCTTTTAATTAATATTTTACTTAATTTTTATTTTATTTTTTTGGCCGGGCGATGGACGGCTGTTAACCCCAAGCATGTTTAAGCTTCATTTCCTAATGACTGACTCCCTCCCACCGCTGAAAGTTGGTTCCACGCTTCCGCTACTCTTTTCTGCGAAGTGATATTTCCCGTTGCTACTTTTGAACGTCTGAATATATTCATCGCCGCTTCCTCCCTTCTCTCTCTCTCTCTCTCTTCCGCAGATGATCCAGCCGTTCATCTTGCGCAGATCGAAAAGGGACGTGGAGAAGCAGCTGACGAAGAAGTACGAACACGTGCTCAAGTGCCGGCTTTCCAACCGACAGAAAATGATGTACGAAGACGTCATTCTCCAGCCCGAGTAGGTGTTTCTGAGTTGCACGTTAAAGCAGAAGTCTCCAACCTTGGCAGCTTTAAGACTTTTGGACTTCAACGCCCAGAGTTCCTCAGCCAGCAAAGCAAAGCCCCTTCCTCCTTTCTGTGGCAGCCCCTCAAATATTGGAAGACTGCTATCTTGTCTCCCCTGGTCCTTCTCTTCACTAGACTAGCCAGGCCCAGTTCCTGCAACCGTTCATCGTATGTTTTAGCCTCCATTCACTCTTCTAGCTTTGAGCCTCTGTTTTCTTCTCCCTCGGCAGGACCCAAGACGCTGTGAAAAGCGGGCACTTCGTCAGCGTTCTTCACGTCTTGATGCAGCTGCAGAAGATCTGCAACCACCCGGATCTGATCAACCCTCGGCTATGCGGCTCCTCTTACGTTTCGGAGCCCTTGCAGTTCTCGACCGCCTCGCTGGCCTTAAAAGCCTTAGAGACCAGTCTGTGGAAGGTGAGTGGAAGGGTTGGACTCGCAAGGTGCCCTGTTGGGTGAGGAAGAGGGAGAACTTTTCCGACTTCACATTTCTGATTTTATTCTTTTTGCCCCAAGGTGTGACCAAGGACTCCACAATATGTGTGTGTGTGTGTGTGAGAGAGAGAGAGAGAGAGAGAGATGGGGAGATGAAATGGACTAATTAGAGAAGAGTGAGAATCTTTTTGACTTCTCATTTCTGATTTTACTTTTCTGCTCCAAGGTACGACCAAGGACTCCACAACGTGTGTGTGTGTGTGTGTGTGTGTGTGTGTGTGTGTGTGTGAGAGAGAGAGAGAGAGAGAGAGAGAGAGAGAGAGAGAGAGAGAGAGAGAGATGGGGAGATGAAATGGACTAATTAGAGAAGAGTGAGAATCTTTTTGACTTCTCATTTCTGATTTTACTTTCCTGCTCCAAGGTACGACCAAGGACTCCACAACGTGTGTGTGTGTGTGTGTGTGTGTGTGTGTGTGAGAGAGAGAGAGAGAGAGAGAGAGAGAGAGAGAGATGGGGAGATGAAATGGACTAATGATAGAAAAGAACCTTTGCAACTCAAGATTGAACTGTTGGGTCCTCGTTGCTCTCTGAGCTCGGTGGTTTTCTTGCAGATGTCTCATAACCCAACTAGCTAGCATCATCAGTGCTAGAAAGAAATGGGATTTGCAGAGTGGAGGAGGAGGAGACGGGAGGAGGAAGAGGAGGAAGACTGTGGGGTTCCTTGATGCTCTTTGAGCTTGGTTATTTCCTTGGAGACCTTTCATTACCAAACTAAGTAACCTCATTAGTGCTAGAAGAGAGTGAGGTTGGTAGAGGTGATGAGGAGAAGGAGGTCAGACGTTTCACGACCTAACTAGGTAGCATCATCAGTGCTAGAAAAGAAATGGGATTTGCGGAGTAGAGGAGGAGGAGACAAAAGGAGATAGGGGACAACGATTGTATGGTCCTTGATGCTCTCTGAGCTTGGTTATTTTCTTTCTCTTTCCTGACCCAACTAGGTAACATCATCAGTCTACTAAATAAAGGGACTAAATCAAATTAGAACAGGTACCCAAGATAACGCTTTCTTCCCTCTTGGCCACCCTCTAGGTTGCAGACCTGAGTCTCTTTGACCTGATCGGGCTCGAGGAGAATATGACGCGGTATGAATCCCAGGTGGTGCCCAAGCAAAAAATAACACGGAAGCTTATCGAAGAGATTTACACCTCTCCGCTGCCGCCTCCCAGGCCGCCTCCCGTCAAGCTGAAGCCCAACAGGTAAGCAGCATCCAGGCTTCCATAACATCACTGCCCCTTTTTCAGCCAATGGTAATGTTGATCGGACTGTTGTCCCTGTTCAGTTTTGCGTGGCATGTTGAAAGCCTCCAGGGATGAAGCTCCCACAACTTCTGAAGGCAACTTCTGTTCCATGGGTTGATTGTTCTCACTTTCAGAAAATTCCTCCTTATTTCCAGGTTGAATCTCTCCTTGATCGATTTCCATCCATCATTCCTTGTCTGGCCTTCAGGTGCTTTGGAAAATAGCTTGACCCCCTCCTCTCTGCGGCAGCCCCTCAAATATTGGAAGATGCTATCATGTCTCCCCTGGTCCTTCTCTTCACTAGACCAGCCATACCCAGTTCCTGCAACCCTTCTTCATATGTTTTAGCCTCATCATCATCATCCCTTCCAACTACCTTTTCAATTCAATCATGATGGAAGGCACCTTGGAGGTCATCTCGTCCAACCACCCGCCCAAGCAGACCCTATCTACACCATTTCTGACAGATGGCAGTCCAATCTCTTCTTGAAAGCCTCCAGAGATGAAGCTCCTTCTGAAGGCAACTTCTGTTCCATGGGTTGATCATTCTCACTGTCAGAAAATGTCTCCTTATTTCCAGGTTGAATCTCTCCTTGTTCAGTTTCCATCCATTGTTCCTCGTCTGGCCTTCAGGTGCCTTGGGAAATAGCTTGACCCCCTCCTCTCTGTGGCAGCCCCTCCAATATTGGAAGATGCTATCATGTGTCCCTTGGTCCTTCTCTTCACTAGACTTGCCATGCCCAGTTCCTGCAACCGTTCATCGTATGTTTTAGTCTCCAGTCCCTAAGCATCTTAGTTACAGATTAACAGAGTTGGAAGGGACCTTGTAGGTCATCTAGTCCAACCCCCCACCCAAGCAAGAGACCCTACACCATTTCTGACAGGTGGCAGTCCAATCTCTTCTTGAAAGCCTCCAGTGATGAAGCTTCCACAACTTCCGAAGGCAACTTCTGTTCCACTGGTTGATTGTTCTCGCTGTCAGAAAATTCCTCCTTATTTCCAGGTTGAATCTCTCCTTGTTCAGTTTCCATCCATTATTCCTTGTCTGGCCTTCAGGTGCTTTGGAGAATAGCTTGACCCCCTCTTCCTCTCTGTGGCAGCCCCTCAAATATTGGAAGACTGCTCTCATGTCTCCTCCTGGTTCTTCTCTTCACTAGACTTGCCATGCCCAGTTCCTGCAACCGTTCATCGTATGTTTTAGTCTCCAGTCCCCACATCATCTTGGTTGCTCTTCTCTGCACTCTTTCTAAAGTCTCAACCTCTTTTGTGTGTGTGTGGTAACCCAAACTGGATGCAGTATTCTAGGTGTGGCCTTCCTAAGGCTTTATAGAGCGGTATTAGTACCTCCCTTGATCTTGATTGTATCCCTCTGTTAATGCAATTTAGGATTGTGTTGGCTTTTTTGGCTGCCACCACACACTGTTGGCTCATATTTAATTGGTTGTCTACTAAGACTCCAAGATCCATCTCACAGTTACTGCTATTAAGCCTGGTTTCCCCCAGTTTATATGTCTGCTTTTGGTTTTTCTTGCCTAAGTGTAAGACTTTACTTTTCCCTACGTTGAATTTCATTTTGTGAGATAGGGCCCCGGGTTCCAGCCTGTTAAGATCCATCTGGATCTTGAGCCTTAAAAAAGGATGCTGGAGTGTGCCTTTGGCTTAAGACAGGAGAACCCCGAAATCCTTCTCTTCCTTGAGCAGAGAGTTCCTCAATTTTAAAATATGGCTGAAAAAAGTCTCTGAAATACATTTTGCTTGGTGTGTTTTTTTCTTCTTTTTCTTTGCTGATGACTCCAAGAGTACTTTATTTATTTATTTACTGAATTTCTATACCGCCCTTCTCCCAAAGGACTCAGGGCGGTGAACAGATTAAGATTTCATATACAGATAAATATATTTTATAAACAGTAAATAATAAATTGAGTCAACTTGGTGTATCTACTAAGACCTTGGCATAGAATTTAGATGTTTATGCTAGCCCTGCTTGTTGAAAGAGAAAGGTCTTCAGGGCACGTCGGAAAGTGCGAAGATCTGGGATTATTCGTATTCCAGGGGGTATTTTGTTCCAAAGAGTAGGTGCCCCCACAGAGAAGGCTCTCTCCCTTGGAACTACGAGACGACATTGTTTTAATGATGGTACTATGAGTAGGCCTACTCTGTGAGAGTGTGTTGGTTGGTGGGAGGTTATCGGTTGCAGCAGGTGGTCTCATAAGTACTCAGGTCCTAAGCCATGGAGCACTTTAAAGGTAAGAACCAACACCTTGAAGCGCACTCGGAAGGCCACCGGAAGCCAGTGCAGCTCGCGTAGAAGAGGTGTTACATGCGAGCACCATGTTGCTCCCATAATTACTCGCGCAGCCACATTCTGGACCAGTTGGAGCTTCCGGGTGCACTTCAAGGGGAGCCCCACGTAGAGAGCATTGCAGTAGTCAAGTCGGGAAATGACGAGGGCTTGAGTGACTGTGCGTAATGAGTCCCGGTCTAGAAAGGGACGCAATTGGCGAATCAGGCGAACCTGATAGAAAGCTCCTCTAGCCACGGCTGTTATATGATCTTCTAAAGACAGTCGTGCATCCAGGAGGATGCCTAAATTGCGAGCTTTCTCTGCGGGGGTCCATGACTCATCCCCAAAAGTTAGTGATGGGACTAACTGGCTGTACCGGGACGCCGGTAGCCACAGCCACTCAGTCTTGGAAGGGTTGAGTCCCACTTTGTGGGAAATCATCATAGCACCGAACCATTGTTGGGGTTTATTTTTTTTTTTTCCAGATTGTTTCAACCTGTTCAGTATGGACAAAAACCTGAAGGCAAAATGGTCACCTTTCCTAGCGCTCAAGTGCAGCGGGCCACCGGTGCGGCTACGGTTGCTCAACAGACCCAAGTGCGTGGAAGGTCTCCCATGACGACGGTGTCTACCAATCAAGGTGAGAAAGGTGATCCTTCTCGGGTTTCCTTCCTTATCAACAAGGGTGGGTGGGTTCCCCTTCATGCTCATCCTCCCACCCACCCCTCCCCCGTGATGAACCAGTCCTTAAAATTAAACCAGCCTTCCTCAACCTGGTGTCTTCCTGATCTATTGAGGTTCACCACAACCATCACTACCAGCCCAGGTTGGAATTCCTGTACCTCTGGATGAAATCAAAAGTTGAGGAAGCTGAAGTCAGCCATCCTACTGGAGGGCACGGATTGGGTAGATCCGCCTAATCGTTTTTTTCTTGAACCAGCATTTCCAGATGTGGATCTCAGGCCAGGCTGGGTTTTACAGATGTTGAGTTGTCCACTGGGGATTTTGATGAAGGATTCCCAGGTCTTTTACCTGACCTTCTCACCTGGCTTGAGATGCATTCAATGGTTTCTCTTGAATGCGTCCCGAGCTGGCCTTTGGAAGCTCAATTCTGAGGTGGTTCTGCGAATTGGGAACTCAATTCTGTGGTTCTTCAACGTATAAGGTGCTCTCCTAGGTTTTGGTGAGCATCTTCCTGAATTTCAAGGCAGGATGCTCTTGTTCAATTCCCTTGGGCCGAGACATTTCCAGACATTTTTATTTCATTTGTTCAATTTATACACCGCTCATCTCCACCATCAAGTGACACTAAGGCAGATTTCATTTTGATGGATTTCAACTCTGAAGAGCTGATTTTAAACACTCCTACCCCATCCATTTTTTCCCCCTTTTGATTTGAAACTTCGAATCAAAGGGAATAAAAAAAATGAACGACAGCTAATTGTCATGCTTTTTCTGGAGATGGTCCAGGCAATTGACTTGGGGCTTAAATGCGTAAAATTTGCATCCCAATCTTGGTTTTAATGAAGTCAATCCCAGCCTGTTCACTAACCTCATTTTGGCTCGTCCTCAGAGTGACTTAATTGTGCTTTGTTTGAAAATCTGGAATGGAAGGTATCGAAGCATTCAAGCAAGCCTCCTCTTACCTGTGTTTTCAACATCCTTTTTTTAAAAAAATGTTTCAGCTTGAGCTGAAAGTGAACATTTCCAGCAGTATGTTTAGACTATGTGTGTGTGTTTGTGTGTCTTCGTTTGGTCTCAAATTCAGTGAGTGGTTAGGACGATGAAGCTGCTTCTTCAGGGCACCCCTACTTATTTATTTGTTTGTTTGTTTGTATCCCACTGCTATTATTTTTACAAATTACTCAAAGCGGCAAATGTATCCAACACACCTTTTTTTCCTCCTCCTCTTTTCCCCACAACAACAACTCAGAGAGAGAGAGGGGGGGGGAAGAGGGAGAGAGGGATAATGATAGATGATAAATAGAGAGACAGAGAAATATTTATGGATGGATGGATGGATGGATAGATAGATAGATAGAGAAATAGAGAGATAAATGAAAAAAAAACTGTAGACAGACAGACAGACAGAGAGAGACTGGCTCAAGGTCACCCACCTGGTTTTCTTGCCAAAGGGAAGAACTAGAACTCACCGTCTCCCGCTTTCTAGCCCGGCACCTTAACCAACCTGGCTCTCTTTATAGCACCCTGGCTCTCCTTTGATAAAGTTGGAGAACTTCATGTTGGAAAGCCTTCCAAGCTTTCGAAGCGAAGAGCTGGCAAACCCACCTGAACTCTCCCTCTCCCCTGCTCCTCCCCAAAGTTGTGTTCCCGTGTGTTTGTGCATGTGTGTTTACGTGCATGGCCGAGCATCGAGTCGCTTTCAGCGCCTTGATTTAAGGCTCCCAAATCATCTCCATTTAATGACCCCATAATCCCATGCGGGTCGCGGAGCGTTTTAATGGCCAGATGCCTTTCCTGTTGCCAGTACGGAGTTATATTCAGCAGATATATTCTCAGTGTGCCCAGAGAGGGAAATATCCGCCTCTACCTAGGATCAAACTCACAGCCTCCCGATTGCGAGGCGAGAGCTCCACCTCTAGGCCAGCCGCGCCACTCATTTAAGGCTCCCAAATGACTGGATTTTCCTTGCCTTTTTTTTTTTAAGGCAACCTGTCTGTACTCAGATCCCCCCTCCCCTCCCTTCCCCCCAGACGTTTAAAACTTGTGACCGCTGAAATTTCTCCGTTGCTCGAAAGGGGAAAAAAAGGACCGACTCTAACCGCTTATACTCCCTGACCTTATTGATTGCAGCCGCCGTTGCCGTCTCCTCGGCTGCCACCGCCGCGCCACCACAATTGCAGTCTTCCTCCAGTGTTCCTCCTCCTCCTCCTCTTCCTCTTCCTCCTCCAAGACATCCGCCAGCAATGACCTTCGCCAACGCAACTAGCCCGGCCCATCCAGTGAAAGCACGGGGCCAGGCTTCCGCCCCGGGCCTCCAGCTAGGGCAGGCCCAGCCACAGGCCCCCCCACCCACCATCCAACAGAGTGTCCTGCCTCAGAGGCTCCTGTTAACCAGTCAGGCACAGGCTCGGTTACCCAGTAAGTGCCACTCTGCCCTGCTTCCTAGGTTTCTCCAGCCTCCTCCTCCTCCTCCTCTTCCTCCTCCTCCCTCCTCCTCCTCCTCCTCCTCCTCCTCCTCTTTTCCAAAGCTTCCCTGAGGTTAAGTTATTAGGCACCCTAACAACATGTGCAGGGATATAGGAGAGATATTTGGACGGGGGCTCGGTTTGCTCCTTCCCTTTCCATTCTCCTCCCCTTTGGAGTTGGCCTTGCTCACCGTTTTACTTTGCTTATTCGGGGAACGAAAAACTTTGGGGTTTTGTTTTTTTTAAGCACAACCCAAGAGCCGCGGTGGCGCAGTGGTTAGAATGCAGGACTGCAGGGTTACTTCTGCCGGCTGCCGGCTGCCTGCAGTTCAGCAGTTCGAGCCTCGCCAGGCTCAAGGTTGACTCAGCCTTTCCATCCTTCCGAGGTGGGTAAAACGAGGACTCCGATTGTTGGAGGGCAATAGGCTGACTCTGTAAACCGCTTAGAGAGGGCTGTAAAAGCACTGTGAAGCGGTGTTTAGATAAGGGGGTGGGGGTGGGTGGGGAAAGGCTCCGAAAATTGAACGCTCAGGTAGTCCTTGGCTAAAAACCCTTTCGTTAGTGACAGTCCGAAGTTAACGGCCCATTCAAAACACTTGCAGCATCTCCCACGTGGTCAAAATCTCGGCAGCTGGCATGTACGTGCGACAGTTGCGCTATCCGAGAGTCACGTGATTTCCCCTGGAAACCTTTCCAGGCGGTTTCCGGATGAGCAAGGTCGGTTTTAACAACCGCCCGATTCGCTTAACGACCACGGCGATTCATTTCACCCATGTGGCCACAGCAAAAGGCTGTAAAACGGGGCGCGAGTTGCTGAAGGACGGCCTCGCCTAGCCACGTAAACTTTGGGCTTCGTTGTTGTGGTTAAATCAAGGACTGCCTGAGCATTAGCGGTGTCAACTTAATCTCACTTCTGCATGTTTCTTCTTTTTGGTCAGCCTTCCTCGGAAACTAAATTTTGGGAAAGAAAAAGAAAAAAAAACCCCATTTCCTCCTAATTTAATTCTTTCATATTTTTTTTTTGGAGAACACTAACCTCGCAGGAAAGAACCTCACGCTCCGTAAGGAAGAATGGGAAGCTGGGCTAGGAACAGGCTTAAGGCGGTCTATTTCCGATGGTAGATGAACGATTAGCACATCTGGAGCAATGGTGGGTCACTCCGGCCCCTTTACCACCTGCGGACTGCAACTCCCAGAATTCCTGAGCCAGGGATTCTGGGAGTTGAAGTCCCCAGGTGGTAAAGGAGCCAGGGTGGCCCACCTTGCTCTTAGAGACTCTCGACCACTGTTGTACTAATGTTTCCCCCGAGGGAACCCACTGCCTTTATAAAAGTCAAACCAACATGCCACGCTCAACTCCAAAACTTTGGAGATTTAACCTTTGGAGGGGGTTTCCAGGCATGAAAAATCCTGATTTATTTTTTTCCTTTTTCCCTTTCTGAGTTGATTCTACAGAGAAGCGTTTTGCTTCGTGCGAACAGAGCCCGAATTTCATGTTTTATTCATTGCAGGGACCCACACACACACCCCACCAAAAAAATTGTCACTTCCAACCAATAAACAATCAGTTCTTCATCGGAGGGAGTCTGTGCCAAGATAACCTGAAATGCTCAAAATGAAATGCACTGAAAAATACATTTGCTGAATCCGAGTCCTTTTGGGGTAGAACTGCATGAAGCTTACTGACCTCCCCAGTAGGAAACTCATCATTGTTAATTGGACATTTCCAACGAGTTGGGGACATTAAATCCCTTGAGGATCATCTGCAAGTGGGATGGAGAGGTCCAGTGAATCTCCTTTTGCGTTGATCTCCAAGCCCAAAATTTGCAAAGTACTCAAATATATATATATATATACATACATACATACATACATACATACATACAGTAGTGGCCAAAATTGTGGAAACCTTTTGGGAAAAGTGTATTTTCTAAAGCTAGCTAATAACACCACTTTTTTTTTTTCTGGAGGAGTACCATAAAATTATATGGAAAGATAATTTAATCAAGAATGTAATGCAATAACTTTTATGAAGGATTTGCTATCAGAATAGCAATTACAGTATAAAGAAGAAAAGTGCAAGACGTAGAAAAAACAAGGTATACAGAAATTATCACCATAGAAAAAACGAGATATATAAAAACTATAACCCATGTCAGTTAATCCTAAAGATTGGGTAATCTTTAGTATGAATCACAGCCTTACAACGTCTTCCCATGGAGTGAACCAAGTCTTTTAGTTCTACAGCTGTTATAATGTGAAACCAAGATTGAAGGATTGCTTCTATTAACTGGGTTTTATTGCTGGGTCACTTCTGACTAACAAGTTTCTTTAATCAGCTCCATAGAATTTTCAGTTAGGTTAATTCCCAGGCCATTCCAGCAGTGGAATAGGATTATCTTGAAACTCAAAATAATAATAATAATAATAATTAGCCATCATACCTGAAAAATACACTTTTCCCAAAAGGATGATGATGATGATGATGAAATTAAATTTATATACCGCCCTACTCCCGAAGGACTCAGGGCGGTGAACAGCTTTAAATAAAATACAATATACAAAAGTTAAAAACTATTAAAAATACATTAGATAATTTAGGCTTAAGTCAAATTTAAAACACCCAATTTATAGAAACTTAAAACCGAATTTAAAAGGGAGAGTCAAGTCAGGCCAGCCTGCTGGAATAAAAATGTTTTGAGGGCGCGGCGGAAAGTGCGTAAATCTGGGATCCTCCGTATATCCGGGGGGGAGCTCATTCCAGATGGCAGGGGCCCCTACAGAGAAGGCTCTCCCCCCCCCCGGGGGCTGCCAGTTGACATTGTTTGGCCGACGGCACCCTGAGGAGCCCCTCTCTATGGGAGCGTACTGGTCGGTGAGAGGCTACTGGTGGCAGGAGGGGGTCTCTTAAGTACCCGGGTCCTAAGCCATGGAGCGCTCTAAAGGTGGTAACCAAGACCTTGAAGCGCACCCGGAAGACCACCGGGAGCCAGTGCAGCTCGCGCAGGAGGGGGGGGTCACACAGGAGCGCCACGTTTCCACAATTTTGGCTACTACTGTATATATACTTTTCGAGTCAATTATTCCGTGTGTTCCGTGCATTATTAATTCTTGCCTCTCTTGAGCTGTGTTAGAGTTTGCTTTTGAAAAGGCAGTAGAGGTCCCCGATCTTAAGGACTTTTCTTCTCTCTCTTTTCTGAAGTGTCACGTGAGTTTTTTCCAGGTCACGCTTGTTAACCTGTGAAAGTGGAAGGATCTCTGCCCTCGGCCTGCCCCGATCACCCCACCGTTCCGCATTTAAAGCAAGTGAGCCTGATGCAATTGGCCCGTCACACCTGTATCAAAGCTGTACCTGTGGAACTTCTTGGATGACACTTCCCTCCTCCCCTCCCTCCCTCCCTCCCGCTCTCTGCTCCCACCTCTGCATTCTCTTCCACCTCTGCATGTGGTTCACCTCCTCTGTTTTACTAACCACCACGACAGGAAACCAGGGGATGCCTGGGAGAAGCCCCCCCACCTGCCTCGCCCCCCCCTTCTTCACGGGTGCTTCCACCCCTCTCCCCCAGGTGGTGAAGTGGTCAAAATAGCCCAGCTGCCTTCCATTGCAGGGGCACAGGGCCGGATCACACAGCCGGAGACGCCGGTGACGCTGCAGTTCCAGGGGAACAAGTTCACTCTGTCTCACAGCCAACTCCGTCAGCTGACCGCAGGGCAGCCTCTTCAGCTGCAAGGTGAGTAACTCTGAAGAACTGTTGTGGCCCATCAGCCGGCGGCAGGCTCAGACAATGAGGTTGGGGAAGAACTTGGGCCAGTTCTGGAGCCTGGGGAAGGCTCTGATGGATGCTCAACGTCGGACACAGAGATAGAGCCAGGGCCATCCGACATTTCCCAGCTGCCTTCGGAGGCGGAGATAAGTGGGGAGGAAGAACAGCTGGGGCCTGTTCCAGATGCGCATATGCGCAGAGCAGATAGGAGAGGTGAACAGCCGACAATGAAACGGCTCGGGAAGCAAAACGAAACATGGACGCTGAATGGCCCCTCCCTGGCTGGAGAATAAATAGGAAGAAAGGGAAATGGTTTAGTTGTCGCAGACAACCGTTTGCATTTCTGGAAAGTTTGCTCCTTGTGTGTTTCGTGCGACAAAGACTGCTTTACCAGAACTGAGGTTTGATCTATTTTTCTGTTTGAACTGATTTAATTTGCAGCCTCCCAGACTTGCATTTCTCATAACAAGCTGATTGTTTCAGTTAAATTCTTGCAGGACTCTCATCTGGACATTCTGTTGGTGAAGGCAGTTAATTCCCAATGTGTAAATAAAGAGGGTTTTTTCTTTGTGGGGAATCTGTTTCTTCCTTCTGCAAAGGCTGGGTCAGAACAAGAACACCTCCGGGGAGCTTCCCCGTCCCCCGTGTTTTTCTCGATTGGGGTGGGTGATCCTCCCGTGCTTCCTGGGACTTATTTTGGATTTTGCGTGGTCTTCCGGTTGTAGACATTAAGGACAATTGCATCCCTGTTTGATTTGGTGGCAGCAGTGCCTCAGATAGAAAGTCCATACAGAGAGTGGTGAGGACAGCGGAGAAGATCATAGGAAGCTCACTTCCCGTTATTCAGGACACTGCTTATAAGCGTTATGTGCTTAGAGCTCAAAGCATTGTTAAAGACCCCATATACCCATTTTACGGTCTGTTTCTGTTGCTCTCCTCTGGGAGGATGTTTCAAAGTATTTCTAGAAGCACTACCAGATCCTGTAACATCTTTGCTCCCTATGCCATCCGTCTGGTAAACTCGCAAGATTCGTTTTTCTCGCCATAAACATGTATGTAGCCTAACTGGACTGTGCTGTTTCTCTGTGCCATAGAATATATGTGGGTTATGTACATAATTTTGTATTTATTTATCTTGTCATGTTTATGTAGTGTAAAATTGGAGGTGGTGACGCTTTAAGAGCTGCATGCACCGAAATTTCATTTTTAATGTGTGCTAGTTGGTGTACATTCAAAGCGACAATAAAGTTATTCTATTCTATATGTCAAGGGTTCCAAATAACACACCCAACAGAAGCAAAACTCCAAGGCAGGCATATTGGCAAATCTAAAGTATAGATTTATTAGGCATGTCATATTGGCACATCTGGGGAAACCTCATTCTAATTCCCTACTCGGGTCTTTCCCAAGTTGAAAGTAAAGTTTTATTTCCCCTGCCCATGAAATCCATCACATGGTCCAATCAGGTCACAGTCCAAGAGTCAGTTGGTCTTCGATCCCACCTCCTTGCACCTGGGGGGAAAGTCCTTAGTTCTCAGAGGAAAGAATTATATTTTGGCTACAATCCCCTAGCTATCTCTACCTCCCCCTTCCCTCCCGTTCCCACAGCTCGAGTCATCTCCACTGTGGCAGCTGTGAAGGTCCCAGGAGAAAATGACTTCAGGGCTGACACTACTCTAAATTGTCAAGCTAACCCTCCTGGATCATTCTCATTTGAGAGTGTTGTGACCTCAGCTTCCTGAGTCATTAAAACACACGAGTAGTCCCAAAAAGGGAGCCTGGATAATTTAGCAGACTAATGCATTGTGATTAACTCCAGCTGTCTGCAATTACTGTAAGTTCGAAATCTCACCAGGCTCAAGGTTGACTCAGCCTTCCATCCTTTCTAAGGTAGATAAATTGAGGACCCAATTTGTGGGGGCAGTAAGCTGACTTTGTATATATACAAAAGTATGAAGGCTATTGCTTAATGCATTGTAAGCCGCCCTGAGTCTCCGGAGAAGGGCAGTATATAAATCAAATTAAAAACAACAACAACAACAAAAACCCTCTTTTATTGCAACAGCTGTGAATTACGTTCATTCACAGCGGAGTCCCAATTAGTTGCAAAAAGTCCTTCGGGAGAAGTCCTTTGGAATAATCACCAACCTTTCTCTCCCTTGACACGCTGCCAAAGACCTACTTGGCAAAGCCACACAGAGTCCAGAATCAAACAGAGATGCCGACTGGGAACAGAGTTAACAACGTTGCTTTCCTGCAAAGGGCCCACCTGCCTTTGCTCCTCTTTTAAGCCTTATGGAAGGGGCCAATCATCTCCAGGCCTTACTCCCGAGTTGTCCCTTTTGTTTTAACTGTTCTTGCCTTCTGGGAGCTCTGCGCATGTGCGCACTAGGAGTTTTGCTCCATTTTACGATCCCTTTTTTGCCATGGACATTTAAAGCGAATCCCTGCAAGTGGTTAAGTGAATTATGCGGCCTAAAAGCAAATCTGGCTTCCCCGATTGACTTTGCTTGTTGGAATTGGGCTGGACAGTTCGCTGTGAGGTGATCGCATATCCCTGAGATGTTGCAACCATTGTTAAATGTATTTTGGTTGCCAAAAGGGCCCAGATTTTGATTGTGTGACTGTGGGGATGTTGCAGTGATGGTAAACTTTTCCTAAGATGAGATGTTAAAAATCAGTGGGGCAGTCTTATTACCATATTTCTTGGACTATAAGGCGCACTTAAATTTAGAAGAGGAAAACAACAACCACAAGTCTTTGGCCTCCATGTGTCCCATTTTCGGGCCTTTTTCCGGCCCTTTCCCAGCCTTTTTTTCAGGGTGTTTTTGAGGCTATTTTCGGGCTGTTTTCAAGGCTGTTTTCAGCCTTTTTTGGGCCTTTTCTCTGCCCTTTCCCAGCCTTTTTTTCAGGCCATTTTTAGGCTAATTTTAGGCTGTTTTTGAGGCTTTTTTCAGCCTGTGTTCGAGGCTATTTTCGGGCCGTTTTTGAGGCTATTTTCAGCCTGTTTTTGAATCTTTTTTCAGTCTGTTTTTGAGACTTTTTTGGGTCATTTTTGAGACTTTTTTCAGGCCATTTTTCTGAAAAAAACGGGCCAAAAAAAGCCTCAAAAACGGGCCGAAAAGAGGCCCCAAAACAGGGTGTGCGGAGGCCAAAAAATGGCCGGCGGGTGGGCAGGGCTTTGGCAATATCCAGTCTATAAGACACACAGACATTTTCACCCCCTTTTAGGAGACAAAAAAAAGTGCATCTTATAGTCCGGAAAATACAGTGCTTCCTGAAAAAGTCCGTCCCTTTTTCTTTCCCTTCAAATTTCTACCTTCCAGGCAGTGTCCTGCAAATTGTTTCGGCGCCGGGACCCCAATATCTCCGACCTCAGGGCCCTGTGGTGGTGCAGACAGTGCCCCAGCCTGGGACTGTCCAAAACGCTCTCAACGCACTAGGGAACCAACATCCGGTAGGGTTGCAGACTTCGGCAGGAACTCAGCCAGGTAAGGAGCCTTCCTTTGCGTCCATCTTTCCGTCTTACCTGTCCCAATTCCTGTATTGCTGTGACCCTCAGAGCATTCACGAGAGGACAACGGACCGGAATTATCGATGAAGCCACCGCAACTGCAGCCAGCAATGTTTGCAAACCTTAAGTTGGAATATTGCATTCAGTTTTGGTCACCACGATGTCAAAAAGATGTGGAGACTCTAGAAAGAGTGCAGAGAAGAGCAACAAAGATGACTGGAGGCTAAAACATATGAAGAACGGTTGCAAGAACTGGGTATGGCTAGTTTAATGAAAAGAAGGACCAGGGGAGACATGATAGCTGTCTTCCAGTATCTCAGGGGCTGCCCCAAAGAAGAGGGAGTCAAGCTATTCTCCAAAGCACCTGAAGGCGGGACAAGAAGCAACGGGTGGAAACTAATCAAGGAGAGAAGCAAGGAGGAATTTCCTGACAGTGAGAACAATTCATCAGTGGAACAACTTGCCTCCAGAAGTTGTGAATGCTCCAACACTGGAAATTTTTAAGAAGTTGTTAGATAACCATTTGTCTGAAGTAGTGTAGGGTTTCCTGCCTGGGCAGGGGGTTGGACTAGAAGACCTCCAAGGTCCCTCCCAACTCTGTTATTCTATTCTATTCTATTCTATTCTATTCTATTCTATTCTATTCTATTCTATTCTATTCTATTCTATTCTATTCTATTCTATTCTATTCTATTCTATTCTATCCTATCCTATCCTATCCTATCCTATCCTACCCTACCCTACCCTACCCTACCCTACCCTACCCTACCCTACCCTACCCTACCCTACCCTACCCTATCCTATCCTATCCTGACTTGATTTGACTTATCCTATCCTATCCTATCCTATCCTATCCTATCCTATCCTATCCTATCCTATCCTATCCTATCCTATCCTATCCTATCCTATCCTATCCTATTCTTAAATGTGAACATTCAAACTTTTTTTTATTTTAAATGCCCCTTGTAAAGCTTTGTTTCCTAAGGCAAGTAAGTGCCCATTAGCGAGAAAGAAATATCTGCGGATATTTCTAATTGCACTTGGTGACTAGTAAGTAGTGAAATGCAAGGATGCCCTTGATAGCTGGGGCACAGAGCACAGGTAGCCCTTGCCGTACGACCACAATTGAGCCCAACATTTCAGTTGTTAAGTGAGTTTTATCCCCTTACTTGCCACAGTTGCTAAATGAATCACTGCAGTTGTGAAGAGAATGTAGAATAGCATAGCATGTAGAGTAGAGTAGAGTAGAGTAGAGTAGAGTAGAGTAGAGTAGAGTAGGATAGGATAGGATAGGATAGGATAGGATAGGATAGGATAGGATAGGATAGGATAGGATAGGATAGGATAGGATAGGATAGGATAGGATAGGATAGGATAGGATAGGATAGGATAGGATAGGATAGGATAGGATAGGATATTGGAATGAAGAATGGAATGGAATGAGCTGGAAGGGACCTTGGAGGTCTTCTAGTCCAGTTCCCTGTTCAAGCAGAAGACTCTATACCATTTCTGATAAGTGACTGTCTTGACTCTTCTTAAAAACCTCCAGTGATGGAGCACCCATGATTTCTGAAGGCAACTTCTGTTCCACATCTTAATTGTTCTCACTGTCAGGAAATGTCTCCTTAGTTCTAAGTTGCTTCTCTCTGATGAGTTTCCATCTGTTGCTTCTTGTCCTGCCCTCAGATGCTTTGGAGAATAGCTTGACTCCCTCTTCTTTGGGGCAGCCCCTGAGATATTTAAAGACTGCTATCATGTCTTCCCTAGTCCTTCTTATCATTAAACTAGACCTACCCAGTTCTTGTAATTGTTCTTCATATGTTTTAGCCTCCAGGCCTTTGATCATCTTAGATAGATTCAGAGTAACAGAGTTGGAAGGGATCTTGTAGGTCAACTAGTCAAACCTACTGCATTCTTTGACACCCCCTCTTCTTTGTGGCAGCCCCTCAAGTACTGGAATACAGCTATCATGTCGCCCCTAATTCTTCTTTTCTCTAGACTAGCCAGACCCCAAATCCTGCAGTCTCCAGGCCTTTGATTCATCTTAGTTGCTCTTCTCTGGACTTTTTCCAAAGTCTCAAGATCTTTTTTTGTAATATGGTGACCAAAACTGGTTGCAGTTATTCCAGGTGTGGCCTTCCTAGGCTTTTTATAAAGCGGTAAGGTAAGTAACCCAGCTGTTCACTGAATCTGGCTTCCCTATTGACTTTAGTTGTCAGAAATCACAAACATGCCAAGAGTCTGAATTTTGATCACACGACCACAGGGATGCCGCGATGGTCTGAAGTGCGAAAAACGGTCACAAGACCCTTAAGACCGTGGAAACCGTGGAGAACCACGAGAAACGGCCCTTTTTTTTTTCATGCCATTGTAACTTCGGACGGCCACTAAAGGAACAGTTGTAAGTGGAGGACTATCTGTGTGGATGCGACCCCATGACCTCCACTCTTTGATTCAGAGGGCGGAGCCATTCATAAGAGGATGCTTGAGCAGTATAAACATTTGATTTAGGTTTTAAGTTTGTGTTTCCAGGAAGAACCATGGGGGCTAACTTGGCATCGGGAGATTCTGCTTCCTCCCTGAAGTCCGGCATTCATGGCGGTCACTCACAGGTACGGCAACTTGTTTTGTATTTGCGAAGCACCAAAGCCTCAAAATTTCAAATCCCTTTTGGAACTAATGTGATATGCCCCATACTACAGTTTTTCTTTCTTTCTTTCTTTCTTTCTTTCTTTCTTTCTTTCTTTCTTTCTTTCTTTCTTTCTTTCTTTCTTTCTTTCTTTCTTTCTTTCTTTCTTTCTTTCTTTCTTTCTTTCTTTCTTCTCTCTCTCTCTCTCTCTCTTTCTTCTCTTCTTTCTTTCATTATTTCTCTTCTTTTTCTTTCTTTCTCTTTCTCTCTCTCTCTCACACACACACACTCCCCCTCCCTCCTCCTTCCTCCCTTCCTTCCCACAGTCTTGTTGTCCTTCCTTCCTTCCTTCCTTCCTTCCTTCCTTCATTTATTGAATTCATTTGACACCCATCTCATAACAAAATGACTTAAATGACTACTTTTTCAATTGACTGATGGTGATTTTATATTATTATTAGGCTGCTGTTATTATTATCTCCTTTATTCATTAAACATGAAACTCAGTCAACTGAACATTCAAAAACGCATCACCAATACCATTGACTGGTGCTAATGCTTGATATGAGTTGCTGCCAGCGTCCTAAGTATCATCCTCTTCCTCCTCCTCCTCTTCCTCCTCCTCCTCCTCCTCCTTATTATTGAACAAGCAAAGTAGAAAACACTATGAAGACACACACACACACACACACACCCATTGAAAATGGGAGGGAGAATCAATGCAATTATAATCCCTGAAAACCCAAAACGTAACTTTCCTCTAGAATTGGAAACTTGCAACTGTACATAGAAGGCCACCTGAGATATCCTTATTTGAATTAAAAAAAACCACACATTTGCAATTACGTACCAGCAGGTAGCTGTAGATAATTTTACAGAATTAATGATCTTTGCAACAGCTCTGGGTGTTCTTGTTTTGTTTTTTGTCTTCTACAAAGGAGTCGTTCGAGGAGAAAAACAGGCTCCTGAAGGAACGCTTGGACAGGATATTTTCTTGCAACGAACGGCGTTGCTCCAGAGCTCCCATCTACGGCAAGGACCTTCGTAGGATTTGCTCCCTGAAGGGCAGCTCCAACACAAAGCCTCAGTTCTCCGCCAGAACCAGGAAATGGAGCTGGGCTGGCTTTGTAAACTGCGGTCTCTCCAAAGATCATCAAGACCCACTCGGAGGGTTGACCCGGCAGCTCGAACAGCAGCAGCAATCCTTGAGGGACACCGTCGACAGGTGACTCCAAGCTCCATCCTTGGCTCGAGTCTTATCAAAGAGCATTTGTGGAATAGCCCAGGGGGTTGTCTAGTTCAGGGGTCTCCACCCTTGGCAACTTTAAGACGTGTGGACTTCAACTCCCAGAAGCCCACAAGTCTTAAAGTTGCCAAGGTTGGAGACCCCCTGATCTAGTTAATCTTCACGGGCTCCCGAGGTAATTAATTTGAGCTTAGATGATCGTAGTTGGAAGGCTGGGTATATTTTCTCCCATTCTTTGCTCCTAAAGAGCTTCATATTTCTTGGCCATCCTTATAGTCGTAAGGTACCAAAAATGCACCTGCTACTTCGTCCGTTCCTCTTCAACCAGCCAGGTAGTTCTAGAGTAGGATGGGGAGCTTCAACCTTCCAGATGTTGCTGAACTCTTGACCTGCCTGTGTAGTGTCTAGTTGTAGTATCTCATTCAGAGTTGGGAATTATCCATCTGAGCTTTGAGCTCATGTCCAGCTTGAAGTGCCCTCCTCCTCCTTCATCCTTCTCCTTTTCCCCTCCTCCTCCCCCTTCTTCTTCTTCTCCTTCTCCTCCTCCTCCTCCCCCCTCCTCCTTCTCCTCCTTCCCCCTCCTTCTTCTTCTTCTCCTCCTCCTCCTCCCTCCCCCTCCTCCTTCTTCTCCTCACCCCTCCTCCTTCTCCTTCTTCTCCTCCTCCCTCCTCCTCCTTCTTCTTCTCCTCACCCCTCCTCCTTCTCCTTCTTCTCCTCCTCCCTCCTCCTCCTTCTTCTTCTCCTCACCCCTCCTCCTTCTCCTCCTTCTCCTTCTTCTCCTCCTCCTCCCTCCCCCTCCTCCTTCTTCTCCTCACCCCTCCTCCTTCTCCTTCTTCTCCTCCTCCCTCCTCCTCCTTCTTCTTCTCCTCACCCCTCCTCCTTCTCCTCCTTCTCCTCCTTCTCCTCCTTCCCCCTCCTTCTTCTTCTTCTCCTCCTCCTCCTCCCTCCCCCTCCTCCTTCTTCTCCTCACCCCTCCTCCTTCTCCTTCTTCTCCTCCTCCCTCCTCCTCCTTCTTCTTCTCCTCACCCCTCCTCCTTCCCCCTCCTTCTTCTTCTTCTCCTCCTCCTCCTCCCTCCCCCTCCTCCTTCTTCTCCTCACCCCTCCTCCTTCTCCTTCTTCTCCTCCTCCCTCCTCCTCCTTCTTCTTCTCCTCACCCCTCCTCCTTCTCCTCCTTCTCCTCCTTCCCCCTCCTTCTTCTTCTTCTCCTCCTCCTCCTCCCTCCCCCTCCTCCTTCTTCTCCTCCTCCCTCCTCCTCCTTCTTCTTCTCCTCACCCCTCCTCCTTCTTCTTCTCCTCACCCCTCCTCCTTCTCCTCCTTCTCCTCCTTCCCCCTCCTCCTTCTTCTTCTCCTCCTCCTCCTCCCTCCCCCTCCTCCTTCTTCTCCTCCTCCCTCCCCCTCCTCCTTCTTCTCCTCACCCCTCCTCCTTCTCCTTCTTCTCCTCCTCCCTCCTCCTCCTTCTTCTTCTCCTCACCCCTCCTCCTTCTCCTCCTTCTCCTCCTTCTCCTCCTTCCCCCTCCTTCTTCTTCTTCTCCTCCTCCTCCTCCCTCCCCCTCCTCCTTCTTCTCCTCACCCCTCCTCCTCCTCCTTCTTCTCCTCCTCCCTCCTCCTCCTTCTTCTTCTCCTCACCCCTCCTCCTTCTCCTCCTTCTCCTTCTTCTCGTCCTCCTTCCTCTCCTCCTCCCCCCTCCAGAATTGGGACTATAAATAGTTAGACTCCAGAAGACTTGGCCATTCCCTCCCGTCCCTAAGGTTGAAGGAATTTGAAATGAGGCAGGTCACAACATGGCCCTACCTGGCAACATTTCCCATGGTTGTGCTTTTGTTTCCAAGGGCGCTCTGCGCATTGCCCGCTGCCGTGGCCGCTCCTCCGTCTTTGCACGTGGCGAGGCTTCCCCCTGCTTACAGCCACCGAATGAAGCTCCTCCGGCACAACTTGAAGGAGAAGATGTTGCCTTACCTGAACCAGCTGCTTGAGCTGACCATGCCCCGGCTGCTGCTTCCGTGTCCTGACCTCCGTCTGATCCAGTACGATGCAGGTAGAGGAAACACCTTGACCTGCACCTGTCCGTCCACCTGGCAGGGGCTTCCCGCTCCCGGCTCTGATTCTTCCTCTTGCATTGCAGGGAAGCTGGAAGCCCTGGCAGTCTTACTCCAAAAGCTCAAGTCAGAAGGACGACGGGTGCTGATCTTGTCCCAGATGATGCTCATGTTGGACATCTTGGAACGCTTCCTCAACTTCCATTTCCTCACCTACGTGAGAATCGATGAGTGCGCGAACCAGGAAGAGCGCCAGGTCCGTCTCGCTGTTCTCCTCGCTCTTTTCCAGAATTTGAATTTTTGTAACTCTTCCTCTTCCTGAGCACGCTCACGGTTGGAGGAAGCCCGTTGGCACCCACTGAGCAAGTTCACACATAAGCATTCAGGTCTGTAACAGAACAACCAGGTTGGAAGGGACCTCGGAGATCTTCTCATCCAACCCCCAGCTCAGGCAAGAGATCCTATACCCATGATGCCCACGCGTGCCACACGTAGCACAAGGAGCCATATCTGCGGGCATGCGAGCCGTTGCGGCCAGCTGATTTTTGGCTTCCTCTCCCCTCCCAGGAGTCTCCACACAGCCCGTTTTAGGTGCCAGGGCTTACGCGGAGGTTCGGGGAGGGAGTTTTCGGCCTCCGGAGAGCCTCCGGGGGGTGGAAGAGGCCATTTTTGCCCTTCCCAGGCTCCAAGAAAGCTTTTGGAGCCCGGGGAGGCCAAAAAACGGGCCTTCCGGTTGCACCAGAAGTTGGGAAACGGGCCGGAGGCTTCAGGGAGGCCTGCTAGGCACAAAATGAGGCATGGGGAGCAGTGTGTGTCACACATGCATGCGCAGGGTGCGGGGAGATTGAATTATGAGTGTGAGCACGTGTACACAAACCCCCGCACTCCCCCCCCCCCTGCAAAAGGTTAGCGATCACTGCCCAATACCATTCTGGACACAACGGCTGTTCAATCTCTTCTTGAAATCTTCCAGTGATGGGGCACCCACAACTTCGAGAGAGTTCCACTGATTAATTGTCCTCACTTTCAGAAAATTTCTCCTTCGTTCCAGGTTGCTTCTCTCCTTGATGACTTTCCATCCATGGCTTTTTGTCCTGCCCTCAGGTGCTTTGGAAGATAGGTCGATCCCCTCTTCCCTTGGGACAGCCCCCTAAATAGTGGAAGACTGTTCTCATGTCACTCTTAGTCCTTCTCTTCCTTAGACTTTCAGACATACCCCCCTGATGGTGAACCTATGGCACGCGTGCCACAGGTGGCACACAGAGCCATATCGATGCGCATGTGAGCTCAGCTCCAGCACACATCTGCGCACTGGCCAGCTGATTTTCAGGCCTTCAACGCCCACCAGAAGGCAGGAAACATGTTGTTTCCGCCTCCGGAGGGCCGCTGGGTGGTGGGGAGAGGCCCGTTTTCACCCTTTCCAGGTTTCTAGAAAGGCTCTGGAGCCTGGGGAGAGCAATAAACAGGCCTTCTGGTATCACCGGAAATCAGCAAACAGGCTGTTTCTGGCCTTCATAGGGTCTTCAGGGGGGTGGGGAAGGTCGTTTCACCCTCCTCAGGCCCCTAGAAAGCCTCTGGAGCCTGGGGAGGGCGAAAAATGGGCCTACTGGGCCCATTGGAAGTCGGGAAATGGGCCGTTTCCGGCCTCCGGAGGGCCTCTGTGTAGGTAGGGAAGGCCTTTTTTATCCTCCTTAGGCTCCTAGAAAGCCTCTGGAGCCTGGGATGGGCGAATAATGGGCTTACCGGGCCCACTGTGCCATCACGTACCAGAAGCGGGGAGGATGCGGGGGACAGGCACACACAGATGCGTCGGGGGGCAGGGCACATAGAATTATGGGTGTGGGCACATGTGTGCACGACACCCCGCGCTCCCTCTGCTTTTGGCACACGATGGCAAAAAGGTTAGCCATCACTGACATACCCCGTTCCTTTCAAGCTGTCCATCATTGGTTTTAGTTTGCATCCAAACCCTGCCACAGACCCTCATAAAACCGGGGTGTCAGACCGGATTTCATTGAGGGCTGCATCAGGGTTGTGTTTCACCTTGGGAGGGGATGTGTGTGTGAGCATGACCAGCTGGACATCACTCATGTGCTCTGCCAGTGAAAATGGGCTCCCGAGCTCTGTTTTCGACTGGGATGGCCTCCTGCAACACCCTCAGCCAGCGAAAACAGAGCTCGGGAGCCAAACGCAGCCCGCCCGAGCTCCGTTTTCGCTGGTAGAGGCACCGCAGGCTGGTCCTTCACTGTTTCCAGGGTGGCCCAACGGACCAGATCTAAGCATGCCACTGTTCTGCCCCAGCTACGCACCCCAAAGAACGCAGCACACAAAGTTGGTTCAAACCTTAGTTTACTAAATAAACCAGTTTTTTACAACAACGGCTGTTAATTAACTGCGTTAACAGCCGCCAAGAATTCAAAGGATAATACTGAAAGCTTACTGTGGTTGGCAGAATGCCCAGAAGCAATTTGCAGGAAGCTGATAAGATAAGCAAGATAAGACACAAATGTATGTAAACGAAGTTGTTCCCTGCAAATTGCTTCAGTTGGCATTCCTCCTTAAATAGGCTAAGGGAGTGGCCAATTAGCCCCAAGCCTTCCTCTCGAGGAGAACTCCTCCTGAGGAGCCGCTCGTGCCTTTTGGCTGCTCTGCACACCTGTGCATTGAGAAGAGGCTCCTCCTCTTCGTCCACTTCACTTAAAGGAGCTTCTGGAGGTTCTGAAGGCCCTGGCTGAATCCCCGCCTCTGGCACCACATCTTCTCCAGCCTCCTCATTGTCCGAGTCGAGTGCCAGCTGCACAGGCTGCTGGTACAGCACTACACCAGCCTCCTCGCTGTTGGAATCAGCTACTAGCTGCATAGGCCACTGATGGGCCACAACAGGCGCATACCGGAGTTTGACACCCCTGTCAAAAACATGGATTTCTGCCTGCTTCATTGGGCAGATCCTGCCACGTTTAGCTTTCAGCCAATGAGAATGGGGCAGATCCTGTATTTCGGTATATCTGTACATCTTCTCGTGAGCTTTTGGCAACCAAGCACGTCTTTTACTCCCCATCAGGAGCTGATGAAAACCTTCAACCGAGACAAACGGCTCTTCTGCGCCATCCTCTCCTCCCACAGCCGCTCCACGGGCGTCAACCTGGTGGAAGCCGACACCGTCGTGTTCTACGACAACGACTTAAACCCGGTGATGGAAGCCAAAGCTCAGGAGTGGTGCGATCGGATTGGCCGGTGCAAGGACATCCACATTTACAGGTGACGCTGATGAAAAGGAAGAGACAGCACCTAAAACTCCTCAGACATAGCTTTGCTTAATGGTTACCTTCCAAGAAGGGATTAGTGCGGAAAAAACACAAGTTGAATCTCTATAAATGCTAGCTAGGTACAGACTTAAAGAAAAGGGAAAGTTTGCAGTCCTGCCCATGAACCATTTGAGTGTATTCCTATAACTCTACTGTTTTCACAGCAATATTTAGAGTCTGGTGCTTTTTCTTAACAAAAAAAAAACCACCTCTTGTTTTATTCCGTTAGTATGCCTTGTCTTATTTTGGATCACCCTGTTGTGGCCCCATCCTCTGAGCCTATCCCATTGGAGGAAGGAAGCTCTGAGCAGGAGGAAGAGAAGCCAGCCAGATCTCCCAGCCCCCCCCCCCTCTGGCACCGTCTCAGGTGCCAGCTGAAAGAGAGCCAAGTAGTGGGGAAACAGGTGTCTCAGATGAGAGTGAGGGAGAGACGTCATTCCTGGACGCACGCCAAAGAAGGCGAGATAAACGCTTACAGCAGCTGCGGAGACGCATGAGGGAATAGACCTGAGTCACTGGACTGGAGTCACAGGATCAATGAGTCACTGGACCACACCCAGAGCCTATATAAGACAAGAGGGTGGTTCATGATCTCTGTGACGAACAAAAACACAATCTAGTAGTCTTTGGAGCTAAAAGAACGGATTTTGGCAAAGCTACGTAGGTGATTTTCTTTTTGTGAACTATTAAAGCCCTTGGCAGACGGTGTGCATATCGCTGCCAAGTTTGAGATAAGAACTGTGGAGTGTGCCAAGTGCTTCTTAACCCTCGACTGGCTGTGTTTTTGTGGGTCTCTGTAGGGGGGGACAGATCACACCCTTCCATCCTGGAAGTTGTAAGAAGCCGTTTCCTTTTAAAATCTGCTCTTCAAACTTTGTTTTTATTTTATTTTTTAGTAAATATAGGTTTACCGCTGTAAATTATACATTTTGTAAAGCGATTTGTTCATCTAGGCAGATCTCTGCCTCTTTATTTTTCTATTGGACAGAAACCTGGCATGCAGTGATGCCCGGCGGTGGGGTGGGGGATATATCTCTAGAATCTTTTCGTTGCAAATAAAGGCTCTAAAATGTTAGAAAAAAGAAAAGGAAAAAAAAAAGGAAAAGGAAGAGACAACCCCAGGAGGAAAGGGCGGGCTTGTAACTCTATCCTTCCAAATCGCATTCTTCTTATTATTATTATTATTTTGATCCAATACTGGTCATCCTCGACTTACGACCACGATTAAGCCCAAAAGTTCTGTTGCTAAGTGAGACATTTATTAAGTGAGTTTTGCCATTTCCATTTTACGAGCTTGCTTTCCACAACGGTTAAGGGAATTGCTGCCGTTTTTACGTCAGTAACGGTCGTTAAATGAATCTGGCTTCCCCATTGAGTTTGCTTGTCGCAAGGTCGCCAAAGGGGATCACGTGACCCCGGGACATGTCAACCGTCATAAATATGAGTCAGTTGCCACGCGTCTGAATTTTGACCACGTGACCATGGGGATGCTGCAAGGGTCATAAGTGTGAAAAACGGTTCATAAGTCACTTTTCTCAGTGGCGTCGTAATTTCGGACGGTCGCTGAACCAACTGTTGTAAGTCGAGGACTGCCTGGGATATTTTGTGGCTTTGCTGTTTTTTCAAGCGCTGTCTTTGACTCCTCCTTTTAAAGCGACACTTCCTCTCTGGTTTCTCTAGGCTGGTCAGCGGGAACTCGGTCGAAGAGAAGCTCTTAAAAAACGGGACTAAGGATTTGATCCGAGAAGTAGCCGCTCAGGGAAACGACTACTCCATGGCCTTTTTAACGCAGGTACCTCCAGGTTGAAAACGGCAGAAAAATGTTCGCTTGGGGCCGGTGGCTTTGGAAAAGTCTGATCACTTGACGGACACCTCAGAGGCCTCTGGAAAATGAAGTGGTGTAGAAATAAAAGATTCTGGCCCCAGCTCATGCCCACCTAGCAGTTCGAAAGTATGCCAGTGAGAGTAGATAAATAGGTACCACTTCATCGGAAAGGCAATGGAGGAGAGGAGAGGAGAGGAAAGGGAGAAGGAAAAAAGGAAGGAAAATAAAATAATAGAATAGGAATAGAATAGAACAAAACAGAACAGAACAGAATAGGGAGGAGAAAGAAAGAAGGAAGGAGAATAGAATAGGATAAGGAATAAAAGAATAGAATAGAATAGAATAGAATAGAATAGAATAGAATAGAATAGAATAGAATAGAATAGAATAGAATAGAATAGAATAGAATAGAATAGAATAGAATAGTATAGAATAGAATAGAATAGAATAGAATAGAATAGAATAGGATAAGGAATAAAAGGATAGGATAGGATAGGATAGGATAGGATAGGATAGGATAGGATAGGATAGGATAGGGGAGAAGGAGACGAAGAAATAGAAGTAGAAGTAGAAGAATGAGAGAAGTAGAAGCAAAAGGGATGGGATGGGATGGGATGGGATGGGATAGGATAGGATAGGATAGGATAGGATAGGATAGGATAGGATAGGATAGAATAGAAGAATAGAATAGAATAGAATAGAATAGAATAGAATAGAATAGAATAGAATAGAATAGAATAGAATAGAATAGAATAGAATAGAATAGAATAGAATAGAATAGGGAAGAGAAGGAAAGAAGGAAGGAGAATAGAATAGGATAAGGAATAAAAGGATAGGATAGGATAGGATAGGATAGGATAGGATAGGATAGGATAGGATAGGATAGGATAGGATAGGATAGGATAGGATAGGATAGGATAGGATAGGGGAGAAGGAGACGAAGAAATAGAAGTAGAAGTAGAAGAATGAGAGAAGTAGAAGCAAAAGGAATGGGATGGGATGGGATGGGATAGGATAGGATAGGATAGAATAGAAGAACAGAATAGAATAGAATAGAATAGAATAGAATAGAATAGAATAGAATAGAATAGAATAGAATAGAATAGAATATGGAGGAGAAGGAAAGAAGGAAGGAGAATAGAATAAGATAAGCAATAAAAGAATGGAATGGAATGGAATGGAATAGCAGAGTTGGAAGGGACCTTGAAGGTCTTCTAGTCCAGCCCCCTACTTAGGCAGGAAACCCTGACTAAGGACTTAGGCAGGAACATGAAACAGTGTTCCATGTTGGCCACGTGCCCATGGAAAATGTTTTCAAACAGCATCAGCTCCTTTGCCCAAGAAACGGAGACGAGCCCCACCCGCTAGAGTGAGAAACGACTGGACAGGGGAAACTCTTAACCTTTACCTAAGTAAACAAGGGACGTGAAGATGGAATAAGTCTTCCCTTCTCTCTGCAGCAAACAATTCAGGAACTTTTTGAAGTTCACTCCCCAATGGAGGATTCGGGCTTCCGGGTGAAAGCTGAAGAATTTGTCATGCTGTCGCAAGAGCCATCTCCCTCAGAAACCATCTCTCCCAAAGTGGCCAGGCCCTTTATAGAGGTAAGGAAAGGCAGAGATTTTTTCAAGAGATGTAAGAAAGTGTGGAGCATTTGTGGGTTGGATTTGCTGATTGAGAGTTGAGTTGCCGGAGTACTTAGTTTCATTCGGAGTGATATTTTTAACATACAAGCAGTCCTCGGCTTATGACAGGCTGCTTAGCGCCCACCCTAAAAGAGGGTGAAAATTTGGGTGTGTCTTATATACCGAATGTAGCCACGCCCACCCTCTGGCCTCTGCCTCCCAGCAATTTACCTCCTTGCAGCAAACTGTTTCAGCTTCAGCACAGCCTGACAAGCAGCTGATTGTCAGTTGGATCGGCCTCCCAACTGTCAGCTGTTTCAGGCTTCAGGGATTCCCATTGCCTATTGCCATGCGGGCCTCTGCTATTTGCTGTAAAGAGGCAAATTGCTGAGAGGCAGATTTTTTTTTCTTGTGCTAATCAGGCTGTGCTGAAAATGAAAATGAAACTCAAGCAGGTTGTTTGCTGTTTGCTGCAAGGAGACAAATTGCTGGGAGGCAGATTTTTTTTTCTTGTGCTAATCAGGCTGTGCTGAAAATGAAACTAAAGCAGGTTGTTTGCTGTTTGCTGCAAGGGGGCAAATTGCTGGGAGGCAGAGGCAGATTTTTTTTTCTTGTTTCCTCCCCCAAAAAGGTAGGTGCGTCTTATATCAGGAGCGTCTTGTACTCTGAAAAATACAGTAAATACCACACACAGAACAGCACACACTCCAGCGAGAGTCCCAAAGCTCGGGAGACAAAACCTTTGGTCCCTGTGACCGACCCAGATTAGATCCAACCTCATGTTTCAATTTATAGATCAATTTACGAAGTATGCCTCTTTACTTCCTCATGTAAACAAAGTTACATATTCAAGTTATATCAAATCCATATTTTTTGTGGTGCAGATTTTTTGGTCTGTGCTGGAAGTAACCGCTTGATTAATGGCAAACTCCACCTTCTTCCCTTGCTCTCTATTCTCCACCCCATCCCTCTTTTTGGTTATGGCATTGATGCGTTCTCGGTGCTGTGTTCCTTCTCAACGTTTATTTTATTGTTCTGTTATTTTTACTTCTGTTTTACGCTCTTCGTGTCTTTCTTAAGCTGCCTAGAGTAGCCCCGTAGAGAGAGAGAATAGGCGGCAAATAAATTTAACAAATTTATCTAATGTACACTCCCAGTACAGGGGAGGGAGAGAAAAAAATGCTTTGTGTCTTCTTAAAGGCTCTGAAAAGCACCGAACGAGAGGAAGAGGAGAAGGAGGAGGAAGAGGAGATGGAAGAGGAGGAGCAGAATGAGGCGTGGAACTCACACGTTCTGGATGGAGAGAACGAATTGGCGTCGAAGCCGTTGGTTTCCGAACTCGGAAAGGCACAATACCTTGAGCAGCCTTCTCTGTTGCAGGAGCTGGTGGCTGTGGTCGATCAGGTGTGCCCTTGGTTTCCATCTGCATTCCCCATCCCGATCCCAGAAACGTTCTTTTGCTGTCCGTGTGTGTGTGCTATTTAATTAGTGAGGGGGGAACTCCTGACTCCCAGTGGTTAGAATGCAGTACTGCAGGCTACTTCTGCTGACTGCCGGCTGTCTTGCCGTTTGGCAGTTCAATTTTCAACTGGCTCAAGGTTGACTCAGCCTCCCATCCTTCTGGGGTCAGCAAAATGAGGACCCAGATTGTTGGGGACGGACGAGAGGCTGACTTTATAAAACCTTAGTAAGGCCACACCTGGAATACTGGAACCAATTTTGGTCCCCCTACTACAAAAAAGATGTTGAGACTTAGAAAAATGTTCAGTGAAGATGATCAGAGGCCTGGTGACTAAACCATACGAAGAACGGCTGCAGGATTTGGGTCTGGCTAGTCTAAAGAAAAGAAGACTTAGGGCTGACATGATAGCAGTATTTCAATATTTGAGGGGCGGCCCCAAAGGAGGGGGTCAAATTATTCTCCAAAGCACCGGAGAGCAGGACAAGAAACAATGGTTGGAAACTAACCAAAGAGAGAAGCAACCTGGAATTAAGGAGAAACTTCCTAACCGTGAGGAAGACAATTAACCAGTGGAACAGCTGGCCTCCAGAAATCATGGGTTGTAGGAGTCTGCATATGTGTAGGAATTTTCCTATCTTGGATGGCAAACCTCAGATAAGGAAGGTTTACCTGTACGTAGGCACCAGGAAATGGCATTAGAAGATAAGACCCTAACTCTGTAAATAAGAGGAACAGGAGGAGAGGAAATGGGATATATGTGTGTTAGACTTTAATTAAAGCCTAACATTATAAGTGCTTAAGCAAGCAATGGTTAAACAAAGATTCTAGTTACCTGGAAGATTCTGTGAGCCAATGATATGCTGCCAAGTACGCTGTAACTCAAAAGTAACAAATTATATAAGGTCACTATGTAAGACAATGAAACACCATATATATCCTCAACCTTTGTGTGTGTGGTCACTCAACAATGGGTGCTCCATCACTGGAGGTTTTTAAGAAGAAACTAGACAGCCTGAAATGGTATAGGTTCTCCTGCTTCAGCAGCAGGCTGGATTAGAAAATTTCCAAGGTCCCTTCCAGCTCATTTATTCGAATCCTGTAAAACCACTTAGCGAGGGCTGTAAAGCACTGTGAAGCGGCTATTGCTCTTCTACCTGCACCAGTCCTTGAAGTTCCCTTGGCGTTATTCTTCAGTTTCCCTTGCTACCTTCTTCTAAAGATTAGGCAAAGAGACTGGCCTATTGCCCCCACAAACTGGGTCCTCAATTTACCTACCTTAGAAAGGATGGATGGCTGAGTCAACCTTGAGCCTGGTGAGATTCGAACTTGCAGTATTTGCAGACAGCTGGTGTTAATCACAATGCTTTTTAGTCTGCTGAGCTACAAGGCTGTTCTTTAATGCAAACCAAGCATGGTATTCTGACTTAGGCTTCCTGAGCAAGTAAAACACACGAGTAGTCCCAAAAACCTCTCTTTATTGCAACAGCTGTGAATTCTGTTCATTCACAGAAGAGTCCCAAATAGCTGTAAAGAGTCCTTCGGGATAAGGCTGATAAATCACCCACTTTTATCTCCCTTGACACGCTGCCAAAGACCTCATTGGCAAAGCCACACGGAGTCCAGAATCAAACAGAGCTTCAGGCTTTAAACTGCACAGAATGAACAAACGTTGCTTCCTGCAAAGGCCCACGTGCCTTTGCTCCTCTTTTAAGTCTTATGGGAGGGGCCAATCATCTCCCAGCCCTACTCCCGAGTCGTCCCTTTTGTTTTAGCTGTTCTTGCCTTCTGGCAGCTCTGCGCATGCGCGCACTGGGAACAGGCTCCCCCTGTTCCTCTGCCTTGCTGAGGTCTGACTCTGGAGGCTCTGGAGGTAGCACATACCTCTCAGATGGTCCTTTTTCTGCCTCCAACACAAAGCCATCGTCCAAGTTTTCCCCAGACTCCAGGACTGGCCCATGTTCCTCCCCAGCCTCCTCACTATCCGGCTCCTGCCAGCTCCGCAGGTCGCCGGCAGACCACAACTCATGGTTCTTTTATATCCTTCTTATTGGCATGCGGTTGCCCACTCCAAAGATCATGAATCTGTTGCCCATTAATATTTTAATTGGTCATGCTGTGGCTTCTCTTTGCTTTTTTTTTTCAGCTCACCCCCATTGAAAAGTACGCCTTGAATTATTTGGAATTCTTTCACGTTTCCGCTGAGGAGAATGAATCCAAAGAAAATGAGGTAGGATCTGTTTATTTATTTACTTAGTTTCTATTTACGTGCATCCTGCCGTTATTATTTTTGTGAATAACTCAAGGTGGCAAAACATATCCAACACACCTTCCTCCTCCTGTTTTCCCCACAACCACAACACTATGATGAGAGAGAGAGGGGACTGTCCTAAAATCACACAGCTGGCTTTCATGGCTAAGGCAGGACTAGAACTCACCGTCTTCTGGTCGTTAGCCCAAAGTCACCCAATTAGCTTTGAGGCTTAAGGTGGGACTAGAACTCAATTATCTCCTGATGATTGGCCCAAAGTCACCAGTTGGCTTTCATGCCTAAGACAGGACTAGAACTCATTGTCTCCTGGTGATTGGTCCAAAGTCACCCGGTTAACCTTGAGGCTTAAGGTGGGACTAGAACTCACCATCTCCTGGTGATTTGCCCAATATCACCCAGCTGGTTTTCATGGTTAAGGTGGGACTAGAAGTCTCTCTCGTCTGGTGATTGGCTGTAAGTCACCCAGCTGGTTTTCGTGGCTAAGGCAGAACTAGAACTCCCAGTCTCCCGATGATTGGTCAAAAGTCACCCAGCCAGCTTTCATGGCTAAAGCGGGACTAGAACGCACCGTTTCCTGGTGATTGGCCCAAAGTCACCCAGCTGGGTTTCATTCCTACGGTGGAACTAGGACTCACCGACTCCCATTTTCTAGCCAGCTGCCTTAACCACTGGATCAAACTGACTGGCTTTTGATATGCCGGGAAGCAGGAATGCCAACATTATTAATTATTATACTTATCAAAGTAAGACAAAATATCTAGCCCCCTTCAACAGACACAGGCATCTTTTGAACCCCCCCCCCCAAAGCAATCTTTTGATGCAGAAATATTGTAATATTGCTGCATCGAACCCAAGCTCTCCCGAACCCACATTTTCTGGTTCTAGTCAGAGCTGGTAGCAGATTCGGACAGTGAGGAAGTTGGGGAGGAACGTGGGCCAGTCCTGGAGTCTGGGGAAGGCTCTAATGAGGGCTCTGCGTCGGAGGCAGAGAGAGGACCAGGGCCGTCCGATAGTTATCAGCTGCCTTCAGAGTCAAACATCAGTGAGGCAGACAAACAGCTGGAGCCTGTTCCCAGTGTGCGCATGCGCAGAGTTGCCAGACAAAGGGAATAGCTAAAGAACAAGGGTCGACTCAGGAGTAAAGCCACAGGTGGACGATAAATGGCCCTTCCCAGAGGGAATAAAAGAGGAGCAAAAGGGGAGGGGAGTTTGCAGGAGATAATTAGTTCCCTTAATTGGTTCGTGACTCTCCGAAACTCCTTGCCAAGTTTTGAAGATATCGGCCTGGCAGCTCTCCAAGCCAGATAAGGTCTGTGACTGTAAATTCTCCCTTGAAAGACTTTGCTGGCTGTGAATGAGAGGAATTCACTGTTAGTTTAATAAAAGGGTTTTTTGTCGGGACAAGGAGTCTGCTTCATGCTCTTGGGAAGCCTACGTCAGAACGGTTCTCCTGGTTTTCCGTTTTTAACATCCAGGTGGAAGTGAGGACGGCGAAACGGAAATGGGAGGCTCAGCATCTGAAAGGGCTAAAAGAGGAAGAGGAGAAAACCTTTCTGCAAGGGAAGGAGGAAGAGCTTTTCACTTACACTCGAGAAGACGCCTACAACAAAGTAAATAAATTTCTCCGTCTTTTCCCGTCGTCTCGAAGCTCTGGAAATATTTCCAGGCTTTTGGGCTCGTCTGCGTTTTCCCGTCACAATCACCGTCCACCGTCTTTTCAATGGCGCCCTTCTCCCGTTGCCGTAAATTAAGCTCTAGCTGAGGTCTGAATGGCGGCTGCTGTCGACGTTTCTCTTCGCTCGGTTTTTTCTCGTCTTTGTTTCCAGCTGACGATGCCCTTCGGGGATCAGAGTCTCCCTCTCAGAGGCTGGTGGGAGGGGGGAAATCCCTTTAGAAGATGCTTCCTATTTTGAACTGGGTCTTAAGAGGGGTGGGGTAAGAATTGGGGTACATTTTTCATAACACTAGAACTGAATAAACCTTTCTTTGTCTTCCTTCTCCCCACCATCATCCTCCCTGGTACTACAGGAGTATTTTTACGAAGGACCAGATGGGCAAACTGAAATAATGCCAGTAAGTTCTTCTTCTCCTCCCATTCTCCTCCTCCTTCTTCCCTCCTCCTCCCATTCTCCTTCTATTTTTTTCCTCCTCCTCGCTCCATCCTCTTCCCATTTGTACTGGTGAAGAGCTGCGGTGGCGCAGTGGTTAGAGTGCAGTACTGCAGGCTACTTCTGCTGACTGCCGACTGCCTGCAATTTGACAGTTCGAATCTCACCAGGCTCTAGGTAGACTCAGCCTTCCATCCTTCCGAAAATGAGGACTCAGATTGTTGGGGGCAAGAGGCTGACTCTGTAAACTGGTTAGAGAGGGCTGTAAAAGCACTGTGAAGCGGTATAAAAGCCTTAAGTGCTAGTGTTATTGTTCTTCCTTTTCCCTTTCCTTCCTTCCTTCCTTCCTTCCTTCCTTCCTTCCTTCCTTCCTTCCTTCCTTCCTTCCTTCCTACCTCCTTCCTTTCTTCCTTCCTTCCTTCCTTCCATCCATCCATCCATCCATCCATCCTACATAGTGGATATTGCAGGCTAACTGCCAACTGCCAGCAGTTCGATCCTGACTGGCTCAAGGTTGACTCAGCCTTCCATCCTTCCGCGGTTGATAAAATGAGGACCCAGATTGTTGAGGGCAAAAGGCTGACTCTGTAAACCACTTAGAGAGGGCTATGAAGCACTGTGAAGAGGTATATAAGTGCTATTGCTATTCTCCTCCTCCTCCTCCTCCTCCTCCTCTTCCTCCTCCTCCTCCCCCTCCCCCAGTGAAACACACTCAAGCATGTATCTACCAGTACAATTTAAGAAACAAGAAAAGGGTAACTTTCTCCTGATGCTTTTTTGCAGCTTTGGACTCCGCCCACCCCACCGCAGGATGACAACGATATTTACATTGACTCGGTCATGTGTCTGATGTACGAGGCGGTCCCCATCCCAGAGTCCAAGCTGCCTCCCGTGTACGTCAGGAAGGAGCGCAAGAGGCACAAGACCGATCCTTCCAGTAAGCATGCACTCTTGTCTGTGTCTTCACACAGAAAAGGAGGGAGGGAGAGACAGAGAGGGGGGGAGGGAGGAGAGAGGGAGAGAGAGACCAAGGGAGGGGGAGGGAGAGAGCAAGAAAGGGGGAGGGGGAGAGAGAGGAGAGAGGAGAGACCAAGAGAGGGGAAGGGGGGGACAGAGGGAGAGAGAGACCGAGGGAGGGAGAAATAGAGAAAGGGGGAGGGAGGGAGATATCATGAGAGGGGGAGGGGGGAGAGAGGGAGAAACCAAGAGGGGGGGAGAGAGAGCAAGAGGGACATACCAAGAGATGGGGAGGGGGGAAAGAGAGAGATCAAGAGAGGAGGGGAAAGAGAGAGAGAGAAGGAAGGAAGGATATATACACCCCTCTAGCTGTCCTCCTGACTGTGGCCACCCTCCCTCCCAGCTGCAGGAAGGAAGAAGAAGCAGCGTCACGGAGAAATCGTCGTCCCTCCTCGCTCCCTCTTTGACCGCGCCACTCCGGGAATGCTGAAAGTGCGCCGGGAAGGCAAGGAGCAAAAGAAGAACATCCTGCTGAAACAGCAGACCCCGTTCGCCAAGCCCTTGCCCACCCTGGTGAAGCCGGCGGCGGAGGCCGGCCAGGACAACCCCGAGTGGCTGATCAGCGAAGACTGGGCTCTCCTCCAGGTGAGAGCCGGCCTACCAAACCAACCCAAAAAGCGATCCCAGCATCTCTGTAGTGGCCACCCAAGATGAACCCAGTCGCTGCCATCAAGCAGCCGGACACTAGATGTCATCTTGTTGTTTTCAGGGATATCTCAGCTCAGAGACAGCCAAGGAACCTCTTTTCTTTCTTCTTCAGTAACAGTAACAGAATTGGAAGGGACCTTGGAGGTCATCTAGTCCAACCCCCTGCTCACACAGGAGACCTGTACTAGGGATTCAAACTGCCAACCTTTCTGATCGACAAGCTCAGTGTCTTAGCCACTGAGCCACTGTTTTCCTCCCCTTCCTACTTTTGGGTTCCAGTGTGGATGTGCGGCTGACAATCAGCTGGCCGGCACACACAGGTTTTCGGCACTGCCGTGAATGCGAAGGGATCGCGCTCCGGAAAAGCTGAACTTTTGGGTTCCAACGTGCATGCACGCCCAACAATCAGCTGGCCGGCACTCATGCGCACACAGGTTTTCGGCACTGCTGTGCGCACGAAGGACAGCTGATCATCACGCGTTCATGTGCGTCGGAAACCTGGAAGACAAAGAGGCAAGGCCGCATGTGCCAGGCAACATGGCTTCGCGTGCCACTTTGGGCATGCATGCCATGATTTCCATCATGGTTTTAGGTGCTCCATTACTGGAGGTTTTGGAGGAGAAATTGAACAATGATTTGTGTAGAACAGTAGAGAGTCTCCTGCTTAAGCAAAGGGTTGGACTTGAAGACCTCTAAGGTCCCTTCCAACTCCGTTATTCAGTTATTTTGACACTTTGCCCTCGCTATCCCCACCTTTACTGCAGGCCGTCAAGCAGCTGCTGGAACTCCCACTCAACCTGGCCATCATGTCCCCCGCACATACCCCCAACTGGGACCTGGTGAGCGACGTGGTGAACTCCTGCAGCCGGGTTTACCGCTCCCCCAAACAGTGCCGCAACCGCTACGAGAACGTCGTCATTCCCCGCGAAGAAGGGAAGGTGAGTGCCAGTCCAAACGGGGGGGGGAGGGCCGCTTCGCTCCACCACCACCACCCCCCCGCGGCCGAAGGGAGGCCGCGAGCGAGAGCGGGGCCCCGACGCAAAACCCCGTTCGAAGCGGGTTCCCTCTTTGTGACCGTGTGTGCCTGTGTGTGATTGCTTTGGTGTGGCGCTTTTATCCTCCTCCCTTTTTTTTTCTTTTTCTTTTTTTTTTTTTAAAAAAGAAATATACTGTATTTTCCTGCGTATAAAACTACTTTCTAACACACAAAAATCTTCTCAAAAGTCGGGGGTCGTCTTATACGCCGGGTCTCATTCTCCTGTAACCAGGCAGACCAGCCCATAAGGCTCTGATGAGCCTTAAATGGCTCTGAGGAGGGTCGTCTTATACGCCCAGTCGTCTTATACACCGGAAAGTACGGTACTTATTATTTTTGCTTGTTTAAGGAATTGCCAAGGTGTTCCCGCAATCGCCCCCACGGCTTGCCCTCTTGAGCTAGGTTTAACCCCAATGTCTTTTTGAAGGATGGGCATGGAGACTGAGACCCCGGAGTTTGTGCCAAGGCTTTCCAGCATGCTCCCCAGTTCCTTTTGGGGGAGGCCCCCATCAGGCCTCCCCACTCCAGGCCTCGCGCCTGCCCCTCCTTTGCCCACTGAATCCATGAGGCAACCTCTTTAATTATTGTTGATGGAGATTCTCAGTCATCCAGGTCATGGTTGTTCCAAAAGTGCTTTTTTCAAAAGGCAACTGGACTTCCTTATTTCCCCCCTTTTTCTTTTATTATTATTATTATTATTATTATTATCATTATTATTATTATTATTATTACTTTTTATTTTTTGTGACACTAATCGCCTTCCCAAACCCATCGCGGAAAGTCAAACTTTGCTTCTTATTTTACAGCTTATGTATGAAGCGAACCCTAAGAAGAAGACTAAAAGCATTTATAAGGTGTGCACTTACAAATTGTTGTTCCAATTGCAGACACTTCCGATCTCTTTAAGCGTCAGCAGAGATGGCACCCCCCCCCCCTGACCTGAAGTAGGAACGGTCCATATTCCCTCACACCCTCCCACCTCCCGATTTCGGCCCTCTCGAAAACTTCCGCCATTTTATTTTCCGCGTCCGACGCAGTAGATTTGTGATTGTGGTCCCTTTTGTGTCTCCAGCATGCGGTTGAGCAATTCCCTCACCCGGTTTGAATTCCATTATTATCATCATTATTTTTTAAACGATTGTTCAAAAAAAAAAAAAAGGAAAAGAAAAAGAAAAATAGACTCCATCCACCTCCTGGAAATGACACCTCATTCCTCATGGTTTAGTCTGGTCCCCCCCCCCTTCCCCCTTCTTTCTTTCTTTCTTTCTTTTTCTTTTTTTAAGTTTTGGGTTTGGATTAATAAAATTGTGGCTACTAGCTGGGGTTTCTTTTTTTTCGTTTTTTACTTTTCATTTTGAAATCTGATTGCTTTGCAGAACTTTTATGAATTAATCCCTGCAACAGCCCCTCAGGTAATGTATCACCTCCTCTCCACCTCCATCCCCCCCACCCCCTTCAAATTAACCCCTGCAAAAATTGAGCAGTACAGTATAGCTATATTGTTAGGAGATGTCATGGTCCTTTTGAGTGGTTCTCTACAAATTGGATTACACACACACACCACGAACAGACATGCATACACACCTCAGCGAGGGGGCAAAACTCTGGAGCCCTCTTTCTGATACCACAAATATTAAGCCTTTGTGAGCTTGCAAACGAACGTGGTATGCAACTCGATGAGGAGACCCAACGTTTCAAGAAAAAGCTGCACATCTCTATGAGTGAGTGTTTGTCTGTGCACGAGCGGCCAAGTTCGTGCGTTACACGGAGCCTTCATTTGGCCGGCTCGATTTGGACTTTACGGGGTCGCACAGATCCGAGGCCTGTGGGTTTGTCAGTTGTGGCTTTTCGGCTTAGCCCGATGGTGTTCAACGGGACATTGTGGCTGGTTCAGCAAACTACCGTATTTTTCGGAGTATGAGATGCACATTTCCCCCCCTAAAAGAGGGTGAAAATTTGGGTGGTCTTATACACCGAATGTAGCCCCGCCCACTCGCCAGCCCCCACCTTTTGGCCTCTGCCTCCCAGCAATTTACCTCCTTGCACCAAACAGCAAGCAGCCCATTTCAGTTTCAGCTTCAGCACAGGCTGAGTAGAACAAGCAGCTGATTGTCGGTTGGATCGGCCTCCCGACCATCAGCTGTTTCAGGCTGCAGGGTTAATTGCCCTGCCATTGCCTATCGTCGCTTCCATTTTCAGCCTCCGCTGTTTGCTGCAAGGAGGCAAATTGCTGGGAGGCAGAGATAGATTTTTTTTTCTTGTTTTCCTACCCAAAAAAGGTAGGTGCCTCTTATAGTCCGGAGCGTCTTATACTCCAAAAAATACGGTATGTTTAAAACAATCAGAGTTTTCCTGTGACGGGGAAAACTAGCCTACGCTTATGGAATGGTCAAAGAGAACCTGCTCTCGTGACAACCCTGAAGGCTGAATTGGAACTCGCTTCTCAAAAATGCTGGTGCTACAACCAGCCGTTTTTAATTCTGAAAATCAAAAAACAGGATAGGCAACGGAGAGATCAGTCAAGAATTCATTCACCTCTTTCAATTCATTATCTGTTCTCAGCTTTTATATTAGTTAGTCTTGCCTGACTATTCTAGACAGTCTCCTCTGTTTGAGATGGGCTCTGTAGTCCGATGTTTCTCAACCTGCACAACTTTAATATATGGTGGTCTTCAACGCCCGGAATTCTCCAACCCTCCATGCTGGCTGGTTGGAGAATTCTGGAAGTTGAAGTCTATCTGCTTTGAAAGTTAGCCAGGTTTTGAAACATCAGCTTAAAAGCCTTGGTTAAACCAACCCACTAAGATCCAACAACCATAGAGTCTTGTTATCTAGAGAAGCCAGACCCTAGGGAACTCTGGGAGTTGAAGTCTATTCTTGGAAAGTTGGCTAGGTTGAGAAACATTGCTATAGTCTGTCATCATTGGAGATGACGGAAAATTGCTGCATTGAAACTCCCAGACGAGTCGGTGCGTAGACCAATGCCTCCCTGCTTCTTTCCACATTGCTCCATATGAAGTTTGTCACCTTTGCTCACCTTTAGACAAAGAACAGTCGCCCGCTCCGGACCAACCAGCTGTACGCCCAGGACGAAGGTGCGTCGCACACCCATCTCTACACAAACCATTTCGAGATCATGAAGTTGATCGCTGGGAAGAGGAGTCCACCCATCAAACCCCTGTAAGTTCATAAAAGAACCACTGGGGGAGAAAATGAGTCCTTTCCATACTTAATAGGCCTGAATCCAGTTGTCAGTCCCCAGATGTGCTATTGATAAAGGAGAGCTAGGTGTAGCAGGGAAGGTCTTAACTTAGAAACCAGGAGACTGAGAATTCTAGTCCTGCTTAAGGCATGAAAGTTTGGCTCTGTGACTTTAGGTCAATTACCAGGAAACTGTGAGTCCTAGTCCCATTTTAGGCATAAAAGCCAGCTGAGCGACTTCAGGTAAATGACCAGGAGATAGTGAGTTATTGTTCCACCTTAGGAGAATGGGAGTTCTAGTCCTGCTTAAGGCATGAAAGTTTGGCTCTGTGACTTTGGGTCAATTACCAGGAAACTGTGAGTCCTAGTCCCATTTTAGGCATAAAGTCAGCTGAGCAACTTCAGGTAAATCACCAGGAGACGGCGAGTTATAGTTCCGCCTTAGACATGAAAGCAACCAGCTTACTTTCAGCCACTCACCAGGAGACTGTGAATTCTAGACTTTCATGCTTTAGGCATGAAAGCCAGCTGAGTGCCTTTGGGCCAGTCCCTCTCTCTCTCTTATCCAAATCCACCTCACAGTTAGGTAGTGGGGAAAATAGGAGGAGGAGGAAGTATTGAGTATGTTCACCACCTTGTGTTACTTTTAAAGTAGTAAGGGCAGGATAAAAAAAATCTAACGAACGAACTAGAAGTACAGTCTCGTGTTAAATAACAGAAGTATGCACTTCAGAAAAGCATAAGGAATGTGTTACGAAGAAAAGACGCGCCTGGATATGCCGTTTCTGGTGTCCATTTGAGCTGCTGATTTGCGCGCCTAAACCGATTCCTTCATTTCGAATTTTGGATTCGCATCTAATGACACGTGGCGTTTTTTTAAAATTGTGTGGCTTTTCAGCAAACGCCTGTCTTTTTTCTTTTCTTTTTTTAAATTTCAGGCTTGGCATGAATCCTTTCCAGAAAAACCCTAAACACACTTCAGTCCTTGCAGAAAGGTAAGAACTGGCAAGAGAAGGTGGAAAAGACGTATGAACTAGAGCGCGTGAGTCACCAAATCTGGCAACTTTACGACTTGTGGACTTCAATTCCCAGAATTTCTCAGGCAGCCATGCAGAATTCTGGGAGTTGAAGTCCACAAGTCATACAGTTGACAAGTTTGGAGACATCCCCCCCCCCCCCCCCCCCCGGATCTAGAGTTCAGAGTATTTGCTTCAACACTGTTATGTTACTGATGTGTTTACATGTCTTTGTACATAATCCAGCACTGAAATCATCAGGGTTTAATTTAACTGCCTTATGCCTTTTTCCCCCTCTTTCAGAATATCTAACTTGGTTTACTTTGCTCAATCAATCAATCATTATTTCATTTACTCATTTGCTCATTCATCACATTTCTGTACCCTGTTTCCCCCAAAATAAGACATCCCCTGATAATAAGCCCAATCGGGCTTTTGAGTGCATGGCAATAAGGCCAAGTGTAGCCTGTGTAGCGTAGAGGGCTAATGCCTCCTACTAAAGGCAGCAATTAACACCAGCTGCCTGTAATTTCTCTGAGTTCAATCCTAGCCAGGCTCAAGGTCGACTCAGCCTTCCATCCTTTCTAAGGTGGGTAAATTGAGGACCCAGTTTGTGGGGGCAATAAGCTGACTTTGTATAAATATACAAAAGTATGAAGGCTATTGCTTAACACATTGTAAGCCGCCCTGAGTCTCCGGAGAAGGGCGGCATATAAATCAAATTTAAAAAAAAAAAAGTGCTTATTTCAGGGTTCAAAAAAAGATAAGACAGGGCCTTATTTTCGGGGAAACACGGTACTTCCTATTTGACCTAAGTAGCTTTCCTTATTACCCTATCTATTAACTATCTATTTTTCCTCTAATTCTAGTGGCATCAACTATGATAAGCCACTGCCTCCAATTCAAGTTGCATCTCTCCGAGCGGAGCGCATCGCAAAGGAAAAGAAGGTAGGTTGAAAGAGAAAGAAAGAAAGAAAGAAAGAAAGAAAGAAAGAAAGAAAGAAAGAAAGAAAGAAAGAAAGAAAGAAAGAAAGAAAGTCAGAAAGAAAGAAAGTCAGAGAGGGAAGGAGGGAGGGAGGAGAGAAAAGGAAAGAGAGAAAGAAAGGAGAAATAGAGAAAGTAAGAATGAATGAAAAAGAGAGAAAGAAAAAGGAAGGAAGGAAAGAAAGAGAGAAAGAAAGAAAGGAGAAACAGAGAAAGTAAGAATTGATGAAAAAGGAGAGAGAAAGAAAGAGAGAGAGAAAGAAAAGAAAAAGAAAGAAAGTGTTTTTGTATTTTTAATTCTTGTGCTTATTTGCTGATCATGCTAAGTTGTAAGGCTGCCTTGGGGAGAAATACTGGGTGACTTTGAGCCGGTCATCAGGAGACCGTGAGTTCTAGTTCCACTTTAGGCATGAAAGCCAGATAGATGACTTTGGGCCAGAGTCACTCTCTCTCAGCCCAGCCCACCTCACCCCAAGGGAAGAGCCCCGCTGCCAATTCTTTGGCTTTCTTCTTCCTCCCAGGCTCTGGCAGAACAGCAGCGAGCTCAGCAACAAGCCGCCCCACAACAACAGCAGCAGCAACAGCAGCAGCAACAACAGCAGCAGCAACAACAGCAGGCCGGACAGCAAACCGCTCAGCCATTGGCGGGGCAGCAAGCACAAACTCAGACCCAGGTGCAAGGCCAGGGCATCCAGCCGCCTCAAAGTGGGCTGCCGACGGCCGCGACCACGGTGGCAAACACAGCTGTGCTGGTAAGACCCACTGGCCGGGGTGGGTAAAAAGGAAAAGCTCTCTGTCAAGGCAACCAAATAGGGCCAGATGGCAAAAACTGGATTTTATGCATGGCTTTGGAACAATGCCTTTCTCTTGGTTACCTCTCCAAGTTAGGAGAGATGAAGAGTCATGCTAAATAGTGTAGTGGTGGGGCGGTTCCCTACAAGCCAGGAGACGGTGAGTTCTAGTCCTGCCTTAGGCGTGAAAGCTGCCCCAGTGACATTGGGCCAATCACCAGGAGACTGGGAGTTCTAGTCCTGCCTTAGGCGTGAAAGCTGTCCCAGTGACATTGGGCCAATCACCAGGAGACTGGGAGTTCTAGTCCTGCCTTAGGCGTGAAAGCCAGTTTGGTCATTTTGGGCCAATCAGCAAGAGACTGTGAGTTATGGTCCCCCTTCAGGCATGAAAGCTGCCCCAGTGACATTGGGCCAATCACCAGGAGACTGGGAATTCTAGTCCTGCCTTAGGCATGAAAGCTGCCCCAGTGACATTGGGCCAATCACCAGGAGACTGGGAGTTCTAGTCCTGCCTTAGGCGTGAAAGCTGTCCCAGTGACATTGGGCCAATCACCAGGAGACTGGGAGTTCTAGTCCTGCCTTAGGCATGAAAGCTGCCCCAGTGACATTGGGCCAGTCACCAGGAGACTGGGAGTTCTAGTCCTGCCTTAGGCATGAAAGCTGTCCCAGTGACATTGGGCCAGTCACCAGGAGACTGGGAGTTCTAGTCCTGCCTTAGGCGTGAAAGCTGTCCCAGTGACATTGGGCCAATCACCAGGAGACTGGGAATTCTAGTCCTGCCTTAGGCATGAAAGCTGTCCCAGTGACATTGGGCCAGTCACCAGGAGACTGGGAGTTCTAGTCCTGCCTTAGGCATGAAAGCTGTCCCAGTGACATTGGGCCAGTCACCAGGAGACTGGGAGTTCTAGTCCTGCCTTAGGCGTGAAAGCTGTCCCAGTGACATTGGGCCAGTCACCAGGAGACTGGGAGTTCTAGTCCTGCCTTAGGCGTGAAAGCTGTCCCAGTGACATTGGGCCAATCACCAGGAGACTGGGAATTCTAGTCCTGCCTTAG